>JANHMN010000020.1:131312-211501 GCA_030674055.1 Rhabdomys pumilio | reverse complement strand
AGATAGATAGATAGATAGATAGATAGATAGATAGATAGATAGATAGATAGCTGACTAAGTGGTTGGGTGGTTGGGTGGATGGATAAATGATACATGAATAAAATAAGCAAGCAAGCTGAATGTAGTAGGCTGCTTGATCTAGTAGGCTTGAGAAAGGTCTCATCTTAGGGTCTTAGTTTCTCACTACCAGTGCCTGGGCCTTAGTATTTCCCTGATGTTTTTCAGCTCCTCAGCAAGAAAGGAAGGTGCCAGTAGCCCTGTGAGTGGCAAGGACTTTGATATGGCTTCCATCTCCAAGACCCAGCTGATCCCATCCTCCAAAGATGGGGATCTCAAAGACATGCTTGCACGAGAGAGGGAAACTTCCAGCATTGAGCCCCTTCCCTCAGACTCTCCAAAGGAAGAATCACGCGCACCCAGGTACTCTTCTAAAGACAAGACGTCCACCAGATCAGGTCAACCCAAGCTAGGGTGTGGTCCTTACATGGTAGGTAAAGGATGCTCAGAGCAGAAAAGAAGTAATCAGGGGAAACAGAAAGTCCTAAAGGAAGAAGTGTGACAACGTATATGCATGCTAAGTGCCCCGGCCTCAGTCTGTGAAGATACATAGTCAAACAAGAATCATTGTAGGGGCTGGAAAATAGCTCAGGTAGTAAAGGAACTTGCCAGTTCTGATAACCTGAGTTCAAGACCCAGGACACACAATAGTTGAAGGAGAGACTTAACTTTCACAAGTTGTTCTCCAATTTTTATATACATGCTGTGGCGTGCACACACACACACACACACACACACACACACACACACACACATATCATTTTAGAACTACCACATATCAATTACTTTAAAGTGAGGTATCAGCCAGGCAGTGGTGGCTCATGCCTTATTCCCAGCACTTGGGAGGCAGAGGCAGAGGCAGGCGGACTTCTGAGTTCAAGGCGAGCCTGGTCTACAGAGTGAGTTCCAGGACAGCCAGGGCTACACAGAGAAACCCTGTCTCGAAAAACCAATAATAATAATAATAATAATAATAATAATAATAATAATAATAATATAATAAAGTGAGGTATCTTTTGCATAAGAATGCATTGTAGAAGCATGGCAAAGGAGTATACACCTATAATGCATGAGACTTTGGCTCAAAAAATGAACAACTGTGGCTGGGGAGGTGGGTAAAAGTGCTTCCCAGGCAACCGAAATGACCTGAAGCGGAATCCCCAGAATCCATGTAAAAAGTCAGATGCCTAGTACTAGTGCCTGCTATTCCAGTATTTCTACAGTAAGATGGGAGTAAGTAAGCAGAAATGGGAGAATGCCTGGAAGATCTCTGAATAGCTAGCCTAGCATGTACTGTAGGAAAAGAACAAAGAGAGAGCACTGCCTCAAACAATGTGGAAGGCAAGGACCAACACCTGAAGTTTTCTGATCTCCTGCCCATATTCATATACTCTGATGGATGAGAGGGGGGGGAAGGGGAGAGGGAGAGGGAGAGAGAGAGCAAGGGAGAGGGAGGGAGAGAGAGAGAGAGAGAGAAAGAGAGAGAGGGAGAGAGATCAAAATTTTAGGAACTCAGGCTAAGGAAATAGAAGTGGGATGTGAAAAATATGTTCATCACATCATTAATAGAAAAATATTTTTTTAAAAGTGAACACTTGCCCGGCAGTGGTGGCACACACCTTTAATCCCAGCACTTGGGAGGCAGAGGCAGGCGGATTTCTGAATTTCTGAGTTCGAGGCCAGCCTGGTCTACAGAGTGAGTTCCATCCAGGACAGCCAGGGCTACACAGAGAAACCCTGTCTCGAAAAAACAAAACAAAGAAAGAAAAGAAAAGAAAGAAAAAAAAAGAAGAAAAAGTGAACACTTTGCCAGCCTGGTCTACAGAGTATATTTTAGGACTGTCAGGACTATACAAAGAAACCCTGTCTTGAAAAACAAAGAGCCAGATAGTGGTGGCACACGCCTTTAATCCCAGCACTTGGGAGGCAGAGGCAGGCAGATTTCTGAGTTCGAGGCCAGCCTGATCTACAGAGTGAGTTCCAGGACAGCCAGGGCTATACAGAGAAACCCTGTCTTGAAAAACAAAAAAACAAAAAAAAAAAAAAGGAAACATTTATTTTCATAGTTAATATTAGATAAAGAGCATCAGATGAATTGTTATCTCTGCCCCTGGGGTGTACAGCACATGTATGAGGAACTTTTTCTGAGCCTGTGTACATTTTAGAACATTCAGAAAAGTTAAAAGTTGCATAGTGATTGCTCATACACTTAGAGCCCTCTTGTCTTTGTTGGTAAGCTATTACATTTGTTCCATCTTGTGTTGTCCTTTTCAAGATGCATTTCAAATAAGTTGCCAACAGCAGCCTACATCCCTCTGTGCCAGAGGTGGTATCACATTAACTGGGGTTCTCAGGGAATTTTCTGCTTGGGGGGATATGTATGTATAGTGCATGTACAGGAATATGTGGGTTCACACCCTTGTATGTGTGCATGCTAAGCCCTGAGCAGCACACCTGTCTCCTCTTACTCTGTGCCATATATTTGGAGACACAGTCTTTCAACAAACTAGAAGCTTTCTGTTTTAGGCTAAGCTGGGTAACCCGCCTGTTTCTGTCCCCAGTGCTGGAAATACAGACATGATACATGGATTCTTATGTGGGTTCTGGTGTATGGTGTGAGGCTTTCCTTAAGGAGATTTGAACCAAAGTCTACTTACTCTAGATAAGGAACCAGTGACAGAATACACTAACAATGCCTCCAGAGTCCAAACTATCGAACCAATGACTGTGTTGGAGTTACAGGAACATGGGTAACTTAAAGGCAGCTACATTGCCAAGAAGCCTACCCCAGCCTTGGTGATGACTCATAAAAACTACACCCCTGGAACTCTGTGTGACTTATAGGCAACTGGACAAGTCAGAGACTCCTCCTCCCCCAGCAGTTTAGTGCTTCTATAACCTTGTGAGAAAGGCTTGGTGAATCTTGTTAGTTTTAGGAACTTCTTAAGACTTACAAGTTACTTAACTTTTTGAGTCTCATTGGCTTCTGTGCTGGCTTGCATAAGAATGGTCCCCCTGGGCTCATATGTTTGACTGCTTAGTCACCAGGAATGCAACTCTTTGATAGAATTAGAAGATCTTTGTTGGAGGAAATGTCATTGAGGATGGGCTTTGAGGTTTCAAAAGCCCACCAGGCCCAGATTCTCACTCTGCCTATGGGTGAGGATGTAGTTCCAGCTATTTCTTCAGCACTATGCCACCATACCTCTCACCACGTTCCCACCATGATGATAATGGACTAAGCCTCTGATACTATAAGCAAGCCCCCAATTTTTATGAGTTGCCATGGTAACTTCACATTAATATAATAGTGTCTAAGACCATCTTGCTTTCTTCTTCCAGGATGGCGTTGCTATATAACATGGGGATAGGAACCTAGGCACTCATACTTGCAGAATACATGCTCTTATCCACAAAGTCAGACCTTGAGGCCCTCTCAGTGAAATTTTAATACCATGAAATAACACCTCTGCAAGAAAAAAAAATCATATATTCTGTTTGGCTTCACCCATTTAAAAATATATCAAAGAAATCTCAAGAGATTCAACAAATTGTGTTTGCTGATACGTTAGAATGATGTTGTTTTCAGTTATTCTCCTTTCCTCGGTTTCTGCAGTGGGACAAAGATGTGGGATTGATTCCTACAGATGAAGTCAAGTAATCTGACATCAATAGTGCCAGGACCTCTACCTCCTGCCTTGGACGCTACAGGGCAGAAAGATGAAGAACCTTGTGTCTCCAAGGCAGCTGCTCCATTTCTTTTCTTTCTGACTTCTCCCTCTGTCCCTAGACCCAGCACCCCACCCTCTAAGCCTGTAGCCTTTGAAGAGTTTAAGAATGAACGAGGTAGTGAGATCAATCGGATCTTCAAAGAAAACAAATCCATCTTAAATGAACGGAAGAAAAGGGCCAGCGAGACAACCCAGCGCATCAACGCAATCAAGCAGGAGATTGATGTGACCAAAGAAGCACTGAATTTCCAGAAGTCACTACGGGAGAAGCAAGGTAGATGTGAAAGGAAAATGGCCAGGGCAATTCGGGGACTCAGAGTCACCATGCTGTAAGTGTAGCAGCCGGGGCACTAAAGGACCAAGATTGAGGGGGCAATAGAGGGCTGTAGGGCACAGACCTATGTCATTTCACTAGGCTCTAGGCAGCACTTCCTGCCAGCTAGGCTTTGCCAAAGTGACTACTTACTGCTGAGCCTTCCTCCTGATATGTCTTTTGTCCATAAAGAAACTGGCCCTTGGCCTGAAGGAACCTCTCCCCCGCCAACACACACATTGTAGGCTCAGTAGAGAAAGCTAGGCAGTTCATTTTATGACCTTGTAAAGGTGGGTACCACTGACAGAGATTTTAAGAAAAACGGCAGGGTATAACACAGGAATGCAAAGAAAGTTTTATTTTTTTAATTTTTTTTATTTTTGTTTTTTGAAACAGAGTTTCTCTGTGTAGCCCTGGCTGTCCTGGAACTCACTCTATAGACCAGGCTGGCCTTGAACTCAGAGATCTACTTGCCTCTGCCTCTTTAGTGATAGGATTAGAGGTGTGTGCCACCCCAAGTTCAAAGCCTCATCCATCAGTCTAATCCACTAGGTGACCTTCAGCATCCATAAGCCCTGCCTGGATACAGAGGTCAGGACAAGGAGTCTGGGTTGTGTTAGAAGTTTGGAATGTACGTGTTCATGGCCCAAAACTTGGAGTGTGTATGTTCACTACAAACACCAAGATTTGGCTGCTGCTGCCAGCTTCAGGCTGTCCTTAAAGCTGTCTCTGAACCCTAGAAAATCAATGTCTATTTTCCATTTTGGCCTCCTAATAATCCATCCCTGAGGATCTACTTACTTATTTGACTCAAAGGAAAAAAAGAAAACTCTTTAAAGGGTGAATATATTTGGCTGATGGGACAAGATCAAAATGAACATGACAGTCTCTCTCTGTCCTCTCCTCTGCCCAGCATCCCTCCTATTTGTTCTAAAATGCCAGCCAGACACCACTGAGCTGATCAGCCCCTATCTATGGATTTGCTGTGGAGGCCTAGCCTTCTTGTGTTTTGCCACTCCTTGTCACACCCACACATGCTTCCAGGCCTCTGCCAGTGGGATCTGCCAGCACTGTCATCATTTTGGAATACAATCCTCCCCTACCCTGACTATCGCCACACCCTCTGACCGCTTCCTTCACCCTGCAGGAGAGTATGAGAACAAAGGCCTGATGATCATTGATGAGGAAGAATTTCTGTTGATCCTGAAGCTCAAAGACCTGAAGAAGCAGTATCGAAATGAGTACCAGGAACTTCGAGACCTCCGGGCTGAGATCCAGTACTGCCAGCGCCTAGTGGATCAGTGTCGCCATCGCCTGCTTATGGGTATTCCAGTTGGGAAGGTTGGCAGGCTCCTTGAGATCAAGAGAGGCCTGAGGTCAAGGCCAAGGGTCAGTTCTGGAAGTGCTCTCTGAGCTTCGTGCTGCAGAGCCAGGGACTGGTCAGAGGCTTCAGGTAGGTGCTTTCTAGGCCCATGGTGGCAGGAGAGAGCAGTGAGAAGAGAGAAGCTCCTGGAGCAGAAAGTGAATGCAGTTGAGCCTGTAAGAACCTTGGCCTGCTTCCACACAGGCTCCCTTCCCCTCACAGTGCTGTCTCTGACTCTTGCAGAATTTGACATCTGGTACAACGAGTCCTTTATCATCCCAGATGACGTTCAGGTAGCACTGAAGCTAGGCAGCAGCATCCGGCCGGGCATGGTGCCCATCAACAGGATTGTGTGTCTGGTGAGCAGCACGAGGGTACGGGGGTGTGGGTGATTTTGCCTCTTCCCTGAACTCACATCTAGTGCTGCCAGTGCCCAGGTAGGGAGGCAGGTGTAAGTTCCTCCATTACTGAAAAGTGAAAAACAGAGCTAGAGAGGTGGCTCAGCAGCTAGGACTTGCTGCTCTTCTAGAAGACCTGAGTTTGTCTCTCGGCACCCATGTCAGGCAGCTCACAACTATTTGTTAATTCATGTTTCAGTTCCAATGCCCTCTTTTGGCCTTTGTGGCAACAGCACACATATGGCATACAGTCACGCAGACATAAACACATACAAATCTTTTTAAAAATCTTACCCTAGTTAGGTTTTCAAAGCAAGGTTGTGGGGCAAAGAGGGTTTATTTCAGCTTACAAGCTTTAAACTCCATTGTGAAGGGAAGTCAGAGCAGGAGCCTAGAGACAGAAACAGAGGCAGAGGCCGTGGAGGCGTGCTTGCTCCTTTGCTGCCTATGGCTTCTTTCCTCCTGCCTGGTTGTCTAAGTCAGGCAGTGGTAGCACAGGCCTGGAATACCAGCACTTGGCAGGTGGATCTCTGAGTTCAAGGCCAGCCTGGTCTACAAAGTGAGTTCTAGAACCACCAGGACTATATAGAGAAACCCTGTCTCAAAAAACCAAATAAAGATAGATAGATAGATAGAGAGAGAGAGAGAGAGAGAGAGAGAGAGAGAGAGATACATACATACATACATAGATACATAGATAGATGTGGATGAGTGTTTTATCTGTATGTGTTATTCACTACATGTGTGCCCGGTACTCACAGAGTTCAGAAGAAAGTGCTGATTACATTTGTAATTGGAGTCATATGCAGTTATAAGACATTTTGTGAGTGGTGAGGGTTGAACCTGGGTCCTCTGGAAGAGTAGTCAGTACTCCTAACCAGTAAGCCATCTCTCTAGCCTCTTCAGTCTGTTTTCTTATAAAAACCCAGGACCTCTTACCCAGGAGTGGCATTGCCCACCATGGGCTGGGCCTTCCCACATCAATCATCAATCAAGGAAATGCCCCATAGAGTGCCTATAGGCCAGCCTGATGTAGGAAATCCCTTAATTGACGGTCTTTCTTCCCAGACATGTCTAGGTTTGTGTCAATTAGACAAACAAACAAACAACAACAACAACAATAAAACACAACCAGCACCAATCTTAAAGAGCAATGTGTAAGGGCCAAATAGATGGATCAATGGTTATGAGCACTGGATGCTTGTCCAGATGCCTTGAGTTCAATTCTTCACATCCACATGGTGGCTCACAGCTGTCTCTAATGATAGTCCCATGAATTCCATGAATTCCAATGTAGACACAGCACCCATGTACATAAATGAATAAATCTTTTATGAGAGAGTGAAATAGAGACAGAGAGACAGCAAGACGGAGACAGAGGAATCCATATTACTGTCAACTTTCTGCAGTGCCCAGGTGCCCCTTCCAGAGGAATCTAGAAGGACACTGGCAGACATGGGTGCCACAGATGCTCGGGTACATTTGGAAACCCAGCAGGGGACTGTCCTGATGCTAAGCATAGGCCTGCCAGGGTTTATCCTGACAGTGCCAGGCCGAGATACTATGCTGGGTTGGGCTTCTCCCAGGGAGAAGATGACCAGGACAGGTTCAGCCAGCTGCAGCAGAGTGTCCTGCCTGAGGGTCCTGATTCCATCTCCTTCTACAATGCCAAAGTCAAGACAGAACAGAAGGTAACTTGGGACATTCATGTCTGTGAGGGTGGAGGCCCCAAAGACTTTGTTATTAGGATACTCAGAATCATCAACCTCATTAGATAGCCACAGGGTGTGTCTGAGTGTATGCTGGGGATGTGTGTGATGGTACCAGCCCAGGGAGATTGAGTAATCAGGAGGTGTCTTCTGCCAGCTCCAGACTGGAACAAGGCTGGACTTTGGAAGTGGGGGAAGAAAGATCACATAGATCATGGCCAGGTCTGGACATGGTTTGTAAATGCTAACCTACCTATAACCATGTATGGTGGTTCACAGCCCATGA
The DNA here is from genome assembly GCA_030674055.1 of Rhabdomys pumilio. Lineage (NCBI taxonomy): Eukaryota > Metazoa > Chordata > Mammalia > Rodentia > Muridae > Rhabdomys > Rhabdomys pumilio. Next base: position 203,644 of record JANHMN010000020.1, on the reverse strand, counting down.
CAGTCTAAGAATGAAATCCTCTGAAACCACAACCTGTGGAGAAGGGGCTGGCCAGGGGGCTATCCTGAACAGATGGCAGGGGACAGAGGATCCCATCCATGTAGCCAAAGTGGAACTCAACATGGTGTCAGCCACAGAGAACCTATGACTCCCCAGTCTTCACTCTGCCAAGGCCCTGAATACTGTGTAGTACTCTGTGCTCAGGTGGCCTTGGCTTTTGTTTTGTTTGTTTGAGACAAGCATCCTGTATCTCAGGTTGGTCTCAAACTTGCTAGGTAGCCAAGGGTAACCTGGGACTGATCTGCTTGCATCCAGACTCCACATGCTGAGATTACCGGCTTGGGTTACTGTACTCAGTACTAGTTCCATGTTTTTTTTTTTTTTTTTTTTTTTTTTAGTTTTTTTTCATTGTGAGACTGATTTATAGCATGTATGTGTGTGTTTACATACTTACATTTTTAAAAAACTGTTATTTTATGTGTATTGGTATTTTGCCTGCATGTATATCTGTGCAGCATTTGCATGTTTGGTGCCTGTGGAGGCCTGAAGAAGGTGTAGGATTCCCTAGGATTCCTCCAGAACTGAAGATGATAGTTGAACCTGGGTCCTCTGGAAGAGCAGCCAGTGTTCTCAACCACTGAGCTATCTCTCCAGTGAGCTATCTTTCCAGTCCCAAATATATAGTTTTTTAAAATCACAGCTCATGTTTGATTGGATTTAAGGATTGCAAAATATATGAATTGAAATATTTTTTTTCCTGAAAGGACATATACTTGTTTTTGGAGCACGGTGGGAAGGGTGTTGTTTTGTTTTGATTTCTTAAGACATGGTCTCCTCTCCTTATAATCTCTATGACTTTGAGGCCAGTCTGATCTACACAATGAGTTCCATGCAAGAGCTGCATAGTGAGGCCCTTTAATCCCAGCATTTGGGCAGAGACTGGTAGTTCACTGAGTTTGAGACCAGCTTGGTCTACAGAGTGAATTTCAGGATAGCCAGGGCTATACAGAGAAACTTTCTCTCAAACAAAACAAAACAAAACTAAACAAAACAAAACAAAAGACACTAACTCATTAGCTTAGGCTGGCCTCAAATTCACTATGCAGCTAAAGATGACCTTGAAATCCTACTACTCCCCTTATGCCGGTGGAGTGATGAGATAATAGGCTTTCAGCAGCACATCTGGCTATTTGTTTTTCTTTGAAACAAAGTTCCATGTGGTTCAGGCCTGCTTTGAACTTGCTGTGTAGCAGAGTGGCCTTGAACTCCTGCTCCTCCTGCTCCTACCTCTTAAGTGTCAGAATTTTCAGGTTTTCCCCACTATAATGCCAGCATTCGCTTTTTGCAGTTACCCACCTAGGACCCAACCTAGGACCATTTACACCCTTCAGGAATTCCATGAATGCTGGAGATGATCTCAGAAATAGAGCATTTGCATTTGTAAGGCCCTGGGTTCAACAAAAGGAGGAAAGGCTCCATCTTGAGCCTGGCGTATATCAATTCCTATAATCTAAACACTTTAGGGGGGCCTAAGGGAGGACTATCTTGAGTTCAAGGCTATCTTGGGCTATATATATATTGAGACACTATCCCAAGAAAGAAAATTCCAGCTTAGTGTTGACTTTGCTTGCTCAGCTTCTTACCTTGGGCACTCTAGAATTCCTTTTCATATTCTAAACTAGCTTTAACATTTGCTTCTTTCCTGCCCCCTGCTTTAGTGACAGCCTTTCCTACTAGCTTTTAGGGATCCTAGCAGTGTATTAAAAGAATAAAATTTAATTAACAAAAGAAAGGGTAGAATTTGTGACTACTACAGCTGGGTGGGGGAGGGGCGTGTCAGGCTATAACAGTAATTAGGCTCTGACCTCTAGAGGAAGAGCCCCTTCCTGTTAGTTTCCTATTTCTATGACAAATACCTGGGAGTCACAGCCTAAGAGTAGGAAGGATTAAGCCAATCTGGTGGCACATGCCTCTTGACTGCTGGAAGCAGGAGAATCAGGAATCCAAAGTCATCCTTATTTGCATAGGAGGTTCAGGGCAGGCTGGGGCTTCGTGGAGACCCTCTCTAGAAACAAACAGAAATAGAAACAAGGTAAAAACAAAGATGAAAGATTTATTTTGTCTAGTAAACTGGTTCCATTGTTATAGGCCTATGGTAAATCAGATCAGCGTGGCATCAGAAGAGCATGGTGGAGAGCTGCTTGTATCATCAACGTGCTCAAGCAGAAAAGGACAGGGGTGGATCAATGATATGATATACCTTTCAGGCCATAACCCCAGTGACCTACATCCTCCAACCTGCTCCTACCTCTTGCGTCCCACCACCTTCCAATAATGCTTTCAAGTTACGAATCCACTGGTGGATAAATCTGTTCATTAGCCTCTCACTTTCCTATTACCTTTCAATGATTAGATCTACCTGTGGAGACTAAGCTTGCAAACACAAGAACCTATATGCTTTAAGGTATATAGTATATAAAGTACTTTATATCCAAACTCTTGTTGGGGTATATTGTGTGAAGGTTGTCTTTGTCTTATTCAATTGTTAATTCTGTAACTGCAAAGCCGAACTTTGGTATTGTTATTCTTAAGATGAGGTATTAAGTGAGGCTCATCACTTGCCTCAGTATTTTGTAAACATACACCTTCCTCACTTACTGATTGGTTTAATAAAGATCTGATGGCCAATAGCTGGGCAGGAAAGGGAAGTCAGGACTTCTGGACTGAGAGAGGATCTCTGGTAAAAGAATCACGGTCAGTTGGGTTAGTTAAGTTAGATGAGTTAGCTGGGAGATAGCCTAAGCTATAATAAAATTAATAAGTCTCTGTGTCATTATTCGTCCACTGGTGGGTCCAAGAAAGTTCAGCAATAAACTATAACATCTTTTCTCTTTTGAATTCATTCTCTGTCAGATTTTATGTAGGTCACTGAAGCATGCATGCCTACTTTTTGTTTGTTTTGAGACAGGGTCTCACTATGTAGCTCCAGCTGTCTTGGAACTCACTAGGTAGCAGGTGGAGCTCACAGCCACCCACCTGCCTCTGCTTCCTTGCTGCTGGGATTTAAGGCGCATGCCACTATGCCCAGTACATGTCTCCTTTTAAACATAACTGCCAGGGTATTTCAAACGTTTTACACACTTTCCTTAGACTGAAAGAATGAAAGCGTTTGAATGGAATGTTACTTTTCATAGCAGTTGCACTGTGCAGAGAGTGCTTTGTCTCCAGACTGTGATGTCTGCAGGAGCAATGATGAAGTGCACGTGACATGGCTTGTGAGTCCTCGCTAAGACCACACCTCCTCATCAATTTCCCTTCTCTTCATCTTTTTTTTCTAGCACAATTATATGAAAACCATGGTGAGCCTCCAACAGTCACACAGAAAATAGTCTCATCAATAGCTTGAAGACCAGCAGCTCTAGTCTGTTCTAAGGAAGCTGCTAAACCACATGCCCAGAGTTCCAGCCACTCAGCTGCAAGCTGGGACCAAACCCAGAGAACACACAATTGCCTGCCTGCTAGGATGAGCATCCTCCAAAGGACACCCTTGCTCCTCTTCACAGAATATTTTTGATTTTAATTTACTTCCATATGTAAAAGCAAGATAAAATTACTTTTTATTTCCTGTCTGAAAGGACATCTTCCTTATGTACAGGTTGTGGCTAAAACCCAGCCCTAGTGTTTGCCTAGCAAGCATGACACCTGGGATTTGATCCCTAGCAAAATATACAGAGACACAGACACAGAGACAGACAGACAGACAGACAGACACATACACACACCACACAAACGTACCAATGTATATGCGCAGGTAAGGATAGGAGGAGGCTTGGGAGTATAGCTTAGTGGTAGAATACTTGTATAGCATTCATGAAGCTCTTCCATCTCCAACACCTCCAAAAAGGAAAATAGCTAATATTGTAGCTAGGCCTGTAATCCCAGCACTTGGGTGGTGGCAATGGGAAGATCAGGAGTTCAGAGTTACCCTCAGCTACATATCCAGTTCAAGGTCAGTCTGGACTGTAGGAAACCCTATCTCAAACTAATTTTACTGAGTAGGAAATCAAAACAGCACTCCAGGCTCATCCGACAGGTGTTTCCCTCTGGTAGGTCTGTCCTCCCTTCTGTGCACATCCAAAGATTAGCTTACTCGAAATACTTCTTCCAGTTCTCTTAGCTCACACACTCTGCTCCTGGCCTCCGAACACAGGAGGAAGTCCTTCTTCCTTGGCAACCAGAAGACTTTGAGCTCTAGTTAGTGACCTATAAAAGGCAGCACTGGGTCCCTGTGCCCAGGAGTGCATGACCCTATTAGCATAGCCTTTCTGGCCAAGCACACATGTGCAATAGGTGTTGTAGCTTCTCTGTGTCTCGGCCCCTCCTTTTTCCTTCTTAGTGTGTGACTGAAGATAAATTCAAGTGAAAGTGACAGGAACAGGGATCACACCAGCAGGGCTGAGCAGGGAAGAGGAAGCATTACTCCTGAGTCAAGTTCTCAGGCTCTGTGTTCTTGGTGACAGTAACACAGGGAAAGAGCTTGCTGCTTTGTTAAAGACAAACACTGGCCCTCTGGGGGTTCCCCAGCTGACCATTGCAGTCTCTGCTGATGTTGTGGGCCAAGGCTTTGACCATGAACATGGTATGACAGTGATCCTCCATCTGATACTCTTGACTGCCCAGGATGATAGAGGTTCCACAATGGAATTACCTGGAAGCCTGTCAAGGGAAGCGGCGAGTGAAAATACTCCAGATCACACTTCAGAGGTTAACTTCTACTGAGGGCTATAGGTCCTCGAATTACTTTATATGAGGAAAGATGTAAGGAGCTGGGACTGAGGACATGGCAAAGTGGCTAAGAGTGCTTGTTCTGCAAGCATGAGGCTCCAAGTCTGAATTCTCTGTATATGCATTAAAAACCTTGGCTGCACGAGTGTTAACCCCAGGAGGTCCTGAGAGCTTGCTGGCCATCCGATATATCCTAAACAGTGGGCTTCCTGTTCAGTGAGATGCCCTATCCACAGTAGTAGGATAGGAAGCAATTGTGGGAGACAACTGATGTCCTGCTCTAACCTGATACCCATACCCACACATTTGCATGCATGCACCACATGTAAACTCACCCCCCTCCGCCCCAAAACCAGCCCCTCTCATCTCTGCTCCTACCCCAGAGTCTCATTATTTAAGTCATGCTAGTCTAGAACTCACAGTGATCCTTTCGTCTCAGCCTGGCTAACTGTTTGTGCTGGAGGCATGTACCACCACACTTACATCAAGGAGAGGTTTTCTTTCCTAAAAGGAGAAGAGCCATGTGGCAGTGTCTCAGGTATGGTTTCCAGGTGGAATAGAAATGAGGGGATTTGGTGTGTATGGTCCCCTTATCAGAAGTGCCTATTGCACACTCATGAGGACCTGAGTTTGGATCCCTCCCCCATGTACCCAGGTAAAATCGAGGTATAGTGGCATGTAGCTATAAAGCTAGCCCTGAAGTCAGGGGAGCAACAAAGTAGGGGTGTGGACATAGGTAGATCCTCAGAGCTCACAAAGAAAAACTTGTTACAAAAATGGGGGAGAAAAAGATTGGTAAATAAGGGTACAAAGCCAAAAAATTATCACAGATAATATATAATTTTGTAGTTAATAGATATAAACAATATAGAACTAACATCTTGTACAACAGAGGCATAAAACTTGAAAGCAGAGGGGTGAGAAATTAAAATTTGCCAAGGTAATTTTGTATTGTTTGTGGAAGAAGAAAAATACTTTATCCTTTTATATATACAGTGCTTTTCCACTAGAAGAAGGATTGACTCTTCAGGATGAAGGTGTTTGTGTGAGTGTGTTCTGAGAGGGATATTATTTCCTAAATGTCATACCGAGTCTATGGTCTTGTTGCTAATGCCATTATTCCCTGCCTTCAATCAAGGAAAGGAACTGCACAAAGTTACTGAACTGAAAACTTACAATTTTCTTGTCCTTTCAAACTTCAGCATTTCTCCCTCCCATTTTTTTGAGACAGGTCTGTAGTCAGGCTGGCACTATATTCTTACTCCTCATGGCTGTGGAGTGCTGCAGTTACAAGTGTGCCATGCTGTGCCTCACAAAGTCAGCATCTGCTGAGTTTAGACAATGCTCTCACACTGCTCACTAGGGGAAAGGATTAGGTAGAGAGGTAGGAAATGAGTGTTGGATAGGAAGTGGCTTTCCACTCAGTTCCAGTTCCAATTGTGGACTCAAGGGGGAATGACCTTTTGTCTTTCCTGACCCTTAGTCAGGTTCCCATTTGAGTCAGAACTCTGGCCTGGACACATAGAAAAAAAAATCTGCCATTTTGGGAAATAAGGTACCACCCACTGATATCTTAAAACACATCTAGTTGCTTATGGGTTGTATCATTCAATCTACTATATATTCATCTGTATATTAGTCAACATATTAGTTCAAAGTCTTTATATTGACTGTGGCTATTGTTCAGTGGTAGGGACTACTTGCTTAGTGTTCTAGTTTCATTCTTTTGCTGTGATAAAACACTTGGACCAAAAGCAACTTAGGGGAGAAAATGGCTTACACTTCCAGGCACAATCCATCATTTAAGAATATCGGAGTAGAAATTATGTTAGTTTTCTTATACAGTTTGGACCAGCTACTTAGGTAGGTGCTGCCCAGTGTGGGCTAGGCCATCCTCCATCAAGATACCTTCTCCACAGAAACGCCACAGAGCAGTCTGATGTAGGCAATTCCTTAACTGATGGTTTCCTTTCAGGTGACTCTAGGCCGTGTATGTCAAGCTGACAAAGCTAACCAGGATACCTAATATACACAAGGCACTGGATTCAATTTGCAGCACCAGGAGGGAAAAATTTACAGTTCTGGAGAAAGTCAGGGGATCAACTGGTGTACCACTGTCTGAGATACATCCCCCATCTCTTCACCAAGCCATAGAACTTTCTTGTGGCAATGACCATGATTTGGCTTTCTTCCCTTTTTCATGAGACACAAAAGTTAACTTTAAGGGCCACTAGTAGCCAGGGTCTGCTGGAATGGATGTGGTCTGGGCCCATAGGAGATGCTACTAGAAGTGATTCTCAAGGTTTTCGTTTTACTTAGCAGTACTCGTAAGAGTGCGGAAAGGTTTCATGTTGTGGACTTTTTCTTTAAACTCATTTGGAGGGCTTTTTATATAAAAGCATGGAATAGTAGGGTGTGGTGGTTTTGAATAGGTGTGGCTTCCATAGACTCCTGTGTTTGAAAGTTTGGCCCATAGGTGGTAGCATTATTGGGAGGAGGTGTGGCCTTCTTAGAGGAAGTGCATCATTGTGGGGGTGGGCTCTGAGGCTCCCTATGCTTAGGCTCCGCCCAGGGCGGAAGAATGTCTCCTGCCTGCCTTCGGATCAAGATGTACAACTCTCAGGTCCTCAGTGTCTGCGTGCATGCGGCCATGCTTCCTGCCATAATGGACTGAACCTCTGAAACTGTAAGCCAGTTCCAATTAAATGTTTTCTTCATAAGAGTTGCCTTGGTTATAATGCTCTTCACAGTAACGGAAACCCTAAGACGTGGCATGGTGGCACATGTCTTTAATCCTAGCACTCAGGAGGCAGAAGTAGGTAGGTGTAAGGCCTGCCTGGTCTACACAAGTGAGTTAGTTCTAGGCCAGCCAGGGCTACACAGTGAGGCCCCATCTTTTTTCTCTTTTAAAAAAATGTTTGGGAAAGTATTTAATAAGCTAAAAAGTATCTATTACTTTGGTCAGGAGGCCTATCACAGTAAGTATGGAGTATGATGTTGGGGGATAGGGAATTTTAAGGCAAATCTGGGCTGAAAAAAATTTTTTTTTTCCAGACTTGGGTTCTCTGTAGCCTTGATTGTCCTGGAACTCTCTCTTTAGACCAGGCTTAAGGGTGGAGATTAAAGGTATGAACCACCATGCCTTATAACATGCATTTTCTTTGTCTTGAAGTCAAACTGGGTGTGGTGATACATAATCCTAGTACTTGGGATACAGCAAACAGATTCCAGAGAATCCTGAACAGTCTCAAAGGTGCTGCCTGTAAACAATTGAATCAAAGATACATGGGCCTCAGAATTTCCACTGACCTCTATGGTTTAATATGCTTACTCTAGCCGGCGGTGGTGGTGCACGCCTTTAACCCCAGCACTTGGGAGGCAGAGGCCGGTGGATTTCTGAGTTTGAGGCCAGCCTGGTCTACAGAGAGTTCCAGGACAGCCAGGGCTATACAGAGAAACCCTGTCTTGAAAAACCAAAAAAAAAAAAAAAAAAAAAAAAATGCTTACTCTATTGGGTTCTGACCAGACTAAAGTTACTATAAGATTGAAGTACCATTAATCTGTCTCCTGTTAGACAGCTGTTTATTATGGAAATGGGGAAACTCAGACACTTCATCTTAGGTTCCTCTCAACTTAGTTTCCATGTAAAGTAGCCCTTTCTAATGTCAAGTGGCTGCTAATAGCTTCTGTGGCATTTAAGGCAAAGAGCTCCAGTATATTCAAAATCTAGCTAGACATGGCAGCACACTAGAGACTAAGAGGACTTGAAGCTCTAGGCAAACCTGGGCTACACATTGAAATATTTAAAAAAAAAAAAATCGGGCGGGCGGTGGTGGTGCACGCCTTTAATCCCAGCACTTGGGAGGCAGAGGCAGGTAGGTGGATTTCTGAGTTCGAGGCTAGCCTGGTCTACAGAGTTCCAGGACAGCCAAGGCTACACAGAGAAACCCTATCTCGAAAAACCAAAAAAAAAAAAAAAATCGGTAAAGATAACATTGTTTAATGAAAGTCATTGTACAAACATGTTCACAACATTATGTGGTAAATATATGATTTTGATAGGCAAGGCAGTAGAAACCCAAGAAACAGCCGTGCCCAGTGTCAGGACTAGAAATTGGCTGGTATCAGTTTACGTAGTGCCAGATAGAACTCATCCATTGAACTGTAATAACCTAAAACGTGTTGACATCTGTTGAAGTTTAGGGCTTTGTGGACTGGGATGTTTCTCAGTAGGTGGAGTACTTGTGTTTAGGAAGCCTTGAGGTCCGTCTGCAGCATAAACTAGCTACTGGGAGTATCTCTGTAATCTCAGCACTATGTGGAGGATGCAGGAGGAGGAGAGATGTTCAGGGTCATCACTGGCAACAGACAGGTCAAGGCCAGATGGGCTACACAAAACCCTGTCTCAGAAACATACAAAAAGAAGTAAAAAGAGGAAGTTCAGGGTTTCACAAGTACCTCATTTTATCCTCACAGCAGTGAGAATCTGCTCATAAAACTTTCATCTTCAGCAGGTTGGGGTGTCTAGCACCTGTAATCCAGGCATCAGGGAGGCTGGGTGGGGTAAGAAGGATTTTGAGTTTGAGGTCAGTACAGCATGACAGCAAGTTTCAGCCACAAAGGAAAGCTCAACAAAAGCAAAACAAAATGGCCGTGGGAGACTGAAACCTAGAGCTTTTTTTTTTTTTTTTTTTTTTTTTTGGTGGACCTTGAACTTCCACGATATGCCTAAAAGTTACCAAGGGGGAAAAAACTTCTAAACGAAATAAGAGATACTGCTAGCCTACATACATACACGTGAAAAAAATACATTTTAATAAGCCTGTGAGATGGCTCAGTCAGTAAAGGCACTTGCTACCTAGCTGTAAGTTACAGGACCTACATTGGAGACAAAATGGACTCACTGTTATCCTCTGATACACACATGTGCATGTGTGTGGCTCAACATGTGCCATTCCTATAAAAACAATTTAAAAAATACATTTTAGGCTGGGCAGTCATGCCTTTAGCCCCAGCACATGGGAGACAGGCAGATGGAGCTCTGTGAGTTCGAGGCTACAGAGAAACCCTATCTTGAAAAACAAAAGAAAAAAAGCTAGAATCCTAGCAGCACTCAAGAGGTTGTAGGCAGGATGAAGCATTCAAGTGTTCAGGGTAAATCTAGTGAAAGATTCTGTTAGATCACATTTCAATTTATTGGTAAATCCAATTTAAAAATTAGTGGCTAATCTTCCCCCCAAAAAAATTCCACAAAAGATCTGAACTCTGTGATCTGCCACTTTCATGATAAGCAACTGCTATAAATTTAGCTTGGTGTAAATTAGCTAATAGTTTCACGCAATCCTGCTAATCCAGAACAAAAAGTTTGTAGTTTAAATTCTTTTTTTTTTTTTTTCAAAGTTTCACGAAATCCTGCTAATCCAAAATCAAGTTTTTAGTTTTTTTTTTTTTTTTTTTTTTTCTTGCAAGAAAGTAATAACCTTTCCCTCAGGGCATTTCTCCGGAGGTCTTAAGAACAAACATAGCCTCTCAGACTTTCGGGGTGAGGGCAGAATACCGCGGTGAGGAAGGTAGGAGGTTTCGGTGGGGACACGGTGGTGGGGGCTGCGGGAAGCTGGAGGGCGGAGGGCGTGTCCGGGAAGCCGGGTCTGAGAAGCATCCCCTGCTTAGCTTGGTTTTCGGTGCGCGCCGAGAGCCAGACGAAGGGACACGAGAGAAGAAATAAAGGGGCAAGCGGGGTAGAGTGGCAGCTGCGCTACCTCACAGCCTGGAGGCCAGGCTCTGCGACGGCTTCGGGCGCCTGGTGGTGGAGGGCTTCGAAGGATGAAGGCCGGTGTCCTGAGGGCCTCGGGCTGTTCCCGGGACGTCGCCCAAGGAGGGACAGCGGTGGCGCCCCTCCAGCTTCGGGACCCGCCTACAACACTCGGCCTTGGGACTTATTGTTCCGGGAAGCCGCAGGCTAGGCCCGGCCTGGCCCGCGGGTTGCACCCCACCCCTGCCTGGGTCGGCGGGCTGGGGCTGGCGCTGGCGCGCCGACTGGCGGCCGGTGGGCTGCCTGTGCATGTCTCTTTAAGGGGCTGGGCCTGCAAGGCTGCAGGGCGGGCGGGGTGTGCGTTGCTTCGGGAGTGAGTGTGTGAGGGTGAGAGCGGCGGGCGGTTGCCGGAGGGAGGGAGTGAGCGGGCGAGCCAGCCAGCCAGCGACGCGGGCCGCCCCTGCCGCCGCCGCGATCGGACCAGCGGCCTCCTCCCCTCCGGTCCCCTCCCCCGCATCGGCCTGCCGCGGGGAGGGGGCTAGCGTCGCCGCCTCCAGCTGCTCCTCATGAAGCAGCTGCCCTCGCAGCAGCCACCGAAGATGGGGGATTTCTACGATCCCGAGCACCCGACCCCAGAGTAAGTCTCAGGTCCGCGGCCTCCCGCTGCCGTTGGTCGCTTCAGCCGAGGGCGGCGCGTCCTGACCCGTGGCGGCGCGCGGAGTAACGGGTCCTGGGCGTCTTCGCGCGGTCGTGGTGGGGGCCAGGCCGGGCGCAGCTACTTCAGGCCGCCTCGCTTGGCCTCGGCTGGCCGGGCGGTTGGGCCTGGCGCGGAGACGGCTGCTCGCGTCGCCGCGGCAGTTGGGGCGGCTCGGTGGGGGAGGGGCGGCCACGGCCTCCTCTGCTGTTGCCGCGTCCTCAGTCGGCCTGCTTAGGTTCGGCTCTCCGCGCAGCTCCTCCAGGACACTCTGCGGCGTCCCGAGCTTCTGTTGCAAACCACGGTGCATAGTCCAAGGCACCGCTAAGGCCAACGCGGGCGAGAGGGCGCCTGCTAGTATAGGCCGAGAATCCCCGGGCTCGGGTGGAAGCTCGGCCCGTCGCCCGGCCTATCGTTGACGGCAACTCGGACCGGAAGGGCCTACCGCGGTTCTCCCCGCTTCGATCCGCGGAGAAGACCCGCGTTACATTCTTGGTTTTGATTTTTTTGTTTGTTTGTTTTTGTTTTCCTTCTTGGGCACTTGAATCTGGCCCAGTAGAGCTCTGAGCTGCATATTCTGCACCTTTGGCGCTTGGGTTTTGTAATGGTGGCAAGGTTTGTCTGGTCCCGTTGTTGAGGTGACACCAGTTTTGTTTTTTAACCTGAAAGTGAAAACCTGACAAACATTTCTCGATTATGAGGCTTGAACACTTTGGCGTACTATTTCTTAGGTAATAGAATCTAGAATCTTATCTACAAGGGTGACTTTACAGCGTATGAAGGTTTAGTTAAGAGAGCCAAAAATCTCTTTGTATATTCTTCTCTAAAGAAGATAGTGTACTTGTAAAGCAAAATATAGTTTTGTCATATAGTTTCTTTTCAGTATATATAGGGCATTTTTATATTTCTGTTGGGTGGTATCTGATAGCACATCAAGTTTTCATTCCAGTCAGATCTGATGGTGTACACCTGAAATAGCACCTGAATTAGGATTGTAGGCAGTCTTGTCTGCCTCAGAACGACAGCAAAAGTAAAAAGAAAGCTTCCACTTCAGACTCAGGAGTCAGTGCTTTCCCTAAGCCCTCACAAGATTGTTTTGTTGTTTTTAGATAAATGGTTTCACCTTGTTGCCCAGGCTGCTCTTGAATTTATTGTGTAGCCCAGGCTGGCCTCGAACCTGGGATCATCCTCCTCCAGCTTCCTGAATGCTGGGATTACAGGTGCTGACAACTAAGAAAAAGCATTGTTTTACCTCAATTTGTTTATATTGATGTCATCTGCACATAGGAGCAACAAAATTCATTTCCAAGGGATGTCTAGTGAAAAACTGTTAAACTAAACTTTTATGACTAAATTACAACACGTTACACATTTTTTGGGAACGTTTGCCAGAGTTTTTCACCTTGGTTCAGAGTGTTTGGATCTTACTTGATAGTTCTTCAGTATTGTAACACAAAAGTTATTTTGTTGGAGTGTTAGCTCCACACGAAAAGCAAAATCCTCATGTTGCCTTAGAAAAATAAAAAAATTTTATTGGGACAATTTTGACAATTCAGTTTACAGCCTGAGTAGTTTAATACTTGCTTTTAAGTTTACAGAAGCCCTTTAGTGGTCCTGTGGCAGTTTTGTCTTGACAGATAATCCTGATACATAGACCACCTCTTCGAACAGTCTTTATGTGCTCTTAAAACAAAATCCATCTCTTACTTGCAATAGTAAGCCATCATGGCTTTATCTTTTCCTGGGTTCTTGGCTTTGGAATAACACTTAAAGGTTTTTGCTTTGAGATTTGAAAGACCTCAAAAGGAATTTGTATCATTCAATAAATGTTGGTTGCATGCTTATCTTGTACAAAGTAACATGCTAGTCCCCAGGAAGGGCAAAGAGCCTTGCAGTGACTTTTCAGGTTGTACAGTGAAGTCTCAAAGCTGTAAGGATTTATCTTTTTTTTTTTTTTTAATTGGAGGAAAACATTTTTCGTAATAAGTGGAAAAATGGAGTCAAAAATATATCTTTACTGTGCAAGTGAAGGAGAATGCTTATTTTTCCTAGTCTTGTGTTTTACTGGCTTTACTGCTTTGGAGTTTTTAATAGTGGCAAATAAATTCTGATACATGTGCAATTTTTTTTCTGTTTATTAACTTGTATAGGTTATAGAATGTTTTCTTAATACTGGCCTAAAAGTGTTGGCAGGCAACTTGAACAGTATCACCTGTTTTACATGGGAAGAAAATGAGGCCTGGCAAGGAAACAAGAGTGAAGTCATAGCAGACCCTGTGAGGAAGTCAGACTGGCCTGCACGTGAACACTAATGTAACTGATTGAGTGACTTTATCTTTGAATTTGGGTTTTCCCATTTTGGAAATAGTTATCCTAATGCTAGCAACTTGATGTGGCTTTGGAGAAGCTGTTATTAGGGAAATTTGAGAGGTGTGACTGAAGTTGGGAAAACTGGTTGTGAAGAGGGCTAGTTTCAGACGATTCTTTGAAAAAGAGAAGTTGCGGTGAAATGTGAATTTGCTTTGATTAGACCTGGGATTGGGGCAGGGATGGTCTGTTTTGTCTTGTCTTCCATTCATTCTTTAATTGGTTGCATGTGTGTTGGCCTTGGATTTTCTTACAGTATAAATACCATTGTGTTCAGGTGAAGTGGCTATAATCATTAGAGTGAGTGCATTAGGTGTTCATTTAGCTCAGGGGTAGAAAGATTGAGGGCATAGCACAACCAATCAGAGTCTTCAAGGACCTGTCATACTGAAGGAGACAAACATGATAAAAGTGTTATTTGTTGTTGGGGTTATTTGTTTTAAACATAGGCCTATCTTTACTGAAGGTTGATACTGTAGGAATAATTGATGTACACAAGAAAAATGTGTCTTTGTGCATTTTACGTTCTCATGAGGTCTATAAACAATAAATTATACAGAATGGCCAAAGGTAAAATGCTTTGGGAATCCTATAGGATATAGATGATTTGCTGCTGTTAAAGAAGTCACAGTATAAAATGGGGTAAGCTGGTAAGCATCCTTGGGAGAGTAAGTTGGGATATCCAGTGTCTGTGTATAGATTGTTGGGAGAGTTGAGGGAGTGGCAGGGCAGTCACTATTGTAGTTCAAGTCAAGGTGGTAGTTCCAAAGTGCTGAGGCAGTAGTGCAAGCTGCTCAGTGTGGCTAGAATGGAATGAGAAAGTGATAGTTGAGTCACAGTAGGAGGGGTGCAGAGTTGCATAAAGGTTTGTAGAGCCGTTCTAAAGATTTGGTTGGGGTTTTTTGTTTGATTTTGTTTTTTGAGAAGAACCCAGGCTGTCTTTAAATTCTTGAGCTCAAATAATCTTCCAGCTTCAACTTTCTGAGTATCTGGGACAGACAGCATGTGCACTTCACTGTGAGTTTTAATCAGAGGAATGATATAATTTGCTTTCATCCTCAGAAGTATCATTTGTAGTGTCACAGAGAGGAGCAGAGTGGAAGCCTGAAGACTTGTAAAGAAGCTAATAATCCAGAGGAGAGTGGCTGGCGCCTTATACCAGGATGGTGGCGGAAATGGATGGATGCTCAGTGTATGCTGAGGATTAAACTAACACGATACAGTGACACGTTTGGCATGAGAGAGAAACTTAAGGATGAGTCTAAGGTTTTTGGCAGTTAGAAGTCTGTCATCCACTGAATTAGGGATGATGTGAAAGAGCAAGTTGGAAGTAGTAGTTCTTTTTTAGGCATAGTAAGTTGGAGATGATTGTTAGACATTTAGGTTGGATTGTTATGCAAGTCTGGCTTTCAGAGGAAAGGTCTAAACTGGAGATAATTCTGTAGTCATCTATTTAGGTAGTATACTAAGCCAGCAGACTAGATGTTATTACTAAGACATTATAGACCAAAACTTCACCATGGTTTATAGTTTAGATAAAATCTTAGTATGTAGTCAAGGCTAGTGTGGACTCTGGTTCTGTGGTTCTTGCGCCTTTGACTCCTGAGTGCTGAGAATGTAGTTACACCACCATACCTGGCGAGGAACACTCTTGAAGCTCCATGTTAAGATTTATGTAAGCCTCTTTTGTTATTTGCTTTTGAGACAGGATCTCACTGGCATCTCCTGGTGACCTTCAACTTCTGCCTTGACCTTCTAAGGGCTAGGATTACAGGTATATACCACAAATAGGTTTGATGGTATAGACCAGTAATTTTACTTGATTAGTAGTCTGAGGCAGAAGGATCAAATAAATATTCAGGACATGGTTGGGTTATTGAGTTAATTCAAGGCCAGCTTTAGCATCTTAGACCCTGTCTTAAATAATAATAATGATGGCGACAGAGAGCAGTGGTTAAAATTTTGCATAGTGTGCATGGGGCCCTAGATTCAAGCCCCAGTACTAGAGAGAAAAAATGTCACCATTATGTCCAACATGAAATTTCTTTTTCTTTTTTTCTCTTTTTCCTTTTTTTTAATTTTCATTTTTTTGAGAAAGGTCTATTTCACTATATAGCCTTGGCTACCCTGGAATGTGCTATGTAGACCAGGTGGGGTCTGAAATTCGTCAGATCTACGTGCTTCTGCCCCTTAATACTGAGATTGAAGGCTACTATACCCGGCAGTTATTTACTTTCATTCTTTTTTTTTTTATCATCATCATCACCATCATCATCACCTTTCTTTCTTAGACAGGGTCTCTCTACAAAGCCCTGGCTGCCCTGGAACTCATTCTGTAGACCCAGATGGCCTTGTATTCACAGAGATCTTATCTGACTGTTTCTGCCTCCTCAGTGCTGGAATTAAAGGTGTTTGCCACCATACCTGACTGATTTATTAATAGGTATTTGTAATAACTTTTAACTCTAGTATAACCCTAGTATTTGTTATTGTTGCATGAATCTTGTCGGTTTTGCTGAGACGCTAGAATAGTCATATTGAATGATAGCAAAAAATGACCAGCTTGGGCTAGACTCAAGGCTGACTAACTTCATCATTTCTATTCATTCATTCATTCACTAGAACTATAGAGTAGCACCTTAAAACAAAGATAAAATAACAAACTAGGGCCTTATTTTACAGCGAACTAAAAGCTATTGTAAGACTTGAATAATTGGGTTTAGATTTCTTTTTGAGAAAAATCTAGCTTGTGCGTTTCATTTTGTTTTTGAGACAGGGTTTTATTATGTAGCCTAAGCTGGCCTGGAAATTGTTATCTCACTGACATTGGCCCCTAAAGTGCTGGGACTGGGATTATAGTCATGTGCATAGAACCAGTGATAGAAAAGCCCACTTTCCACTCCAGCATCTCAGGTTATAATGGTGTAACATGTTTTGAGATGTTACAATCCTTGTTCCTCAATTTAACAAACACTTGCATTATAGATGTGAGCCATTATACTATCATTTTAGCCTAGATTAACAAGTAATGTAATGGAAATTTTGCCATTTGTGGTACTTTTCCCTAATTTGTATGTGTGCATTTGTATGGAAATGAGTGTGTAATAGTAAACTCTGTATCTGTGAGGTAGGCATGTGAATGCCATGCTGCATGTGTGGAGGTCAGAGAACCATTTGGGGAGTTAGTTCTCTCTTTCTCACTTGAGCTGTAGTTCAAACTGAGGTAGTGAGCCTTCCTTTTTACTTAGTGGGGCGTTTTACTAGCCCTTCAATTTTTTTGAAATTCATTTTTGGCTGAGCTGTTAGAGAGAGAGAGAAGATATCGGGATCCTTTAAGTATTTTAATAGATTTGGAGGTAGTTTATGATTACTTATATTTGCAAACACAGATGAAGCCAAGGCTTGGTAATGTCTCCCCCCCCCCCCCCCAATTTGTTCAGGCCTAGTTGTTACTTAGTGTCTTTTCTAGTTGAGTAAGTAAATTGGTTACTTAAATTGAGTTCCAAAGTTGGTGTGAGTCCCTAAAGCTGCCTTTTATTTTAGAGTGCTTTTTCTGTCAAATGCTAACATCTTGGTAGTGAAAATAGCTTTGGGATGATGTGGGTGTTGATAAGAACATAATTGTACAAGCAGGCTGATAGAAGGGCTGCTTACTGGGAACACTGCTGCTGTGGGCTTGTAAGAATTTGGAGCAAGTGGTAATTTCTGACTATAGCTCTTGCAACTGCCCACTTCCTTGCCAAGTATAGTTTAGACCTTCTCTTTAGGAAGAGTTATATAGTGGTCGTAAGTGTCCTTTGTGAAGACATGATTTAACTTACATTTTGATTCTTTTAGAGTCTGATATTTGGCTTCTTGGTAAATAGTTATTAATTGTATACGCTCTTTGAGTAGCCAGACAACACCAGGTTTAACACATAAGTAGAACAAATATTTATTAATATTCATGTGGTTAGAGAAATTTTCTTTTTTAATATTTACTTAGTTTATGTATATGAGAACACAGAATATATAGCTGTCTTCAGACACACCAGAAGAGGGCATTGGATCCTATTACCGATGGTTGTGAGTCACCATGTAGTTGCTGAGAATTGAACTCAGGACCTCTGGAAGAGCAGTCAGTGCTCTTAACCTCTGAGACAACTCTCCAGCCCCAGAAATCTCTCCTATGGAAACCCATTCTATATTCTTCAGCATGCAAAAAACTTATTTTTAGTCTTAGTTTTATTTATTTTGTATATGTGTGTGAGTACCTATACCTGTGGAGGGCAGGAACAACTTTTGGGAATCATTCTCTTCTATCATGTGAGTCCCAGGAATTGGAATCAGAAATCAGAATTATCAGGCTTGATGGCAGGTGCCTTTGCCTACTGGGCATTCTCATTGAAATATACTTCAAAAGTTGCTTTAAAGTAACCAAAATAGGTATACTCTATGGTAACTGGCAGGTCCAATAAAAAAAACAAAACTTCCGTTGTATAATGACATAGGAAGCCAGTTGTATAATTGCTTACATTATATATAAATTATGTATATTGCACATTAATAATAGTTTGTATAAGAAGTAATGTTAACTGATGTGGCACATTAAAATAGTGGTGGCTGAATAGAGAAGCCTTTCCTGGAAAACTTTCTCTGTCCAGTATGGTGAGGAAGGTTAGAATAATAGCGTCACTACCTGGGAGAGTCTCATGTTCTTTGTTGGAATATTTTGTTGTTGTTGATAGAGAAGGTGATGGTGTGGTACCAGACAATGTGAACGAGGGGCATGCATTAAAATCTACAGTAGTATATATTTCAGCTGAACATATGTTGGTGAAAAAAATTTTTTTCCTATCTGTATGTTTTACTGACCTACATACATTGTTTACCCATTTTTGTTTTCAGTATTTTTTTCTATATGAATGATTTTATTTTTAGTTCTAATATATGAGTGTATATATGTATCTGTGTGGTAGTATGTGCAGATGAATCAGGTACCTGCAGGATCAGAGGTGTCATCTGAAGCCGTAATCATAGACAGTAGTGTGTGAGCTAATCTGTGTGGGTGTTGGGGACTGAACTCAGGCCCTCTGGATCAATAAGGATTTTTAACTTCTGAGCCAATTTCCCAGCTCTATGTAAGTGTTTTAAAAGACCTACACATAAGAGTTTTGTAAGTTTTTTTATTTTTGTTTTTATTTTTTTTCAGGATTGAAATAAACGAAGCTTGGGGCCTCATTCCATGCAGTACACTGTATCATATTTTTTTTCCTTTTTGTTTTTTTGGAGATGGGTTTTTTTTCTGTAGACCAGGAGAGCCTTGAACTCAGATTTCCCTGTCTCTACCTCTCTAGTGCTGGTATTAAAGATATGTGTCATTACCTCCCAGCCATCCCAAGTTCATAACTTTCTGATTTTTTAAGATGATTTGGATAGTTACTAATACTGGAGCCTTACTGGCATTCGTCTCTTTCTTGCAGTTTTGTTGTTGACTTAAGTTATTGTAGTGATGTACTGGAGAATTCAAGTACAGTGATGAATGTTTTATACATAAGTTATATGTAAACATATATACTTTATAACAATAAGTATTATATATGTTTAAAGTTTTGCTATGTAGCCCTTGTTGGTCTGGTATCCCAGGATTCATAAAAAAAATTACTAGCATATATGTATGTGTAGCACTGCAGAACATAGTCTGAGGAAGTCAGAAAACACATTTTCAGGAGTGTATTTTCTTACATAGTTGGTTCCAAGAATTGAACTCAAATTTTCAGGCCTGTGCACAAGGGCTTTTATTAGCAGGATCATCTCACCAGCCCCCAGGATATTTATTTTCTTAGTTTCACTGTCATTAGTTGATGAACTTAAAAAATGTTCAGCAGAATTGAGTTATTAGAAAAAAATTAAAAATGTAGCTGTAGACATTGAGCCTTAGAAAGGTGGCTCAGAGGGTAAGTAGGAATGGAGGATCTTGGCTCAGGTTTTATATGAAATTTACAACCATCTGAGCCAGAGGATCCAATACCCTCTTTCTGGCCTCCAAGGGCAGGCACCAGGCACTCACATTTTGCACCTATATTCAGGCAAGCAAAACATCCATACACAAAAAAATTTTAAATTTAGACTGAAAATAATCAAGGCACTGAACAGTTACGTATTGATTGCGGTGATAGCAAAATAACTCTACACAGGATGAAATTGCATAAACTGTATGTACACAGAAATGAATTTTGAGTTCTGTGTTTAAAAATAGTGACTCAGGCTGGGCGGTGGTGGCACGCGCCTTTAATCCCAGCACTTGGGGGGCAGAGGCAGGTGGATTTCTGAGTTTGAGGCCAGCCTGGTCTACAGAGTGAGTTCCAGGACAGCCAGGGCTACACAGAGAAACCCTGTCTCAAAAAACCAAAAAAAAAAAGTGACTTAAGATTTAGTCTGGTTAGCTATAATGTATGGTCCTTGTTATCTTTAGTTGTTGGCTTGAGACAGTCTAGAGTCATTTTAGAGAGTAGAGCCTTGATTTAGAAGTTGCCCTGATCCTATTGGCATGGAAGCCTGACTATTAATAAATAGTCCTTGCCCACTTTGTGCAGCACCATTCTTTGGGCAGGCTCTATAAAAAAGCTAACTAAGCCTGACTACAAGCAAAACATCCCACAGTGTTCTTCCGTGGTTTCTGCTTAAGCTCCTGACCTGACTTCCCAGGATGATGGACCTAGAATGTAAATTAAATAAACTTTTTCCCCTTAAGTTGCTTTGTGTCATTGTTTTATCACAGCAACAAAAATCAAACTAGAATTTGAACCAATATTAGTTTCCTGGTTTCATATTGTACTTGAGCTATATGGTTACTGTTGGGTAAAGAGGACAAGAATACCAATTTTTTCTTTTTTTGTAGCTTTTTGTGACTGTAATTATTTTCTAAAAATCTTCAAAACTGGGCAGTGGTGGCTCACACCTTTGATCCCAGCACTTGGGAGGCAGAGGCAGGTGGATTTCTGAGTTGGAGGCTAGCCTGGTCTACAGAGTGAGTTCTAGGACAGCCATGGTTACACACAGAGAAACCCTGTCTCAACAAAAAACAAAACAAAACAAAGCTCTTCAAAGAATACAAGTCTGATCATTGGTCAAGGTCACATTGTAAACTTTCTAAACTTTTAAGTCTCAGTGTCACTATGTGATAAGCAGTGAATCAACCTTCATTGCTCTGAAACTCAGTTAATATTCAGGGAAGACTCCTTATTGCTCTTCCCTGTGGTTCTATGCATATCTGTATCATTCTTTTTTTTACTCTGTCTCTGTCTTTTATCGCAGTCTACATTTCTCCTTTGTTCTAAATTACTTATTGTGTGTCTTATTTGTGCCAGAATCCCAAGGATTTAGCAAGATATGTTTATTCGAGTAGTCAAAGAATTTTTTTTATGCATTACTAACCGAAATCATTAATAACTTTCATGTCTTAACATTTTGTGCCAAGTGTTGTGTGGAGGGTGTTAGGCACTCTCTGTAGTAAGTTCAGTATTACTATTGGTTTTATACATTTTTTCTGTAGCCTCTATTTTTGGGGAATGACTTAGTTTAGAAAATGTTAGAATTTATTTTGACTTTTAAATATTATTTTTATGTATACAATGTTCTGCCTGCATGTATGCCTACAGGCTAGAAGAAGGTACCAGATCTCATTAAACATGGTTGTGATCCACCATGTGGTTGCTGGGAATTGAACTCAGGACCTCTGGAAGACACTCTTAACATCTGAGCCATCTCTCCAGCCCCAGACTTTTTTTTTTTTTTTTAATTGTTTATGGGACAGAGTTTTTCTGTGTAGCCCTGGTTGTCCTGGAACTGCATTTATAGACCAACCAAGCTGGCCTTGAACTCAGAAATCTGGTGTGCCTCTGCCTTCCAAGGATTAAAGGTTTGTGCCACCATGCCTGGGTGACTTTTCTTAAATTTCAGCTTTTTTTTCAATTTTTTTGTTTCAGAGTCCCATGTAATCTAGGCTGGTTCCTAACTTATTGTATGGCTGAAGATGACATTATCTCACCTTCCTTTGCCTGAATTGAAGTTTTGCTCTTATAAGGCGGGTGGGGCCTTGCGTACTATATCCCAGTCTGGTTTTGAGCTGGTGATTCTCCCACCTCTCCCTCCTGAGTACTTGGATTACAGGCTAGCCAAATGGTAGTTTTATGTCTTTTCTTGTTAAGGATTCACCTTCCCTCACACTAAGTTTTTTCTTTTGAATCTTAACAGTAAGTAATCCTAATCTCAAATGCTGGGATTGAAGGCATGCACCCTGCCATCACCTGGCTGTTATTCTGTACTTTTGAGTGTTTGCCTGCATATATATATGTGTGTCACATGCATATCTGATACCCATAGAAGCCCTAAGGGGTCATCAGATCCCTGGGTTGTAAGCTGTCATGTGGGTGCTGGGAACTAATTTTTGAATGCAGGATTTTAAAAGCTAGTTTGTTGTCACTCATGGTGGTACATACTTTTGATCCTAGTACTAGGGAGGCAGAAGTGAGCAGATACTTGAGTTTGAGGCCTGTTTAGTCATATAAGGAGTTCCAGGCCAGTTAGGTCTACATAGTGAGACTTTTGTCTTTAAAAAGATAGCTAATTTGTATAAAAGTCTTTTAGTTAACCATTTGAAGGAGCTGATTAATCATCTCTTATTTTTATCCTGTTTAATGCAGCTCAGGTTAAGTAAGAATAAAGACTGGAAGACTAGCATAGTGCTCCAATCTGGGAAAAGTGCAGAATAGATACAATGTAAACGTTAAGTAGATATGCTTCTGTCCTTTAGTCTGATTATAATAGCTGTTTACCTCAGACTTGTGCTCATTTTGTTTGTTGCATTGTGACTTGGCAGTCTTAATAATAGCATATATGTAATGAGTATCTCTTATCTATTTGTCAGTCATTATCTATAGAACACGTGCATGCCAGGAAAGGCCATTGGATCCATTTATAGATGGTCATGAGCTACATGTGGTTGCTTCCTAGGGAACAGGGCCTCTAGAAGAGCAGCCAGTGCACTTAACCACTAGTGCACCACTAAGCCGTGGTAGTGGTTAAGTTTCTCTAGCACCCACATATGAGTGTCTTATTAAGTACTTAGTATCAAGGTTTTATTTTAATCTCATGAGATTTTAGGAAGTATATGCATATTTATAGTTTTGGAAAATACATAATTTCAGTTGTATGTTTATTATAATTTTCCTCTGTGGTGCATGTATTTTTCTGTTTTGCTTTTTTTATTGGATTTTGCCAGCATGTATGTTTATGCACCGCATACATGCAGTGTCTGTGAAGGCCAGAAAAGTGTCAACTACTCTGTGACTGGAGTTATTGACAGTTGTGAGTTGCCTTGTGGGTGTCACTCCAATGTATGTGTTTTTCAAATTAGAAATATTAAGGTGTTCTAACCTTGTTTTCTTGAAGCAGGGTCTCATGTAGCACAGATCGGCCTTGAACTCACTATGTAATTGAATATGAACTTGAATTTCTGATCCTCTTGGTTCTACATCAAGGCATGCACTACCTACACACCTAATTTATTCAGTGTTGGCTGGCTACTAAACCCTGTTTTCTCATGCATGCTTGACAAGCATTCTTTATTCCTTTGTTTTTTTGTTTTTTTCAAGACAACGTTTTTTTGGTTTTTTTTTCAAGACAATGTTTCTCTGGCTGTCCTGGAACTCACTCTGTACACCAGGCTGGCCTGGAACTCAGAAATCCTCTGCTTCCCAGTGCTGGGATTAAAGGCTTGTGCAACCACTGCCCGGCTTGACAAGCATTCTTTTTTTTTTTGGTTTTTGGTTTTTGGTTTTGGTTTTTCGAGACAGGGTTTCTCTGTATAGCTCTGGCTGTTCTGGAACTCACTCTGTAGACCAGGCTGACCTCGAATTCAGAAATCTGCCTGCCTCTGCCTCCCAAGTGCTGGGATTAAAGGCGTGCGCCACCACCGCCCGGCCTTGACAAGCATTTTTAACTACATTCCCTAGTTCTCTTTCTGTCCCTGTCCCTCTGTTGAGTTAGGGTCTTTATATAGCCCAAGCTAGTTTTGAACTTTACTATGTAACCAAAGATGATTTTGAACTTGTAATCCTTCTGCTTCTACCACCCAAGTATTAGAATAACTGGTATACAGATAAATAACCATGTTTGGGATAAGAATCTTGTTAATGTTTAGTTTGGTGTTGAGCTCTTAGGCTCAAGCAGTTCTGCTTAGCCTTCTAAATGCCTGGGACTACAAGCACATGCTATAGGACCCAGCTTTTATTTTGAAGTTTGATTATCTTCATCTCTTTGTAGCCCCTTCTTCCTTTAAAAAAAAAAAAAAAGAAAAGCTTTCGATACTATTATTGTTGTATGTGTGAAGGGGAGGTTATGTGATGTGTGTATGACTTTCCACCTACTATGACATGCATATGGTCAGAGGACATGGCTGTGGAGTCAGTTTTTTTCTGTCCTTCTCCCTGTGGGTTCCTGGCTGTTAAATCAAGCACCTTCATCTGCTGAGCTAATGTTTTTCAGTGATTCTGTAATTTATACGTTTTTGCTTCTAGCTGTATTTAGGATTAAGGAATGAAACAAAATATGTAATGGCTTGTATATTATGGTTGCAATACCTAGAAAATATCAGTTTAAATTTAAAAAAACACACAGATACTCAAATGTGTAAGAAGGGTTAGATTATGATTGATTGGTTGATCGATCTAGACATGGTTTTTCTGTGTAAACTATAGCTTTTCTGGAACTCATTCTATAGACAGTCTGGCTTCAAACTCAGAGATCTGCCTCTAGAGTGGAGTGCTGGGATTAAAGGCGTGTGCCGGGGTTGAGTGATTTGGATGTAAAGTGAATAAAGTAATGAAAAAGGTGTGTGCCACTCTCACCTGGCTTATTGTTAAGGGTGGTAGGCCACCACCACAGGGCTTATGATAGACAACCATTATCAATTTTTTTAAAAAAATACTTTGTGTATGTGTATAGACAGTGTTTAGTTCTCTGGAACTGGTGTTACAAATGATTTTTAGATGCGCTATGGTCCTTTGCTCTTAACTACAGAGCAAACAAACAAAATCTTTCCACCTCAGCTGCTCAACTTTTTTGAGACAAGGTCTGGCCAGCTTGAAGTTTATTATATAGACCAGGCTGGTCTGGAACCCAGATCAGTTTGCCTTTGAGTGCTGGGATTAAAGGCATGGGCCAACCACCACCTGGCTTTTTAAAAACTTTTCTTTTTTAGATGTATTTATTTATTATGTTATGACTATTTTGGCTTTATATATGGATGTGTACCACTTGTATTCTTGGAGCTCATGGAGGACTAAAGATGGTATTGGATCCCTTGGAACTGGAGCACAGATGGTTGTACCCTACTTTGTGGGTGCCGGGAGCTGAACCCAATTCCTCTGGAAGCAACAGATAATCTTAGTTCTTTGAGCTCTCTCTCTGTCTGTCTGTCTGTCTGTCTGTCTGTCTGTCTGTCTGTCTGTCTCTCTAGCACTAGGTTTTGGTTTTTGAGACAGGGTTTTCTCTGGATTGCCCTGGTTGGTATGGAACTCTTTTTGTAGACCAGGCTGGCCTTGAACTTGCACAAAGATCCACCTGCTTCTGCCTCCCAAGCTCTGGGATTAAAGGCATGCTCTACTACAGCCACAATATTAGATTTTTTTTTTTTTTAGTGAAAAAAATTTTAATTTTTCTTTGAATCTTTTGATTGTGCCTTATTATTACTATTTTTAAGATAGTGTTTCATGTAGCCCAGGTTGGCTTGAGCTTGTTAGGTTGCTGAGGATGACTTTGTGAACTGATTTTTCCCTACCTCCCACCTCCCCAGTTTAGTATTACAGGTGTGTGGTGCCACACTTGTTTATACAGTGCCAGCAATCTACCCAAAGCTTTATGTGTATAAGATAAGCACTCTACCAACAGAGCTAAATCTTTAGCCTTTTCCATTTGTTTTGTGACATTGTCTGCCAAGTGACCCAGGCTAGCTTACAACTCTTGATCGTCTTGCCTCAGCTTCTTGAATGCTAAGATTACAGGTTAATCACTATACCCATCTAGCAGAAACATCCTTCAATTAACTGTTGCCGTTGATAGTGTATGTGCTTTTATGCTTGGCAAGATACTACATTTGGGTGATAATAGTCATCAGACAATTGATGAAGTACAGCAGTTCTAAATTATATATATGAAATTTCAGTGGTTCTTAAGACCCACTGAAAATAAAAACCTTTTATCTTTGGCAGTGCTTCAGATCTTAACAATATATCTTTACTACTTTTTTTTGTCTTGTGATATTGCAGTATTTGTTGTTGTGGGGATTGAATTTAGGGCCATTTCCATTTTAGGCAAGCACTCTGACTGAGCTATTATAACCTCAGTCACTGTTTTGAGGCAGTTCTTATTGGAGCCCTGGTTGGCCTCCAGTTAACTATAAGCAAGACTGGCCTTTACTTAATCATGTTCCTGCTTCTGTTTCTCAAGTATTGGATCATAAGGCATGAACCACCGTGCCTGCTCCTTCTCATCCTTTTACATGTTTTTATTTTGAGGTAGGGTCTACTAAATTGTACAGATTGGCCCAGAACTATCTTGCCCTTGCAGTTTTTGAACTTGAATCTTTTTGGTTTTTCGAGACAGTTTTCTTTGTGTAGTCCTGGCTGTCCTGGGACGGCTGGCCTCAAACTCAGAAATCCGCCTGCCTCTGCCTCCCAAGTGCTGGGACTAAAGGCGTGCGCCACCACCGCCCTGCAAACTTGAATCTTTTTGCTTCAGTGTACTGTATAGCTTAGATTACTGGTGTTGTTCATCACAGCTTGTCATTATTTCATTCAAACTTCCATAAATACCTGTTAATGGAGCAACTGAATTGCTATTTAGACCTACATTTGGAGAGAGGATTTTTGTATATTTCTCTCAAGGAGTGCCCTTTATTACATTTAATCGTTGCCTTCTTTCGATCTCATACTTTATACTTGGGCAGTGGTGAATGAGTCTACTTGTAGGAACTGTTCTGTTTTCATTTTTGTCTTTTATTTGGGGATCACTCCAAAAGTACATTCATTAAAACTAATCCTCTCTTTGAGATTCTTTGCATTCCTGGTCTTTTAAACCAAGTTGTTTCCTACATTGTATATTTAGGAATATTTATATTCCTGCTACATTGTATATTTCTCAGTCTTTATATTTATTTCTTTATGTTGGAATTACTTTTGCAACAATTATTTTTTGTTACTTGTTAGAAAATATAAGCTTCTCAGGGTCAGGGATACTGCTGTACTCAATTGATTTCTGGTACTTAGCATAGTGGTTTGCACCATCTTCAGCAAATAGTTGTTACAAAAAAATGTAACTAGAACAGTGAATGAGTGGACCGGTTTTATAAGTATCTGTTTTGATTAAAGGTTACATTTTATCTTAAGTACTTATGATTCTTTTTGTTCTTTTGCATGTTTTCTTGGCTGAATGGGAATAGAGAAGAAGAAAATGAGGTAAGTATAACTGAATTAGTCATTTAAGAAATGGCCTTTTAAGTTCATTTATTATAGCTGAAAATATTTAAAGTTACCTATCATTTTGACTGTGAAATGAAGTTAATAGTTTTAATAAGTTTGATTATTTTGAGCTGTAATGACTCATCCCAGTAGGAATATTGCATAAACAAGAAAGTAATTTTTATTTTTATTTTATGTTCAGTGGTGTTTTGCCTGCATGTATGTCTGTGTGAGGGTCTCAGAAGCCCTGGAACTGGAGTTACAGACAGTTGTGAGCTGCCATGTGGTGCTAGAAATTAAACCAGGGTCTTCCGGAAGAGCTTCCAGTGCTCTTGATTGTTGAGCTATATATCTCCAGCACCAAGAAAGTAACTTTTAAACTTAAAAGATTCAATAAATTTAGAAAGGTGACAGAAGCTTGCAGTTGTAGAATCAGTTTATCTGTTTCTTTCTTTTCTTTTTTTTTTTCC
Source organism: Rhabdomys pumilio (assembly GCA_030674055.1). Classification (NCBI taxonomy): domain Eukaryota; kingdom Metazoa; phylum Chordata; class Mammalia; order Rodentia; family Muridae; genus Rhabdomys; species Rhabdomys pumilio. Next base: position 176,077 of record JANHMN010000020.1, on the reverse strand, counting down.
CCGAGACAGGGTTTCTCTGTGTGGTCCTGGCTGTCCTGGAACTCACTCTGTAGACCAGGCTGGCCTCGAACTCAGAAATCCGCCTGCCTCTGCCTAACAAGTGCTGGGACTAAAGGCGTGCGCCACCACTGCCCGGCAGTTTATCTGTTTCTATGTATTAAGTTTCCATATAATATTTAATTTGAAAAATACTGTTTATTAAATATTTGAAAACCACTGCTATGTGTATAATGTAATATGTGTGTATATCGCAAAAGCTTTATTGCTTTTCTTTTTTTCTTTTTTGGATTTTCAAGAAAGGGTTTTTCTATCCAGCCTTGACTGTTTGGGAACTGGCTTTGTTAGACCAGGATGGACTCAAACTCAGGGATCAGTTCTGAGGCCAAATAATGTGCCACTGTGCCCAGCTTTAAAACTAATTTTCAATGTTATCATATTCAGGAGAAAAATTACTCTCTTAAATAGCCAAAGTAAATTAAAAGACATATGAAAAATTTTGTTGATGACGATCTTATTTGGTTTTGAAATAAGAGTTTCTCTGTGTAACAGCCCTGGCTGTCCTGGAACTCAAAGAGATTGATCCACTTGCCTCTGCCTCCTGAGTGCTAGGATTAATGTGCCATCATGCCCAACTATAGGGCAAAATTTTAATTTGGACTTGAGTGTCTGCCTTGATATTACCCTCTTTAATATAGGCTTAGGGCGGAGATGTGGTGGTATACACCTTTAATGCTAGAAGGCAGAAGCAGACTGATCTCCAGCCTGGGCTACATAGAGATACATTGAGATATCTCAGTGTGTGTGTGTGTGTGTGTACATATGCTTGAGTTTGTGTCTGTAGATTTTTCTGTTATTCTTTGAACCACCTAGGTTATGCCTTTAAATTCTGACCTCCACCATTTCAGAAACTTTGGTAGTTTGAGAGGTACTTTGTCAGACAATGGAGAAGACTTCTTAGTTATATTTTGTTGTTCACATAGTAATATTAGAGAATAAATTAGGATTACTATGATGGTGTGCTAAGGCAGAATAATTTCAATTTCTAGTTTGGCAGAAGGCCTGCTTCTCTTGATTACTTTATCAGTAAAATGAATGCTGTAAGAGACCGGGGGAAGGTCATTAAATTGTTTGGACTTGTTGATCCCTACCTTAAAACAAAAATAGACATATCACAAACAGGTGGTATTTTTGCTTCATTTTAGAGTCATTGATCATTCATATATATATATGTATATATATATATATATGTATATATATATATATATACACACACACATACATATATGTGTGTGTGTGTGTGTGTGTGTGTGTGTGTACACACCATGTACTCTACTGATTCTATGTGATGCTAGGACACCCTTGGTTTATTTGATCTTTGGTGTTTCTTAGGTAAATAACACTCAAGGAAAACTTATTTGTATACTGAGGTGTTATTTACTGCCATGTATATAAGTGTCCTTTACATTTTATTGAAAATTCTGTTGGGCTGAGCGTGGTAGTGCATGCTTGCAATCCCACACTGGGTAGGTGGAAGCATGAACATTGACATGAGCTCGCATAAACTGTGGGCCACATGGTGAGAATCTGCCTCAAACCCAAACACACCAAGACAAAATAAAACCAACTCCCAGAGCTATAACAACAACACAAAGACAGTTACCCTCCAAAGAAGGGAGGAAAAGGGAAAGAAAATAAAACAGGACCGTGAATGTAGAGGGTAAGTGCCATAGTGGATAAAATGGAAACAATCAGGTAAGTGCTGAAGCTGGGGGTAGGTTCATAGTGATTTGTTATTCTTCATACTTACACTTGTTATCTTACACTTATGCCTAAATGTTTAATAATGAACAACTGAATTCCATTTGTAGCATAGTGAAAGTCATATTACTGTTTTTTTTCTTGACATTTTAAATTGTAATGACAATTTGAAAGAAAATATTTGTTATAGTAATAATTGTTTTGTTCTTTTGTAGGCAAAGATTGAAAATGTGCAGAAAACAGGTTTCATCAAAGGACCAATGTTCAAAGGTGTTGCTTCAAGTCGATTTTTGCCCAAAGGCACGAAGACAAAAGTTAATTTGGAGGAACAGGGACGGCAGAAGGTGTCATTCAGCTTCAGTCTTACAAAGAAAACTTTACAGAATAGATTTCTCACTGCACTTAGCAATGAAAAGCAAAGTGAGTCTCCAAACTCCCCAGCTACCCCTCTTCAAGTAGACTCAAACTCTAAAGTTAAAATGGACGCTGGAGATAATTTTCCTGCCACAGAAGAATCTTCGCCACCAAAATCAAGAGTGGAATTGGGCAGAATTCATTTTAAGAAACATCTGCTTCATGTGACATCCAGGCCACAGCTGGCTACAACTACAGCAGTAACATCTCCCCTTCCTCCTACAACACAGTTACCAGCAGTCATAGCAGAATCAACTACAGATTCACCACCTTCATCTCCACCTCCACCTCCTCCACCTCCCCAAGCCTCATCACCCTCACCACCAGCACCAGTATCGGAGCCAGTGGCCTTGCCTCAACCCCCAGTAACAGCACTAATGACATCACCACCAGGACCTTTACCAGTAGATGTAGCAGTTAGAGCTCAGAAAGAACCACCAGTTAAAAGTGTATCGGAATTTTTAGAGGTAGATACAAAGCAAGATATTGTATCTAATAGTTTGGAAGAACACACAATTCAAACTTTGAAGGAACAAGCAGATAACCCCCTGCAAAAAGAAGATTCCCATATTGGGAAGGAAGAAGAGGTTTCAGACGGCTCTAAGATAAGCCTCAGTTCTAGAAAAGCAAATTCTAAAAAGAAATCTTCACAATTTGAAGGCACATTTCTTTGTTCAGAATCTGATGAAGATTCTGTACGGACTTCCTCCAGTCAGAGATCACATGATTTAAAATCTTCAACAAGCATTGAGAAGGAAAGAGATTTTAAGAAGAGCTCAGCACCTTCAAAAAGTGAGGATTTGGGGAAATCATCAAGATCTAAAGCAGAGAGAGATGATAAATACTTTAGTTACTCAAAACTTGAAAGAGATACTCGATATGTATCTTCCCGATGTAGGTCCGAAAGAGATCGAAGGCGAAGCCGATCTCGTTCTAGATCTGACAGAGCTTCTAGAACTAGTTTGTCTTATTCTCGGTCAGAAAGATCTCATTATTATGAGTCTGAACGGCGCTACCATAGGAGTTCCCCTTACCGTGAGAGGACACGCTATTCTCGGCCATATACAGATAACAGGGCACGGGAGAGCTCAGACTCTGAAGATGAGTATAAGAAGACATATACAAGGCGCACTTCAGCCCATTCCTACAGAGATCTAAGGACGTCATCATCTTATTCTAAATTTGATCGGGACTGTAAAACTGAGACCTCTTACTTAGAGATGGAGAGAAGAGGAAAGTATTCTTCAAAACTAGAAAGAGAATCTAAACGGACTTCAGAGCATGAAGCCATAAAAAGATGTTGTTCTCCCCCAAATGAATTGGGGTTCCGACGGGGGTCATCATATTCCAAGCATGATCACAGTACTTCCCGTTACAAACCTGCCCTTTCAAAGTCTATATCCAAGTCTGATAAATTTAAAAATTCTTTCTGTTGTACAGAATTAAATGAGGAAAACAAACAATCTCATTCTTTTAGTTTGCAGACTCCTTGTTCAAAAGGTAGTGAATTAAGAACAATTAAAATTCCTGAAAGAGAAAAGACTGGGTCTCCAACTCCATCATATCAGTTAAATGATTCACCTACTTTAAAAAAGCTAGATGAATCTCCTATTCTTAAGCCTGAATGTATAGGGCATGATAGCCATGAGGGTATTAAAGAATTGGAGTTATCAAAAGTGAAAAATGATCAATTAAGAAATTTTTGTTCCATTGAATTAAATGTAAATGGATCTCCAGAGACAGAAGCTGATGTGGCAACGTTTTGTACTTCTAAAACAGATGCTATTTCAATGACTTCTGATGAGAGTGTGACTGGATCAGAGGTGTCCCCTTTGGTCAAGGCTTGCATGCTTTCATCAAATGGATTTCAGAATGTTGGTAGATGTAGAGAAAAGGACTCAGATGATACTTGTAGGCAGCATAATAAGTCAAAAAGTCCATTTAGGGAAATGGAACCTATGTTGTCACCACACCATGACAAACTCATGTCTTTGCCAGTTAAGACTATAGATTATTCCAAAACATTAATTAAAGAACCAGTTGATAAGAGACATTCTTGCTGTAAAACCAAAGATTCAGATAGATACTGTTCTCCAAATGAAAGCTCTGAAGCTGAAAATACTGAACCTTCAGTTTTGAAGATTTCTTCAAATAGCTTCGTGAATGTGCATTTGGAATCCAAAACAATTCTATGTGATAATAGGGAGCTGACAGAGCAGCACTCAGAATTTACATGTGATGAATATAAGCAGAGCATTGGCAGCACTGGTTCAGCTTCTCTTAACCATTTTGATGCTTTGTATGAGTCTGTAGGGAGTTCAGGAATTATTTCATCTCTCCAGAGTCTTCCATCAGGAATAAGATGTGAAGAAAACACATCTCTAACTCTAGGTGCAGTGCAGAGTAAAAAAGGCATAGATTTTTTAAAGTATGCAGGGAAAGAAACAGATGTTGGTAGTGCCCTTCCTGATTTAGGAAAAGGATTTTCTTCTTGGGAAAATAGGCAGAATAATGTGTTACCTGGGCAGTCTTTGCAGGAGGCTCAAGAAGAAGGGAATTCCATATTGCATGAGAGAAGAGGAAGACCAGAAATCTCCTTAGATGAGGAAGAACGAAGAGGCCATACACATATTTCTGATGATTCAGAAGTTGTATTTCCTTATGATTTGAACCTAACCATGGAAGACAGTGATGGTGTAACTTACTCCTTAAAATGTGACAGCAGTGGTAATGCTCCAGAGATCGTATCTACTGTCCATGAAGATTATTCTGCATCTTCTGCAAGTTCAAGTGATGAAAGTGATTCAGAAGATACAGAATCTGATGACAGCAGTATTCCGAGAAACCGTCTCCAGTCTGTTGTGGTTGTGCCAAAGAATTCTACTTTGCCCATGGAAGAGACAAGTCCCTGTTCTTCTCGGAGCAGTCAGAGCTACAGACATTATTCTGACCACTGGGACGATGGATTAGAATCAAGGAGACATGCTTATGAGGAAAAGTATGAAAGTATGGCAAGTAAAGGCTCTTCCCAAACTGAAAAATTCTTCCTTCATAAAGGAACAGAGAGGAATCCAGAAACTTCTTATTCACAGTTCAGCAGGAAAGCAGATAATCACCTGCCTGAAATTGCTCATTCTCAAAGTGATGGGGTCGATAGTACAAGTCATACAGACTTGAAATCTGATCCTCTAGGTCACCTGAGTTCAGAGGACACATTAAGGGCCAAAACATCTAGGCCACAAGAGCTACCAGTTTATTCTGATGATTTTGAAGATATCCCAAATAAGTCTCGGCAGCAAATTTTCTCTAATCGGCCAGATAGTAGTAGACTAGGAAAAACAGAGCTGAGTTTTTCTTCCTCTTGTGACATTTCCCGAATGGATGGCTTGCACTCATCAGAAGAGCTCAGAAACCTAGGGTGGGACTTTTCCCAACAAGAAAGGCCCACTACCACATACCAGCAACCTGACAGCAGCTATGGAACCTGTGGTACACACAAGTATCAGCAAAATACTGAACATTATGGTGGAACCCATAATTACTGGCAAGGCAATGGCTATTGGGACCCAAGATCAGCAGGTAGACCTCCTGGAGCTGGGGTTGCATATGATCGAATCCAGGGGCAAGTACCAGATTCTCTAACAGATGATCGTGAAGAAGAGGAAAATTGGGATCAGCGAAGTGGATCACATTTCTCAAGCCCGTCCAATAAATTTTTCTTCCATCAGAAGGACAAGGGATCAGTGCAAGCACCAGAAATAAGCAGCAATTCAATTAAAGACTCTTTAGTTATGAATGAAAGGAAAGATTTTTCAAAAAACTTTGAAAAAAATGATATAAAAGAGAGAGGGCCTCCTAAAAAACGAAGGCAAGAATTGGAGAGTGATTCTGAAAGTGATGGTGAGCTACAGGCTAGAAAGAAAGTTAGAGTAGAGATAGAACAGGGAGAGTCGTCTGTGTCCCAACACTCAGAGCTGATGGGGCCTTCGTGTGCTATGGACGACTTCAGGGATCCACAGCGATGGAAAGAATTTGCCAAGCTGGGGAAGATGCCTTGTTACTTCGATCTTATTGAAGAAAATGTTTATTTAACAGAAAGGTGAGCCTGACATAGTTTTTAAATAAATTTTTGCTGCTTTTTGTTTTGTTTGTTTAAAAAAAAGAAAAAGAGAGAATCACTAATTAAAAGTAGCTTTCCAAGCAGTTTAGACTGAAATAAGAGTTAAGTGATAAAATTTAGATAACAGAATCCATAAAATGGCATTTTCTATTTAGATTTATTAATACATATCTTCCCATCTTTTCCATCTAAGAAAAATGATGTCTAGGTTTTTTTTTGTTTGTTTTTATAATTCCTTTAGTTATTAAAAAGTATAATTTAAGCTGACCTGATTTCTCCTTTTAATTCATTCTTCTTTCATGTGGTTTCAAAAGTATAAGCTAGCCTACTTTTTCTTAATTCCTTTTTCATGTGGAATTGTGACAGAAAAATGAAAGAAAAGTTCAGTGAGCAGACAGGTGATGGTTCAGTGGAAATTGTACTGTAGACCAGGCTGGCCTCAAACTCAGAGCTGCTTCTTCCTCTGCTTCCAGAGTGCAGAGATTAAAGGCCTGTGACACTACACCTGACCTGATACTTTTTTCTTTAAAACAAGTGCACAGGAAGCACCTTTAGGTACTATAAAGCCATAATTAGAGTACAGTTTATATATATTTATTTTATGTGTATTGCTGACTGGTGTTTTTCCTATATGTCTGTGTTAGGGTGTCAGATTCCCTGAAACTGAAGTTGTAGAGAGTTGTGAGCCGCCATGTGAGTGCTGGGAATTGAACCCTGGTCCTCTAGAGGAGTAGGCAGTATTCTTACTTGAGCCAGCTCTCTCTCTAGTCCCTTAAATTCTAATTATGTGTGTCTGTATGTGGGCTTGTGCATGTGAGTTGCAGCTACAAAGGTATGTTAAGTACCCTGGAGCCCCAGAGGTAGATAGGAGTTAGGGGAGGTAGGTGCTAGAAATAAAGGTCCTGGTCCTCTAGAAGAACAACAAGCACTCTTACCCGCTGAGCCATCTCTCCACCCACTGAATGTGCTTGTTAAATTTCTCTATACCCATTTTCTTTTGTGTAAAGTTCCTCTAGTTGAGATTCAGTCTAGCTATCATCCCTTTAAGCACTTTGAAAATTTTTGTTAAAATTTTCTTTGTAAGATATGTGTAAGTTAAGACTTTATTCTATTCATTTATTTTTGTGACAGAGTCTCATGTCACTCAAGCTGGCCTTGAACTCCTGATTTTTCTGGAAACTTCGATTCCCAAGTACACGCCACCACTATCAGATCTAGTATGGGTTTTTATGAATATAATAGAACTTGAATAGCTTATTTTCTCCATCAATATCTTTTTTAAATTTTGTTTGTTTATGGTTTCTAAATGCCAATGCCTTGAACATCTTCACGTTTATTCCTAAATTACATTTTTATTGAGAGAATTTTGCTTCTAAAGTCTGTACTGAATAATTATTTTTTAAATTTTAGATTTTTTTTTTTTCTGAATGTCTCACAATATTCCCTGAGCTGGCCCAGGTCTGTGTCCTGCTGCTTTTGCCTCTTGAGCTGGTGCCACAGGCATTCACTAACTTTCCTGGCTCTGCTTCTTCTGTAGTCACACTTCATTTTAAATACCCATTCTCTGGAAACAGATGTATACAAGTGTTAGACTATTAAGGGATCCCGTAAAAGATTTGGTTGAGTGAAACACAAACAGATTTCCTCTTCTTCCTTCCCTCCGTTCCTCTTCCTCCCTTCCTCTTACTGTGGTGCTGAGGAATTGAACCTAGAGCCTGTTTGTATGCTACCAGCAAGTGCTCTACCCCTAGACCTTTGTTTTCTGCAAGCCCTAATAGGGGGTCTTCTATTGTTCTGGCTGGACTTGCCTGGTTTAGGCCCGGCTTTGAATTTGGGTACTTTCCTCAGGCTCCTAAGTAGCTTTGATAATAGGCATACACCACCACACCTGGCTTTTATCTGACTAATGCCAGTAATTTAGATCATTATTATTTCATTCTCTTACCATCTTCTCTTTTGGAAGTGGATGAGGGTGAAGATATAGAGACTTGCCAGGCTGGCCTTCAGTCAATTTCTACCTTAGTGTTGTCCTTTGAGTGGTTGACTTAAGAAATAAATAAATATGAAACTGAGCTTCAGTACTTATTTGATCAAATTATTACCTTCAATAGACTGTGTAACTAAATTTTATGTAATTTTACCCAATAGGAAGAAGAACAAATCCCATCGGGATATTAAGCGAATGCAGTGTGAGTGTACACCTCTTTCTAAAGATGAAAGAGCTCAAGGTGAAGTAGCGTGTGGAGAAGATTGCCTTAATCGTCTCCTCATGATTGAATGGTAAGCACGATGGTCTGCTCCACTCCTCCTCACCTCGTGTAGTGTATGTCTGTAATGAAAAATAATTAATGGAGGAGAAAATGTTAACCTTTTCACTATATGTAAATGAATACTTATGAGCAATAAGATTTCCAGTGTTTAATAGAAAACAGGTATTAAGATGAATTTCCACTGCATTGCTCATTAGATTATAGCATCTGGCACATAAGTGCTCTATAAAACAGTTTTATTAATAATAATAAAGTAATTACTACTTTTTTCTCTTTTGGCTTTTTTTGAAATAGGCTTTATTATATAGCCCTGGCTGTCCTAGAATTCGATGAATAGACCAGGCTGGCCTCAAACACACATTTGCCTGAATCTGTCTGGCTCTGCCTCCCAAATGCTGGGAGTAAGGCTTGTAAACAATGACAGTCAGGCTCTGCAACTACTTTTCATTCAGTGATGATTGTTTCCTGAGAAGTAAATTGTGTCAATTGTGGTAATTTGATGATGAAATAAAACACCAAAACTTGGAAATTCAAAAGGTGGATGGATACCAATACTCAGAAGGCAGAGGCAAGTGGATCTCTGAGTTCTAGGACAGCCAGGGAGGGGTACACAGAGAAACCCTGTCTCAAAAGCCAACCTTTTCCCTTTGTAGTTTCCTCAGAGAAGTATTAATGTGTACAATATAGGCATATATATTTTTAAATACTGATCTTTCTTCAAAGACACTTTATGGATGTTTTTAGTGATTTACTTAATTTTTTACTCTTTGGTTTTTCCCACCCCCACTTGAGATAGGGCTTTTTCATGTATTTCTGGCTGTACTAGAATTCACTGTGTAGACCAGGTTGGTGTCAAACTCACAGGCATGCACCACTACTGCTGGGTGGTTGGTTTTTTGTTTTTTTAAATACATAGAAATAAAAGAATATTATGTATACTTTTGGATCATCAGACCTGATCAGAACTGCATATACAAATCTGCCTAATTTTTTTCTCCTAAGTACACTTAGGTTTTCTGTTTATAATTGACCCATAGTAATTAATTTTCTGCTGCTACATACTTGATTGGTATAATTCATAAGATGCTATCTCTGCATTAAAAATGTTTCCTTTGTTGTTGTTTAAGATAGGGTATATATATCCTTGACTGGTCTGCAATTTGCTGTATTGATCAGCCGGGCCTAGAACTCATAGAGGTATTCACTTGCCTTTCTGCCTCTCAAGGTTAGGATTGAAGTAGTGATCGCACTACTGGGTCTAGCTAAAAATGTTTGATAGTTGTTTTTAACCAGTCTGATAAATGAAAATTTCTTTTTTCTTAGTGTTTTGTTTTTGATGTGTATGGGTGGTTTTGCCATAAGTCTGTATACTAAGTGTATATCTGGTGCCTGTGGAACCCAAAAGAGAAGTCTGATACCCTGGAGCCAGAGTTGCAGGTGGTTGTTAGCTGCCATGTGTGTGCTGAGATTCAAACCCAAATTCTCTGGAAGAACAGCTGGGCCATCTCTCCAGCCTGATTATTTTATCCTAGACAGAAGCATTAGTCTAGACATGGTGGTGCACACTATCCCAGCACTCGGATGAAGAGGCAGGCAGGTTTTTAAGTGATAATACTGAGGAAGGATCATTAGTTAGCCACACCTAAACTTGTGCAGTAGAGGTGAGGTATTTGTTATATAACACATTCTGTTGAAGATGTTACAATTCTTTATGGTATTTAAAGAATTATCTTTCACCCATTTCTCATTTCAGTTCCTCTCGATGTCCAAATGGAGATTATTGTTCGAACAGACGGTTTCAGAGAAAACAGCACGCAGATGTAGAAGTCATACTTACAGAAAAGAAAGGCTGGGGCTTAAGGGCTGCTAAGGATCTTCCTTCGTAAGTTTGGTTTCTGTTACCTTTCACTTCATCTTTTGTGTTGTTGGGTTGCCTATGTAGAATGACTACTTGGTAACTAGTTTGTTAAATTGATTTCTAGAAAATGAAGAAAATCCATTTTGGTTGTTTGGAAGGTTTGGGTTGTTTTGTTTTGTTTTGTTTTGTTTTACAGTTAGGATGAATGACTTTTGAGACCTTTGATTTAGCTGAATCTTCAAGCCTAAGTTGTTAGTCCCTGCATTTTGCTATATTCTATAAATTTCCACTCTTGGATGTTTTAGTGGTTGGTTAGATCCTGGTATTTAAACTTGCCTCAATTAAAAGTATGAGTTGAGTTTACTGTTGTTAGACTGTAGCACATTTTAAGACGGCAAATAATCGTTTCGGTGGGGTCTGACTCCCAAGCTGCAGTGAAGCTCTGACTTTGGGCAGATGACCAAATTTCTTTAAACTCTCTGTCTGCCTTAAAACGCATGTTACATAGCTTCAGTGATCAGGGAGGAAAATTTGGTTTTTGATAAGAAAAGAAAAGATCTTATATTTTAGTATTTTTAGCAGTTATTGTAATTTACAAGATAGCCTGTGTAGGACTTGAAAATTTGTCATTATTATGTATCACAAAGTTGGTACATTTCTTTGGTCAGAAAGAAACATCTTAGGATTTATTATTTTTTACTTTACATGTATAGTTGTTTTATCTCAATGTATTTCTGTGTGCCTGGTGCCAAAGATCCATTGGATCCTATGGAGTTGGAATTACAGGTGGTTGTGAGCTGCTGTGTTGGTTGCTGGGGGTTGAACCTTGGTCTTCTCAAAGCATAGGCAGTGTTCTTAATTCCTGAGCCATCCGTTTAGTTCTTTAAATATTGATTGTAAAGATGATTTAACTTTAGGTTTAGCCATGAGTGACTAGGTTGTTATTAATGAACTCTAACTTGGCTATTACAAAAATAAATTTATTTACTATATTTTTCTATAGATACTTTTGAGTTTTGTTGTTCATGAGATACAGACTCTCATTGTATAGCCCTGGTTGGCAGGGAACTCAAAATAGACCATGCTGGCTAGACTCACTGATCTGACTGCCTCTCTATCCCAATTGCTGAAATTAAATATATGTGCCACCTTGTTCAGCTGAGATAGATTTCTCTGAGTAGTCCTAGCTGTTCTGAAACTCACTCTGTAGACCAGGCTAGCCTCAAACTCGCAGAGATACTTCTGCCTCCATCTCCCAAGTACTGGGACCACCACCAACAGCCTAATTTTTTTTTTTTTTAAAAGAGAATTATTTTCAGTTGGTAGGGTAACTTTTAATAAGTACTTTGATTATATCAATATCAGATGAACAAAACCAGATGGTTTATGTTTTGTTTTTAATTTGTGTCTGTGTGTGGAGGTCAGAGGACAATAAACTTGTGAGAACCAGTTCTTTCTTTCTACCGTGTGTATTTTAGGGATTGAACGAAGGTTCAATAAGACTTGGCATACATTTTTAAAATTGGTTCATTGGAGCTTAAAACTTCCAGGCAGGTTATTTTAGTTTATAACTTAGGAGTAATGCATAATAAAGCGTTTGTATGTGTATAAAGCCAATAGTTGAAGTTGTCAGTGGTAATAAAATTTCAGAGAATAAAGGAGTGTGAAGAGACATGAGATTTAATCACTTCTTCTTCTTTGGTTTTTTTTTTTTTTTTTTTTTTTTTTTTGGTTTTTTTGAGACAGGGTTTCTCTGTATAGCTCTGGCTGTCCTGGAACTCACTCAGTAGACCAGGCTGGCCTCAAACTCAGAAAGCCGCCTGCCTCTGCCTCCCAAGTGCTGGGACTAAAGGCGTGCGCCACCACCACTGGCGAGATTTAATCACTTCATAAAGCAAGGGTATCATAAAGCAAGGGTAAAAAACAACCCTCCCACCCCCTACCACCCAAATTAGATATCAAACCTCAGGCTAGAGAGATGAAAGAGTGATTAAGAGCACTTGTTTTTGCAGAGGACAAGGGCTCAGTTCCCAGCACCTAAAATGGCAGCTCACACCCATTCATAGCTCTTGTTCCAGGGACCTGACCTCAGTGAGCATCAGGCATGCACACAGTACAGAGACGTAAATGCATGTACAACACTAGTTACATAAAAATAAAGGAATCTGTGTGTGTGTGTGTATAAAAATGTCAAATCTCTAGTTGACTCATAAAAGAGTTAATCATTCTTCCATTCTTTGGTCCAGGATTTAAAATTAACCAATTTTGAACTCACCAGTGTGTTCATTAATATCCCTTTGGTGTTCCATGTTCATAGCAGTTATCAATTATTGTAACCTCTAGTGTGTTTATATACAGGGGCTCCTGAACAACTCACTTTGTAAGAGTAAAGTTTGTCTTTCATTCTTACAGAGTATAGTTTTCTCAACCTTTATTCTAAACATTTTCTATATGGCCTACAGTACGCTGTCAATCTGAAAGCATGTGACACAGGATTTCCAGTTGGCTGTAGAGTATATGTCTTGTAAACTGCTCTTGTTTTGTGAAACATCATTGGAGTTATTTGTGAAACTTCATTGTCCTTACTCATAGCAGAGTGAGGCAATTAGTCATGTGCTCTTTCAGCCAAATCTAGGTCTTAAAAGAGGGTACTGCTTTATGCCTTTTCTCTAGTAGTTTCTGCCGCTCTCCTTTCCTTTTGCCACTTTCCCCCTTGCATATTTGTTTCTGGTGTGGACAAAAAAAAAACAACAACAGAATTATCCTGGGTTATTCTTGAGAATATCTCTTTGCATAAATAAAATTCCTTCATTGACATTTTGTGTAGCTGTTTTATGCAAATTCATGATAAGTGTTCTGGGTAGTATTCTGGACAGGGAGACTAGCCAAGAAGCCAGAGACAAGAGACAAATTTGACTTTTATCATCATTAAAGAACTTTATCATCATTAAAGAAAGTAAGGGCAACAGAAGGGCTACTATATTTAAATTGCTTTAATTGTTCCTAACAATTTTCAATATCATAGCTTCTTCTGAGCTCTTTGTAAGCCGTATTTAAAATGTGTCTGGGTGGGGGGTACTGAAGGGCGTTACTCGGGGCCTTGCATAATGCCAGGTCGGGACCTTATCAGTGAGCTCCTTCCTCAGCACAGTTGTTTTGTATCCAGTTAGAGAGTATGCATCTTGGAAGTCTGTATAAAGTGTAACTATTTCTTAGACTTAGTGGTCTCTTAACTATTTTAGGAAAGAGGTAGGTGATGGATGCGTGTTGTCTTAGTACTCAAGTGACTGAGGTAGGAGGGTTTCAGGTTCAAGGCCTGGCTGGGCATTGAGTACATAATAAATATTTTGCATTTTGTGTTTTAGCAGTTTTGTAAATTTTCAGTGTAATTCCTGTGTTGGAAGTGCTATTTTTTGTTGTTTTGTAGGAACACCTTTGTCCTGGAATACTGTGGAGAAGTACTTGATCATAAAGAGTTTAAAGCTCGGGTAAAAGAATATGCGCGGAACAAAAACATCCACTACTATTTCATGGCCCTGAAAAATGATGAGGTAAGCAGTGTGACTGTGCTGACTTGAAACGGGTATGACAGCTGTTTCATTGGGGAGATACGGCATGGGTGGGTGGACATACTGTCTGATGTTTAAATGACAAAAATTGGGCCAGAAGAAATGAACAAAATTAAATAGCCTTTTGTTCCTCTAATTTCTGCACTGGGAAGATGGAGGCAGAAAGATGAGGAGTTCAAGACCTTCATCATCTGTTTAGTAGCCAGCTTGTGGTACATAGAACTCTCTCAAAATGAAATAAAACAGAATCAGAACCATATGTGATTTCTATTTGTTTACAAATGGATGGGAAGAGGTGGTGTGTATATGTAAATACAAACATACATGTTTCATACAACAACTTTAAAAATTATGGATGATTCCCAGAATGTTTTTATGCGAGTTATATTTTAATGCCGCGAACTTTAGAGATATCTTTTATTCTGTTTAAAAGTGATGCTAATGAGCGTTTACTTGTTGATATAAACAACAACTCTATAAAAATTGTTTCTCATAAAACTTTTTATGAGAAATGATGTGTTAATGTTGTATTTTGCATTTTTATAAATCTTTTCATGTGTGGTTTGATAACGCTTTGCTAGATCCTTAGATTTGCTTCTATATTCAAGGTAAAAATGCTAATTCTTGCCACCTATCTCTAGACTGACTTTTAGCAGTCTGGGTGTGGCCTCTGGAATTCCCAGTCTAGGGCATTTGGACGTATACTCAAGTTGTAGAGCTACTGAACTGTAGCACAGTGCCTATTTTAAAGGGAATTATTTCACATGTGAGATTGAAATGCAATAAAATATAAGAAATAGAAGAAGAAAAAAATATAAGAAGTAGGTAATAGAGACAAGTTATATTTTCTGTTTTGTTTTTGAGACCAGATCTTACTTTGTAGCTTTGGTCTGCCTAGAACTCAGTAGGCTGCCCTGAATTCTCAGTTTCCTGTCCCTGCCTCCCAAGTGCTGAGATTAAAGACATGGGACACTGTGACCTCGAGCGTGCTAAGTACTTCAGGATGATCTTGAATGTCTGATCCTCCTGCCTCTACCTCCCAGTTTCTAGGATTACAGGCCTGTGCTACTATGTCTGGTTTTATGAAGTGCTGAGGATTGAACCCAGAATTTCTACGTTCTAGACATAGACAGTCTCTGTATAAACCAAGTTTATCCCTAGCCCCACGAAGTGATCTTCTTGCCGTTATAGAAACTACCTAACAAAAATTCTAAAAAAGCAGTCAGCTGTTGCTATTATAGAAAGTTCTCTAAAATAGGATAAGGACCAAAGGGATGTATGTGTTTTTTTACATTAAAATTATCTTAATGCATTTTCTTTTTCAAAAGGCATGGATATTTTAAGATCTCACTTTAAGACTCTTAAAATTTTCTTCTTTTTCCCAGATAATAGATGCTACTCAAAAAGGGAATTGCTCTCGTTTCATGAATCATAGCTGTGAACCAAACTGTGAAACCCAAAAAGTAAGTTGATATAAATGTTTACATTTTGAAGTATTTATTCAAGATTGCTGTTTTTACCATTAATTTTAATTTCTACATCAGGGGTAAGTACTTTTTTAATTTTTTCTTATTTTACTTTATTCTCATTTTGGAATAAGTTTAGATTTATATAAATACAAAAATGTAGAATTGCAAAAATAGAGTACATGGTCAATTATCACCCTCACCTACCTTCCCTAAGTGCTTATGAAGTTTTGATTAATCAAAAGACTATTATAATTTTATAGTAAAGTAAGGTTTTTTAAAAAATAAGATTTAAGTTGTTACATTTGTGTTTGTGTGCATGTATATGTCTGTATGTATGCTCTCATGTGTGCATGTACATGTGTATGTTGAGGTCAGAGGAGAGCTTGGAGGAGTTGAGTCTTTTACCATGTGGGTACAGGAGACTGAACTCAGGCCCTTACCTGATGAACCATCTTGTCAACCTTTTATTATCATTTTCACACCTATAATTTTTTCTAGTCTAAAATTCAATTGAGAAATTTGTTACATTTGATAGTTTCCTCGCCTATAATTATTGTAGATTTTATTTCAAAAGCACTATAATACAAATGTAAATCTGAATTTTCATCAGTGGTTATTGTCATTCATAGTCATTTTTTTTTAGATTTTATTATTTATTTTATGTATATGAGTACACTGTAGTTGTCTTCAGACACACCAGAAGAGGGCATCAGATTACATTGCAGATGGTTGTGAGCCACCAAGTGGTTGCTGGGAATTGAACTCAGGATCATTGGGAGAGCAGACAGTGCTCTTAACCATTGAACCATCTCTCCAGCCCTCAGATTTTTTTTTTTTTCCACTAAAATTTGTTGTCAGGTAGTGGTGGTGGCACATGCCCTTAATTCCAGCATTTGGGAGTCAGAGGCAGGCACATCTTTGTGAGCGGAGGCCAGCCTGGTTTCCAGAGTGAGTTCTAAGACAGACAAGGTTACATAGAGATACTGTCCTGAAAAAACGAAACAAAAAGTTATGTCTATGTCTTGGATGTTAGCTTGCATGTATTTCTGCACTCGGTGTGTCCAGTCCTACAAAGTCCAAATGGGTTGTCAGGTTTGCCTGAGATTGGAGTCACAGAGAGCTGTGAATTTCCGTGTAGGTGCTGGGAATGAAACCCTCAGACTCTGACAGTGCTCCTGGCCAGAAAACCATCTTTCCAGTTTTTCCTTCTTCTCCCTCATTTACTGTTTTCTTTTTCTCCTTGTTCTCCCCTAACCCTCTTTCTTTTGAGACAAGGTTTCATTATATACAGTCTTGGCTGATCTGGAACATGCCATCTAGATCATTTGGCCTCAAGCTTGCCTGCCTCTGCCTCTTGAGTGTTGGGATTAAAGGCGTTATTACCAGGTCTGGCTCCTCTTTCTTTTATGGAGCTTTGTATTTATTTATGTATAGTATGAATGGTTTTGTGCACATATGCCATGTGTCGTGTATGAGTGTCTAGGGGGTCCATAAGAGAGACATTGAATTCCATAGTGCTTGAGTTACAGGCAGATATGAATTGCCAGATGTAGATGCTGCAGAGTGGACTTGGGTACTCTTAAGCCATTGGGCTAGCTCTCTAATTCCTTATATTCAGATTTTTTATTAAGACTCCAGGTGCCAATTTGACTGTTTTATAAAACTCGTATGGCATAAGTAGCCAAAATTGAGAGAGATTAGAAAATCTAGGTTAAAGACTTGGAGAGATAGCTCAGCAATTCCTGTTCTTGTTGAGATCCTAGGTTTGATTCCTTGTACCACAGGTGGTGGTTCCCAATGTATGTGTAACTCCATTTCCAGGTGATCTAGTGCCTTTGTCTGACCTCCATGGTACCAGGCATGCATGTGGTGCACATATTAGATTGCAGGCAAAACACTCTGTCTGACCTCCATGGTACCAGGCATGCATGTGGTGCACATATTAGATTGCAGGCAAAACACTCATTCACAGAATAAAATAAATTTTTAAAACATAAAGAAATTTTAAGTAAACTAGTTGGCGAGGAAGAAGGTAGCCTAATGGAGAAAAGTGTGGTATAATCCTGATGGCCTCTGTGTGTTTCAGTCCTAGTGCTCCTATAGCAAGGTGGGAAGTGGAGATGGGAGAGTGACTGAAAACTTGTAGGCCAGCTAGTTTGTAGCTAAGTGGCAGAAATGAGAGATCCTGCTTTGAAACAGTGTGGAAGATGAGTTGGAAAGATGGCTCAGCAGTTCACTTCTTAAAGAAGACCAGAGTTTGGTACTGGGAATTGGGCTCAGGTTTTGATATTCAGTGACACCTAGAATCCTCTTGTTTTGTTTTTAAAGACCAAATTAGCTTTACTATATGTAAATGTAAGTTAAAAGCAGTTTTTTGTTTTATTTCTGTTGGCTGTGCTAGAGACTGAACACAAGGCCTTGAGTTTGCTAGCCGAGTGCTTTCCATCAGCTACGTTCTCTAGTCCAGTAGCAGTTCATTTTATTGTATTATAGGCCAATTAATGGATCCTGAATTTGATAGTCAATTAAATAAAAATGGTGTGTTGGTTAGTTAAAAAAAAAATCAACTCATTTGCTTTTAGAAAACATCACATAAAGATTTATATAATGCATAATGTATAATGCAGTCAGATAAGAATGGTCTTTATACAAATGGATGTTCAAACATTAATCAGTTACTAATGCTTAGTCTTCTCAAAACATTTCAGTGGACTGTGAATGGACAACTGAGGGTTGGATTTTTTACCACCAAACTAGTTCCTTCAGGGTCAGAATTGACATTTGACTACCAGTTCCAAAGATACGGGTAAGTAATGGTTTTTGTTTTTTGTTTTTGTTTTTTGTTTTTTGTTTTTGTTTTTTTTTTTTTTTGCTGCTTCTGATATGGAAAATAGATGTTCAGATACAGTGATATAAAATTCTTGTGTGAATTATTTAGAAGTTATATATACTGTCAGTTCTCATCTGTAATATGCCATCATAATTTTATTTGATTTATAGTATAGGAACGATGTAATACTCCTCTGAACTCAATGTAATAAAAGTACATTGAGTTGGGTTGGGGATGAGGTTCAGTCAGTAGCGTGCTTTCCTAGCATGCGTGAATCTCCCTGGGTTTGAATCTCAATCCTAAATAAAAAATGGAATATGGTGGTGCACGCCTGGGATCCCATCATGTAGGACATTGGTTCTCAACCCTCCTAATTAATGCTGTGACCCTTTTGATACAGTTTGTCATGTTGTGGTCCCCAACCATAAAATTATTTTTGTTGCTACTTCATAACTAATTTTGCTACTATTATGAATCATAATAGTATATGCAAATGTACAGATGGTTTTAGGTGACCTCTGTGGAAGATTAATTCAACCTAAAGTAGCCCCGAGTCACATAGATTGAGAAGCACTGATGTGTAGTAGGTGGAGGCAGGAGGATGAGAACTTAAGGCCATTCTTGTCTACGTATCAGCAGCCTGGCCTAGATGACACGTTCTCAAAAAACAGCAAAATGGGGGGAAAAAAAAAAACCAAGCGAAAAAACCAAAACTAATTCATTATAGAAATATCAACTTGGAGTGTGTATGTATGAAGAGAATAATATTCTTTTTTATCCATCTTTTATCAACTTTTGGATAATCTTGTTTGACTTATACCAACCGTATTGTATTCCTTGG
The DNA here is from genome assembly GCA_030674055.1 of Rhabdomys pumilio. Lineage (NCBI taxonomy): Eukaryota > Metazoa > Chordata > Mammalia > Rodentia > Muridae > Rhabdomys > Rhabdomys pumilio. The sequence goes on along the minus strand of JANHMN010000020.1, from coordinate 156,948 downwards.
AGTTTACAGTCACGGTGCAATGGTTAAGAGCACTGACTGCTCTTCCAGAGGACTTGGGTTCAATTCCCAGCACCCACATGGGCGCTCACAACTATCTGTGAGCTCCAGTTTCATGGGATCTGATACCCTCACACAGACATACATGCATGCAAAACATAAATGCATACAAATAAATCATAAAATAAGTGGTGGTATACTCTTTTGATCCATCAGTTGGAGATAGAGGCACGTGGCTCTTTGAGTTTCAAGGCTAGCCTGAGTCTGCATTGTAAATTCCAAGCCAGCCAGGGCTCTGTAGTGGGACTGTTATTTTAGCAAGGTAGAGGGGTATATGCTTGTCTTTCCCACATTTAAAAATCGAAAGCATCAAAATTAAATGGAACTGATAAAGTGAAAGGGTAGAAATTTTTGAGTAGGGTGTAAAACTCTGAAAGCTTTCCTCCTCCCCGGGTTATGCCTTTGTTACTTTTGATGCTATATTAAAAGGCACACAGAGTAAGTTTTTAGAATATTTTAATCCTTTCATGCTAGTATGCAACAAGATTTAGTTTTCTTACTTTGTCCAGTGTTTTTACTAGTGGCTACTTTTCTTGGTAGTGATGCTGTCTGTTTCAGATATTCAGATATTTATATTCATATAAAAATATGCTATATTTTCAGATATAATATTTTATATTACAGAACTTAGTGATCTCTGAGATTCTTTCAGTTCTGAAACTGTTATCTTATTAATAACACTGCTTTTCTTATCAGTAGATAACTACAGACCAGGTTCTACGGATGATTCCTACTGTTTTGTTTTATGTGCTTATATTATCCTTTCTGAGAGAAAGAAGTGGGTATGTTTGAGTCCTTGCTCTCAAATGTACGAAAAGTAACGATTTACTCCTTTGCTTCTAATTGCTTGTAGAGGTGGATTTTACACAGGACTGTAGACTTAGTCAGAATCTTCCACTACTTTCCTTACCTCCATGGTTTCACTTAGTCAGTTGTTACTGTATTTATTATTGCCAGAGCTCATCGTGTGATAAGTTTTTGAATCAAGTGTTTCTTTTTGAGTGTCATGATACTGCATTTTATATGTTTTTATAATAGTGGATCTTACTTTTTGGTGTACATGCTTTACTTTTGCATAACCCATTCTCCTGTTTCCTACTAGCAAAGAAGCTCAGAAGTGTTTCTGTGGGTCAGCTAATTGCCGGGGTTACTTGGGAGGAGAAAACAGAGTCAGCATTCGGGCTGCAGGAGGGAAGATGAAAAAGGAACGCTCTCGAAAGAAGGATTCAGTAAGTTTGCTGCAGTCTGTTTTTCCAATCTTATAATAAAAGTTTTAAGGAAGTAGCTTTTCTAATTAATTTAAAAGGTAAATCCAGGTTTGGATTAGATACTGGAAAAGAAGTGTGAATGGATGTTTTTATTTTACTTTAATAAATTATAAAAGAAAACTGCTTAAAGCCAAAAGCAGAGGAAAGGAGCTGTAACTAGCCACCCAGAGGCCGCCAAGCCAGCGATGCCTGAGCTAGTTGAGCCGCCGTCGCCGCACCCCCATGGCGGCCACGAAGGACAACAGTCACAAGGACCATGATACTTCCACACAGAGTCAGATGAGTCCAACCACAACCCCTCAGTTTGAGCCAATAGTTTCTCTTCCTGAGCAGGAAGTTAAAACACTGGTGGAAGATAAAGAGGAACTTTTTAAGATGGGCGCAAAGCAGTTCCGGTTTGCTTCAGAGAATGACCTCCCAGAATGGAAGGAGCGAGATGTCAATCTTCTGAAGCATAAGGAGAAAGGGACCGTCCGCCTTCTCATGAGGAGGGACAAAACCTTGAAGATACGCACTAATCACTATAATAGCACAGTGATGATGGAGCTGAAGCTGAATGCTGGCAGTGACCGCGCCTGGGTCTGGAATACCCACGCTGACTTTGCTGACGAGTGTCCCAAGCCTGAGCACTCGCCATCCGCTACCTAAACGCTGAGAATGCACAAAAGTTCAAAACAAAGTTTGAAGAATGCAGGAAGGAAATTGAAGAGAGAGAAAAGAAAATGTACCAGGCGAAAATGATAATGCTGAAAAGGTGGCTGAGAAGCTGGAAGCCCTTTCTGTGAAAGAGGTCAGAGACAAGGCTGAAGAGAAGAAATGAGTGACTTTTTCCTTCCTTCCTTCCTTTTTTTTTTTTTTTTTTTTTTAATTTGCCCTACCCTGTAAGGTTTGTTTTTATTCTGTTTTGTTTTTACAAGGGACTTTATAAAGAACTGAATCCCAACCTTTAGGTTGTTTTGTTTTTTCTTTTTTTTTTTTAAACTTTTTTTTTCCTCCAAGTTTTGACACTATTGACCATGACTTCAGAAATGCATTCCCCAGTCATGAAAATGCACTATGCTAACTTTCTTTTCCATGGTGGAAACACTTACTTACAGTCATCAAAAATAGTGAATAAGAAATGCCTTTGAAAAGCTGGATTTAAAAAAAAAAAAACTGCTTAAAGTTTTTTGACTCATAATTACTCTGGGCTCGTCTTAGTTCAGGATTGTGTGTGCACTTGTGCACACAGCTGTGCCAGGTGTGAAGGCTCAGGACAGTCTGCAGGAGTCTGTTCCCTGTTTACAAGTGGGTCCCAGAGATTGAACTCCGTCCATCAGTCATGGCAGCAAGCACCTTTACCTGCTGAGCCTTATTGCATAAACATACCGGTTTAACTGTCATGCATATTTGTGTTGTTTACTTGTATTTTGCTGTTATGAATATGACTGTAGTGAGCATCATAGGCATTTCCTGGTACATATTGTACAGACATTTTTCTGTATTTTGTTCTTCTAAGTGGAATTGCTGGGCAGGAGAGATACAACTATTTTGTATTTCAGCTAATGTTTTTGAGGTTTTTTTTTAAAATATTTTCATCTTATATGATTGTTCTTTATCTCCCTTAAGGACAGCTTTTTAGAGAAAAGTATTTCTGTGTATGTTTTGCTTGCTTGTGTGTCTGTGTACCACTTGTATGTCTGGTGTCAGTGGAGGGCAGAAGAAGTCATTAGATCCCCTGAAATTAGAGTTGCATACTGTTGTGAACTGCTATGTGGGTCCTTGGAATCAAACCTTTGTCCTCTGAAAGATCAGCCAGGGCTTTTAACTGATGAGCCGTCTTTCCAGCCGTAAAGGATAGTCTTGAAATTTTACAGTCATTGTAACATCTTCCATCTTAGCATCTAGAAGTATATGTACTTGAACTACATAATCTTTTCCTGCTTTCCTTAGCCTTTCCCATACTATTTTTCCTGTTTTCTTTTTCCCTGTTGAGAGAGAGAGAGAGAGAGAGAGAGAGAGAGAGAGAGAGAGAGAGAGAGAGAGAGAGTAGGGATTTGCTAAGGGAAATCTGATGGCAATTTTCAGGTGTTTCTCTCCTTCTGCCATATTGAATATAATTTATTAGACATAGAGGCAGATGCCGTTACACACTGAACTATGTCACTGTCCCTCAGGCCTCAAAACTTTTTGTGCATAGACTTCCTCATATCTTGGATTAAAGGCCTGGTTAACTGTGCCCATCAGTGCTGAATACTGAGGAATGTATGTCAGGCAGATATTTTGCCATTAAACCATATCCCAAGGCCTTAAATAATTTCTTGTTCATATAGTTGATGAATGAATGAGATGCTGTTCAGATTGATCTTATCCATTCTTCATTTGTATGTTTATTTAAGTTTTCTTTTTGAGATGGGGTTTTCTGTATAGCCCTAGCTGTTCTAGAACTTCCTTTGTAGACCATGCTGACCTTGAACTCTAGAGATCCACCTGTTTCTACCTCCTGAGTGCTGGGATTAAAGGCGTATAACACCAAGCTCATTTGGTTGTTTGAGACACAGTTTCACTATGTTGCTCTGGCTATCCTAGAACCACAGTTAGACACACACACACATCCCCGATTCCTGAGTGCTGTCCTAGAACCACAGTTACACACACACACACACACACACACACACACACACACACACACACACCTGCTTCCTGAGTGCCAGGAATACGGCCACCTCACCTGGCTTTCGATTTATATTTTAACAGATTTGATGATATGAGATGTCATGTTTTCTTTCTTCTCTCCCTTCCTTGCTTGGAGACAGAGTAGCCTAGGCTGGCCTTGAGAAGTTCATGGTCTTCTGCCTCAACTTTCAAGATTGATATTACAGGAATGGCTTAGTGATGGATATGTCCCCTGTCCCCCAGCCTAATACTATAATTCATTCTTGTGGTCATAGTTATCATTTTCTAAATTACTTGTGAAGCTGGCAATCTCCATGTCTCTCAGGTTGTTTGAGTAAGTGAGTGAGTGGTACTTGTCTTTTAACTAGAATGTTTTCTTTGCTGTCCTAGGTGGATGGAGAACTCGAAGCACTGATGGAAAATGGTGAAGGCCTTTCTGATAAGAACCAGGTTCTTAGTTTATCCCGGCTCATGGTTAGAATTGAAACTTTGGAACAGAAACTCACCTGTCTCAAGCTCATTCAGGTAAGCACTTTAATGCTAATGTATTTCTGAATTTGGAGTGGGACATTTAAACTAAAATCTGGCTAATGGAAAAAAAGTAATCATTTAAAATAGGCATGCAGGTTCTTTTTTGAAAGTTCTTTTATGAAAATGGCTTGAAGAGTTCAATATTATGACTAGCAAAGCTAGTTTGCTTGTCCCTTCAGTTAAAAGCACATGGTGGGATTTCTTTTAGTGTGATAATTCATGGTACTTTGTATAGCTCTCTTGCCCACAAGTTACTAGTCTACCAAAACTATTTTACTATATAATCTCAAAGCAAAGGATTTTAGCAGTCATCTCATGTATTCCAACTTACTAAGTATGCCATAAGAAAACAATAAAAAAATTATCAAAAAAAGTCCTAACAGCAGGAGGATTGGTGGTATAGTTTGGTGTTAGAGTGCTTGTCTAATATAACAAAGCCCTAGGTTCAAACCCTAGCGCTGCAGAAACCAGTTACCAGGAAAGAAAAAGCTTCTTGAATAAGAATCTGAATGAAAGAGATAAAAGAAAATTACATAAATAATTTTTACTGTTACAACATTTTCAACAAAGTAATTTTCCATGTCATTCAGAATGTAATTTCCTTTTTTTAAAAAAATTTATAGCTGAGTAGTGGTGGCGCACGCTTTTAATCCCAGCACTTGGGAGGTAGAGGCAGGTGGATTTCTGAGTTCGCGGTCAGCCTGGTCTACAGAGTGAGTTCCAGGACAGCCATCAATCATGTGGTTGGTTTGAATTGAACTCAGGACCTTTGGAAGAGCATGAGCTATCTCTCCAGCCCGAATTTATTTATTTTCATTTTATATGTGTGTTGCCTCTGTGCATGCAAGTACACTGTTTGCTTGCTTAGTGCTTACATAGTCAAAAGAGGGTATCTGTTCTCTTAAAGTAGAGTTATGGATAGTTTTAAGCTACCAAGTGGGTCCTGAGAATTGAACCCAGGTCCTCTGCAAGCATCAAGTGCTTTTAACCACTGAGCTAACACCAGTTCTTAAATTATTTGTTTACTTTTAAGTTATTGCGTTTATTTATTGTATGTGTGGGTACATGTCTTTTGAGGTTAATGGAAGAGTCAGTTCTCTCTCTTTACCATGTAAGACCTGGGGATTTGACATTGGTCATTAGGCTTAGGGGCAAGCACCTTTAACTGCTTGAACCATCTTGCCAGGTCCAGAGCTGAATTTCATTGTGTTTTAATAGTTTTCCAATTTTAGTAAAGTTCAAGTGCACTATTGGGAGGAGGGGTGTGTGTGTGTGTATGAATGAAATAATTGGTTTTTTTGAGACAGAGTTTCTTCTGTAGCCCTGGCTGTCCCAGAATTTACAGTGTAGATGGGGGTAGCCTCAAACTCAGACATCTTTCTGCCTCTGCCTCCCAGTTGCTGGGATTAAAGATGTGGGCTATTAGAAGAGATACTATTTGTAGCTGTGTAGTTAGTTATATTCCTTTAAGTAACTTTTTAACTCTATAAGAGACTTGAAAATAGAAGAGGGACTCATGGAAAGAAGTGTGTCAGAGAGAGGAGGCACGATTGGGTAATTAGGGATGAGTTGGATAAAAGTGAATTAACAACAGCATTTCTTAAATATTAAATTCTTTATAGTGTTTGTTAGATAACTAATTGTAGTTAATAAAAGTAGAGTTTCTGGGATGTGTTTCTATGTGTGCATTAATTTAAGTAAGCTCTGATTCTCACCGTGGGCTTTCTGTAACATTTGCCACTGGTATTGCCTCCCTAACACCTGCATCATGCCTTTTTCCCTCTATGAAAGAACACACACTCACAGTCCTGCCTCAAGTCATTTCTGGAACGTCATGGGTTGTCACTGTTGTGGATCTGGATGGCAGAACTCGGCGATGGCCGGGAAAGTAACCAGAAGCTTCAGGAAGAGGTCAGTTTCCATTTCCCCACATTTCTTAAAACTGCTTCGAGTGATGGATTAGTTGGAGGGAATATAATATTGGTGATATGAATTTAACACTTCCATCAGTATCGAGCAGTAAAAATGTTTATTATGCCTATTATCATTCTTGTGGCTGTAACTTTGCTTTTGTAGTGAATTTGCCTTTGGTTTTTCCCATATCATCTTCATTTTGTATTTTTCTGCATAGTTTTGGGGATCCTTTCTTTTAGAAAATATTTACCAGTCACACTTAGTGGTGTGAGTAGTCATTATGTCATTACCCTGTACTTTCTAATTGTAGGTTTTCTTCCATCTTAAAAGGATAGTAATGTTTATAACCTTAAACTGCATCTATATTTACAAAGACATAGTGTTAATTTAGTAAGACAATACCCAAAATGTACTATTTCCTGTGTGTAAGTCCTTTACCTTATGTTTGATCAGCTATACGGAATGATTGATTAATTTTTTATTATGTTTAATCAGATTATAAAGACTTTGGAGCATTTGCCCATTCCTACTAAAAATATGTTGGAAGAAAGCAAAGTACTTCCAATTATTCAACGCTGGTCTCAGACTAAGACTGCTGTCCCTCAATTAAGTGAAGGTGATGGGTATTCTAGTGAGAATACATCACGGGCTCACACCCCACTTAATACACCGGACCCTTCTGCCAAGCCGAGCACAGAAGTGGATACAGATACTCCCAAGAAACTCATATTTCGCAGACTTAAGATTATAAGTGAAAACAGCATGGACAGTGCAGTCTCGGACGTCACCAGTGAGCTAGAGTGCAAGGATGGCAAAGAGGACCTCGATCAGTTAGAGACTGTCACTGTGGAAGAGGACGAAGAGCTGCCGCCCGATCCGCTACTTCCACAGCCTCTCTGTGAGGCTGGAGTTGAGAGCGAAGCCACCCTCGAAGTCAGTAAATTACCCACATCGGAACTGGAGGCAGACCTTGAGACAGAGCCCAAAGACAGCAGTGGTACAAAACTGGAAGAAACTATTGCTGAGGAAACACCATCCCAAGATGAAGAAGAGGGTGTGTCTGATGTTGAAAGTGAGAGGAGCCAGGAGCCACCAGATAAAACAGTGGATATAAGTGATTTAGCTACCAAGCTACTAGACAGTTGGAAAGATCTAAAGGTAAGAAACTTTTTTTTTGTTACTATAACAAATTATTCAGTGTGTTGCAAACCTAAATAAAAACTTGACATTTCTAGCCATGAGTATTTCTGAAAAATGGAATATGATCTCTCAGCTAGTGATAGATGTCTCCAGTGTTCTTTAATTAAGTCTTTGTATGAGCCATAACTGTCAAACCATTATACAGATAATGCCCTCTTTTTTTCTCACTGAGAAAAGTAGCGTATTGGTGATTTTATTAATTCAAGGGCTCTTCATATAAAATAAACAAAATCCTTCAAGTATTAAATTTACTCTATATGTAATGACAGCAGATATTTAAATTAATTGGAAATCCAGTGACTGGGTTAATAGAAAATTAATTAACAATGAAATTGATTGGAAAACCCTGGTATTTAGGAACTTCACATTATAAAATATGAAATTTAATTCTAGAAAGAACATCATGGCACTAGTTTGTGTTTGTTTTTGAAACAGTTCTCTCCTTAAATTCTTTTTTTTTTTTTTTTTTTAATTTGGACAAAATACATTACCTAAGGGGGGTGGTGTGAAGCTAGGCATGGTGGCACACTCCTTTAATTCCAGCACTGGGGAGGCAGAGAGAGAAGTGAGCCTGGTCTACAGAGTGAGTTCTAGAACAGCTAAAGATACACACAACACACAGAGAGACCCTGTCTCAATAAATAAATAACAAAAAGGGAAAAGTCTGGAAACTTTATGTCATATATGGCATATATATTTATTTATATTCTCGATATAGAATGCAATAAGTTGTGTATAATTTGCCTTTCAGAAAATCCAGTCTGGATCTTGAATAAATGTGAACATAAGAAAATTTGAGCCTATGAGAGTTAATGGTTCACTCCAGTTGTAAGAGGGCTGGGTCCAGTTTTTGAGGACCATGTGGGAACAGCTTACTTCCTACCTTTTATATTTTCTGTTTCTTCTTCTCTTAGAGCCGAAACAATCAGATAAACCAACAGTGCAGTTTTTTTGTAGCAAGGTGAAACTACCAAGCTCATTGCATTAGACTGTGTGATTTAACCCCGTGAAACTTAAATTGAACCCAAGGAGTAATTGGTTGATTGTATGCTGTGCTTCCTGTTCACTCTGTTGAGACCTTTTCATATGCCAGTCTGTGCTCTTACTTACATATGTTACACTTGGATTGCTTAAAATTTACCATAAACTCAGATTTATTTAGTGTGAAACCTGACTTTTAAAAATAAATAGAAAAGGAAGAACTGATAGTGTGTCTGTGATGCCGTCTATTAACTGCAGGAGTCAGAAGTTTGCTTAAGTGAGAGATACTAGAACGGATACTTGTTGGACCTTTTTTTAAAGCCTGCTTTGTGATAGCACAGGGTCTTGAAGTTCCTCAAGTGTTTGGAGGCTACTGTCAGCCTGAAGGACAGTAATTTAGTAATAAAGGTGGAGGTAGAAGCGAGTACACAGTGGGCCAGGAAAGACACGGAAAGCCACAGCTTGGTAAAAGAAGAGAGGGTTCTTGTAAAGAGGTTTGCTGGGAAGTCTCTGGTCGACATTTCTCAGATCGTTAGGATAGAATCTCATAAGATGTAAAGCTTTTGACTTTCTGTGTAGTTTTCAGTTGTGACTCTGGGATGTATTTACACTGATAACTGGAACACTTAACCTCACTTTCTGAACACCTGTTCAGTCCTACAAAATTATTTCATCTTTTTATCCTTTGACTTCCTATCTTAAAGACCAAAGTAGCTTTACAGTAACTAACATGTATATTAATGATCTCTTGACTTTAGGTTTACATTTTTACTTGTATTTAAAATAAAATATTTAATTCTTAGATTTCATACTTTGTATTTATCTGACTTCTTAACATCAAGGAAGCTTTAAATAAAATTCTCTCTTCTTTTTCAAACTTGTTTGGGCATTGCATTTCTGAGAACATCTTTACTTTATAATATATTTTTTTGCATATTGGTGCTGGGGTTCTTAATTCTCCTTTTCATAAGCATTTACCATGTCTCTGATTTCTAAACTTTAATTACTATTGTCTTTTTAAGTTTAAAGCAAAATTTTAGCTGGCATTTGACTAGGAGTCTGAAATCAAGAATTGATAAATTGGATATGTTTTAGAGAAACATACAAATCTCATGTGATTACTATACCGTTCCGGCATTGAAAGAGTTAACTACTTCTGTCTGACTTCACCTATGTGTTCAAGTAGACATTAGCTGAAAAGAAAATATCTTATTCTTTCAACCTTACTAAGCACTTATGGCCAAGTACTGTTAGTTTCTGATATTTAGTTCATACCAAAAAGCAATGAATGGTTGTGGTTGTTTTGACCACTCTAATTCTTCCTGATCTTGTGGGTCTACTATATATAACATTGCTGGACCTGTATTCCAGTTACCCTCTCTGCACTGGATGGAGTAAAGAACTGAACAGATAACTTCATGCTCTTTAGTCTTGGTTTTGCTGTGAAGACAGACTATAGGGATCATCAATAAAATGTGAGAGGGCGGGAGGGAAGGGAATGAAGCTTCATGAATTACTCTTTGTCCTCCCAGATCTGATGGTGATCCCCCTTGTAACTTGAACCATTTCCATCTAGCTTCTCAGGGCAGCAAGGAGCTTGTTAACATCACCAGCTGACCATGTGTCTCCTTTTCTCAACTCCATTTCCAACTTCGTGCTGAAGAAAAACGAGAACGTAGCGTGCATTCTGTGAAGAAACAGGAAGATGGTTGGGAAGTTGGATGATGCATGAAAAATATAATAGGTGAAAAGAGGACAGAGGTGGTTAACTCACTGGCGCCGGCATTATTTTGGTGCGTCCATTGTCAACAATTGTTTCCGGGAAAATCCCCTACTGGCGAGAAAGGATTAAGTGAGCTACTTTTTCTCTACCTTATATACACAGGACCACGCCTAGGCTTGCAAGGCACTATACACACCTCTCCTAGAGTAGCCCTCACATCACCCAGCACATTACTATTTAGAGACGTTTTCAGTTTCACGTGCAGGTTTGCTGGGCAGAGACATGTGCATCAATTTCTGTGTAGAAGAACTGTACATCATCTGTCCTACTGAAAATGTAGCCTAGCTTTCACAAAGCAAAACAGCAATTACAGTAATTAATTATAATTTGACTGGAAAAAACCTTTATTCAGTTGGATCATGTGAAAAGGAGGTAAGGGTCTCATGAATTTGACAGTTTGAATTGCTGTTAACATCAAGAGGTTATAGTAGTTAGTAATTTAAAGTCTTTACACTTAGATATAGGATGTACATCTCTCCTTCTTTCTGGTCACTATGGGTCGCTTATTTCTACCTGGATTAGATGATTTAGAGACAGAAACTTTCTATGAGTTATAAGTTAGTACTTCTTAATAACTGCTCCTTTTCTCTTATTTTGTCTTTTTTTTTTTTTTTTTTTTTTTGTAGGCACTGCTTTTACAATACACTGTTTTAGCCAGGCCTGGTGGTGCATGACTTTAGCCTCAGCACTCAGAAGACAGAGGCAGGAGAGTCTTGAATTTAAGGCTAGTCTGGTCTACATAGTGAGTTCCAGGACAGCCAGGGCTATGTATAGAGACCTTGTCTCAAAACCAAACCAAACCACTATTTGGTTAGAAAATTCAACATTAAACTTTCCATAGAAGCTTGAAATATAATTACCTAAACTGAATGGTTTTGAATCAATACTTGGAGTTTCAGTTCATCACGAATATTGTCTGTAAAAAAGATTTTTACATGAAGTTGCATATCCTGAGATTCTGTGAAAATTTTGATAAGAGATTTATAAGTCTATATAGAGTTGCCTCCAGGAAATGCTGCATTGAGAATATTTTTAAGTATCTCAATTTTTGTGGTTTTGTTTGTTGGTGGGTTTTTTTGTTTGTTTGTTTGGTTTGGTTTGGTTTTTTGAGACACAATTTCTCTGTGTAGCCCTGGCTGTCATGGAACTCACTCTGTAGAGGCAGGCCTTGAAGTCAGAGTTCCACCTTGCTCTGCCTCTGAGTGCTGGCATCAAAGGTGTGCACAACCAACAACAATTTTAAGTGTCTTGTTTTTTTAAAAGACAAAAATGTTCTAAAACTTACTGGTTTGTTTTGTTTGTTTTTGTAAGAGACGGGTCTAGCTGTAATAATCCAGATGCGCGGATTAAAGGTGTGTGTTATAGGTATGTGCCATCACTCTCTTTTTTTTGGGGGTTTTTTTTTTTTGGGTTTTTTTTTGGGTTTTTCGAGACAGGGTTTCTCTGTGTAGCCCTGGCTGTCCTGGAACTCACTCTGTAGACCAGGCTGGCCTCGAACTCAGAAATCTGCCTGCCTCTGCCTCCCAAGTGCTGGGATTAAAGGCGTGCACCACCACCGCCCGGCATGTGCCATCACTCTTAGCAGTGAGGTGTCTGCTGCCATCCCCTTTCTCTGCCCTCTCCCTTAAGCTAGGATCTCACTGTGTAGTTCCTACTAGCCTGGAACTGCTAGCCACTGCTTCTGCCAAAGCCATCATCACTGGCTGAGGTCACTTTTTATTTAGTGGTGCATTGTGTTATATAAACTACTTGTATCTAAACAGTAGTCCATCTTGTTTGGTGGTGCCCTGTAATCCTCCAGAGGTTGAGGGAGAAGGATCATGAATTGGAAGCTAGCATGGTTACATAGTAAGATGTCTCAAAAGGCAAAATAGCAATTAGAGATTTGGGTCACTGCTAGTTTTGTTTCCAAAGTGACTGTGCTCCATGCTTGTATATTATATTGTATACTATATATTGGCTGTGGCTACTCTAATGTTAGACTTTGGTAATACCACAGAGAAGTGATAACGATTTTAATGTTTGTTCTGTCCTTTCCAAAAAGTTTACCAAAACCTATTTTAATAATAAAGCATAGACTTTGCTAAGTGAAGTCACTTTTACTTTATACATTTGGGTGAGGCATTAATTCTGTTTCTCAACAACAATAATCATGTTTCTATTGTCTGTGAAGCTAATTTTTGTAGTTACATCTTGACTTTATTTAGAAAAAGATAGTTTAAGTATAAGACTATATGAGAGGTAGAAGAGTCATAAACATTATAGAAAGGATTTCCTAATGGGAAAAGACTTCTGAGGAATGTTGTTCTTCCTCAGGACCATGATAAACCTGTCAGTAACTTGCGTGTTTTCTAGTGTAGATTAAGCCACATAAATTTTTCTAGCTGATAAGTTTTAAATTTCGAATAAAGTTTCAGACTTAGAAACATCCAGGAATGTTCTGTATGTATTCTACATGATATGCGCATATTCTAGTGATAAATATATAGAAAATTGGCTAAAAATTCCTCCATGCTCTGTATTCAGACTCTGATGTTAATTTTTTTTGCCAAATTATCATTTTAAGTTAGATAGATATTCCTATGAGGAGTATTGCTGTGGTGTTCTTCACAAAGCACTCAATGGTTCCCTTACTGACATTGTCAGCTTAGTCAGATTGCCAAAGTGTCTGCTGGGCTTCTCCAAAGTCACTGCTTACTTGGGAGTGGTGAATCATGCTGTGATGTCATCACCAGAAGCATCATAAGTTCCAGGCTAGTGTGACTACACATTGAAACACTACCTTTATTCTGTTGGATGAAAAAAAAAAAAAAAAAAAAAAAAACCAAAACAAAACTACATGGGGAGCAGTTTCGGAACGCTGTACAGTTGGGTTTTCGTGGAATGTGTCCAAGTCACTGGTTGCCTAACAGTGCTTTTAGACAAATGGATTCTCATTCTCTTGGCCGGATTATGCTTTATTAATTCCACATTTGATGCTTACACTGCCTCATGTTTGGCCAGTGAAAACCCCTTCTTGTTGGCTTCTCTCTAATTTTGATTTGTTTTTGTTTTAAAATTTCTGACAGCATGTTGTTCCAGGTTCAGTTTGTACCTGGCCTTCCTAGCCTCTAATTAGCCTTTTTTTTTCCCCCCCAAGAAATACTTATTCTTTCTAGTGGGAAGCTTTATATGTGTAAAAATTTTAAAGTTATTTGCCACCAAGCTTGAGGATCTACTTGGAGTGTGATACTTGGAATCCATATAATGGGAGGAGGAACCTCCATAGGTGCCTCCATGTATATAGGTTGACATTCGTGTCCATGCATAGACACAGTCACACAAATAGCTTTTGTTGTACTTTTTTTTGTTTTATTGCATTTGATCTAACACTTTTAATGCAGACCCTCTCATGCCTTGCTTTTACTTTTACAACGGACTACTGTTCTTGCTTTGATTCTTTGCTTTCAATATGTTGTCCTTCATTTTCTTTTAAAATTATAGATGAGACTAAGAGGACTCTGTAGTAGCATTGCATAAACCCTTCATTTACAGGATGTAAATTAAGTATTTAAAAAACAAAGTTTATGGAGATGAACATTATGTCTACACATTACAGATGGTTGTGAGCTACCATGTGGTTGTTAGGAATTGAACTCAGGACCTCTGGAAGAGCAGACAGTTCTCTTAACCTCTGAGCCATCTCTGCAGCCCATGTCTTTCTAATCTTGCCCAACAATTTTCCTTCTGTGTGAGCCATGTTACCTGTTCATATATGTTCACCATTCCACATCTTCAGGCATACTGTTGTCCTTGTTTAGAATATCTTTTTAGCCTTTACAAATTTGATTTTTGGTTTTAGTCATTCTTTATAAAATGCATTATAGTATTCTTATATAAAAATTACTTGCATAGACGTTAATTCTCTTTTCTAAACATGTTATCCTTAAGGGCATGAGCCATTTATTAATTTTTGAAATGGTAACTTGATATGTGACTAACCTGGAACTTGCTTTGTATAGCAGCCTGACATTACACTTGGTGTGATGATTCTGTGCCTGTTTCCTGGGTGCTAGAATCATAGTCATGGACTGTGGCATGTGATCCAGATGGTTGGTTGGTTTCTTTGTTCCTTCCATCCATCTGTCCTTTGTTTTTTTCTGAGATGGGGTTTCTCTGTAACCTTTAATGCTCTGGAACTCTGTTGAGATCGGGCTGGCCTCAAACTCAGACTGTCCTGCCTCCTGAGTGCTAAGTTTAAATACATGTGCCAGCACTGACCAGCTTTGAGGTAGTTTTTCGATAGTTGTAGTAAAAGTTAATATTATAGTATCTCTATAGTACTGATTGGAGTAAATTACCTCTTAATTGTATTCCCCAAATAGTTGATGGTATGCTCAGTATCTAGAATCATCTTCTGAGGAGAACAACTTTGTTTGTGTCCTTTAAAAAAAAAATTTTTTTTTTTTTGGTTTTTTTTTTTTTTTTTTTGTGTTTTTTTTCCCCGCGCGAGGTGTTTTTCTTTTTGTTTCTCTCTTTCCCTCGAACTCAGAAATCCGCCTGCCTCTGCCTCCCAAGTGCTGGGATTAAAGGCATGCGCCACCACCGCCCGGCTAAAAATTTTTTTTAATGGTTCTACATTTACACTGTTGAGGTTACGTTTCTCTTAATGTTTCTTGTCTGCACAGCATGATCTGACTCCCACCTATGTCTACAATTTCATGTCAGATCATTCTAGTCCAGCTGTTACAGTCACCTTCTAATGTTTTTGTATTTTCTTTTTCTTGAAACTTGCTTTTCTTTTAGATTTCTCTTAAGGGTTCTTTTTTTTTTTTTTTTTTTGCTCTTTTTATATATTCTCTCACATCCTTCCAGTACAGCAAGTGGCATTTCACAGTAGTACTTGGAGCAAAGGCAGTGAGTGATGGCTTTTAATTTCGGCTTCTGGAGAAGATTCCTCAGTGTGGAACTTTTAAGAGCCTGTTGCATATTGTAGTCTGGCAATGTAGATACTTGAGTGAAAAAGTGAAATCTCTGAGAGCAATACATTACTGCTTAAATCTCTAGTGTGAGCTTTGTATTTGATGGGTAATCAGAAAATACATACATAGATACCATGTGATCTTTTCAACTGTCAAGTATGTGGTAGTGTTTTTGTCAGCTGCAAAACAGAAACAGAAAACACCATGAAATTATGATTTAGCTTTTGGTTGAGGAAGCTGACTCTGATTTTATGATTTAAATAAGCCTTATATTCATCTGGTCTTTATTTTGCCCAAATTATTGTTTTTTTTTTTTTTCTTACCAAGCAGCCCATGGAATCTTGTAGTTGAGAAGCTAGTGAGTAAAATTCTCTCTGTAATTGTAGCAACCATTACTTTAGCATTCCTCAAAATATCCCTCACGCTTATATTGTTGTGGTTTTCAGCCTGTGATCTACAATTGAACAGTAAAGGACATTCATAACTTCTGAAATGACATGGATGTCTGAGCTTTTCTGTTTTGTGTAGCTGAAGCCACTTCTCTAATAAAAGTATGTATAGGTGTCAGATGGGAGAGGATGACTTTTGCTTCAAAGGCATTTTCTGGGTGACTTGGACATTATTAGTAGGGCTTCAGGAGAACTATGATGACTTTTATGTTTAAAAAATTATAGAGGATATAATTTTGAAAAGCGTAAAAAAAAATCTTAGATCGGAGAAACATTTAGCGCCGACTCTGATTACTCATTAATGACTACTATTCTGTTTCCATATGCTTTTGTTTTCTTTCCTGCCCAAGTATTTAGTACTGGCCTTTGGATCTTTGGCAGCAGGAACTGTGTTAGCTGTTAACTTTTTTTCCTTTTTTAAAAGTTATTTATTTTATGTATGTGAATACACTGTAGCTGTCTTCAGACACACTAGAAGAGGGCATCAGAGCCCATTACAGTTGGTTCTGAGCCACCATGTGGGTGCTGGGAATTAAACTCAGGACCTCTGGAAGAGCAGTCAGTGCTCTTAACTGCTAAGCCATCTCTCCAGTCCTCAGCTATTAGTTCCCAGTGCTTCATGAGTTAACCTAAGCCCTGCATATATAGAGAGAATAAAAGTGAGCATTGCTAAGGTAGGTTCTTTGAGTTGTAGTCAAGATGGAGAGAGCCTGAGGAAAAGAAAAACAATCAAAGTACAAAGAAGTAAGAGGGCTTTGCTAAACAGCAGCATCCTAGCAGTTGCCTCTTAATTAACCAGGTCTTTACCAATAAGATGTTTGGTGTGCAGCACTAATGCTGTGTGGTACTATACCTAGAGCTGCTTCAGAGATGTGTGATCCTTTCCTTTTCTTTTACCTTACAAAGACCATTCTTATATGTGGTCCAAAATGTATATAATGAAATGTTTTTTTCTATTCCTGTCTCCTGTGGTTCTCAATCAACTGATTCTTTTGTACACCTTTCCAGAAAGAAATCGTGTGTGTGTGTGTGTGTGTGTGTGTGTGTGTGTGTGTGTGTATCTATCCAGCTTTTTATTTTTTTATTTTTCAGTCAGTATGTAGTCTAGCTAGGCCTGAAACTCACTCTATAGACTTGGCTGATTTGGAACTCAGATCTGCCTGCCTCTGTCTTGTTTGCCACCATTCCTAACTTGCTTTTTTACATCATTTTTTGTACCAGTTATAAAGAGTATTTTTATAGATGTATGGCAGGTGGTTGTATAATATACATAATTTAATCAGTTCTATACATAATTTAATCAGTTCGATATTATATCCATGTATGTTGATCCCTTTGAGTTAACAATGCATACTTACACACTGCTAGGTCGTTATTTGCATTTTTACTTTGATAAACACTCATATTATTCAAGCTAATTATACTAGCTTAACTTTTTTTTCTTTCCTTCCTTTTTTTCCTGTTTTTTTGTTTTGTTTATTTGTTTGTTTGTTTCGTTTTGAGACAGGGTTTTCCTGTGCATCTCTGACACCTCTAGATCTTGCTCTGTAAACCAGGCTGGTCTCAGACCCACCTGCTTTTGCTGGGATTAAAGGGGTATGCCACCACTGGCTGTCGCCATTTAACTTTAAGCGTGTCAGGTGTGCCCAGCTTGTGTTTCATTCTCTCACATGTAATCATCTACTAGGATGGTATGGTGCATACTGTTGTCAATTATGTATGTCACACAGAATTTAGAATTTAAGTCGCAAAGTGTCCACCGTCTCTGTGTAGGCTTTTTAGCATTGTCTTCTGGGAGAATCAAATCCAAGAAATGCCTTTAGTTTATTTCCTTTTGTTTGGTAGATATTTAGTTAACCATTTTAAAGTTAAATTGTCTTTAGAATGAAGATAATGAACCTGTAGTGTGTTTAGTAGTAGAGCATGCATCTAATACAGTCAAGGACCTGGCTTCAGTTTCTGTCCTGCTCCCCCAACCCCTCCCCTCAAAAAAAGCTCTGCGGACTTTTCTAGCTTACAGTGTCACTACTGAAGTCTGAAGCTTTTTTTTTTTTTTTTTTTTTTAGTTTCCTATGTATCTCCTGCAGGGCTTCAAATTCATATACTGTATAAGTATAGCTGAGGATGACTGTGAACTTACGATCAATCTCACTCCACCTTCCAAAGGGTGGGGTGTTAGGCATTCACCGACATACCTGGCTGTGTGGTATCTTGAGTTTTGCAAATACTAGGCAAACATACTACCAATTAAGCTGTGCCCCCTGCCCATGGATGGAATTTCAGTAACATGATAAAAGTGATGTCTTTTAGTTCATAGCTTTTTTTTCTTTTTTTATTACTTCTTTGTGTTTTCTTTTTTTCTTTTTTCTTTTTAATTACTAAATATATATTACACGTCTGTGCATGTGTGTATGTATGGGAGTCCTGGTGCCAGAGGAAGACAGGTGTCAAACCGTTTGGAGCGTCAGAGGCATCATTACTTGAGGTTCTACACCACTTAAAATGTGGGTGCTGGGAATTGAACTTGGATCCTCTTCAGGAACAGTACATGCTTTTAACTGCTGAGCCATCTGTTCAGCTTTTCGTTACTTTTTTCTTCTATGGAGTTATTTTTGTTCCTCTGACCTGTTGGATTTTCTTTTTTAAGATGTAGAACTTATGGTATTTATTCTTTTATTTTGTTTTCATCCTCTCATTTGACAAAGCAAGATTTGATCTTAGAAAAGTATGTCTGGCTGGTGGTAACACAAACCTTTAACCCAGCAGTAGAGGGGCAGAGGCAAGGTGGACCTCAAGAACAGTCTGGTCTACACAGAGAAACGCTGTGTCAAAATAAAACAACAACAAAAAGAAATAAATAAAAGTTTTGTGGAGATGAACAAATTAGTGAAATGTTTGCCACCAAATCTTGAGGATGTGGGTACATTTTCACAAAAACTAGAAAATATCTAGACAGATCTCCCAGTTTAATAACTGCCCAGGACAGTTCTTGTTTCTAGTTAGGGATAAAACATTCAGGTAGACATGTCTTAAATTTGCCTCCTAGGATTTTTGATATCAGAAATATTGTGGTATAATAAAGATGGAATGGTTTTGAACATTGGTCCCAGGCAAAATCTGAATTAGTTTACTTGAAGACTTCTACTTAAATAAAAATGTTGTTAGAGTTTGAAGGAAAAGGATGAGTTAGCTTTTCTGTCAGAGAATAACCCTAGCAATTGGGAAGTGGAGGCAGGAGCAGGAGTTCAGGGTCACCCTCAGCTACACTCAAACTCAGGTCAGCATGCATTGTTGGACACCTGTCTCCAAACCAAATACAATCTAGATTTGGCTGAAATTAGATCCAGGATAGTTACTTCTCTAGTCTGTTTTACATGTAATGTAATATTTATATATATTATTATAAAAATAGCCTCTTTTCTTTAGCAGTGCTAAAAATAGGTGAGACATAGAACAGAATCAAGTCTCAGCCATCCTTCTGGGTGTTTGTTTGTTGTTTTAAACAGTCTCAAGTAGCTCAAGTATGCTTGAAAGTTGCTGTGTAGCTAAGACTACCTTAAACTTCCTTAAGTATGCAAATTTGGGGCATTGGTATATGCTTTTAGACTGTGGTGTTGCTTTTATTTTATTCATTAGCAAATTAGATTTGTTCTTGCCTCATAGCAGTTACAGCTTGAATGTATATGTGTGTGTTGGTTGGGAGTACTACCTAGCCACTAAAGAAATGAAAAAGAATGATATCTAAAATATTGGATGGAGTGAAGAAATAAGATTCTTTTAGGCCTCTCAGATATAAGGGTTAACACAGCCATGGTCTCCAGCTCATAGTATCTCCTTATAACAATCCAGTTTCATGATTCTATTTTGAGGGTCAATGTGAGGAAACACAATTCAGGTAAGTATTTGTTCAGTGGCCTATATATAACTGTGACATTATTATTTGCTTAACACTGTGACATCATTCCTGGTAGGGGTCCCTGTTAATCAAGCTAATGCATTAATAGTATTCATTCACCAGATAGAATGACCCTAAAAATTTCACAGTAGTTTCAACAAGGTTGCTTCCTTCTTATCTTTTAAAATATCATAGGATTTTGGCACATTTCATTTTTTTAGTTCAGTCTCCTTATACAAAAATTGAATAGGAGGGTGTAGATGATAGGTTTTCTTTATGTAGTTTTGCCATCATAAGGTAGAAAATTAAGTTAGTCAACTCCTACCCCCAGAGTTATTAATTTAACAGACTGTTAAGCCAAGGACTGACTGGTAAGATTCTGCACAGAGCCATACCAACCTGAGACATAAGTGCATTGCTTATGATAATGCATATTCCACGATGTGTAAGGAACGCTTTCTTGTCAGAATGACCTAAGACAGGCTCAGTCTGGTTTATGCAATAAAAAGGGGGAGATGTGGAGAGCTTTTGGGGCTGCCTGGCAGGAATTTGACATAGGCCAAGGACAAGGAAATGGATTGCTGGCAGAATCTGACATTGGGCTGGAACAAAGACGTAATTAATTTCAGGTAGAAATCTAAATCCTAGGCTAGAATAAAGAAGAAATTTCAGGCAGGAATCTAAATCTTAGGCTAGAACAAAGAATTAGGCTTTGGGCATGAAAATGACTTTGGGCTAGGACAGGGAAGTAGGCTCAGATACTTTGATCATCCTGACAAGCCCTTAGAAATAGTGATCACGGGACTCTGTTTATTGTCATGCTTGTTCTTTGATTATCTAGGTTTATTGTCTTCCTTGTTCCTGTACTATTTGCATCTATAGTATTGCTATTTTCCTCAACCTAGAACTGACCTTAATACTTGCATGTAATTTAAACAGTATAAAAGCAAGAGGGATGGGATAATGTTGGGAGCCGACTTTAAGCAAAAAGCGGCTAGAAAGCAGCTATCAGCTTTGCAGCCATCTTGAGCCATATACCCTGACATGAGACTTGGTTTTCAACAGCCTACAACAGCTGAAGCACACTCTGATATCCCACATAGCTTGTTTTGCTGTTAAGTGCCCCCAGCTGCCAGGAGCACGTGGTATCCACACCTACAAAGCATGCGGTGCCATATATGCCTGTAAGGTGCACGTGCTGTCCACGCCTGTAAGGCTTACGTCATATCCACACCTGCAAGGCACGTGGTATCCTCGTGCCTACAAGGCACATGGCAAAAGCCTATAAATACCTTGTTGTAGTGTGTATGTATATGTATGAGTGTATATGTATGTGGGTAGTGGTGTGTGGTGTAGTAGTAGTAGGTGTAGTGGTGTGTGTATGGTGGAGACAGTAAAGAAGACTTTACTACAGATCCTCTGGCTTGTTTCTATTCTTCGGGGCTCTTCCCCTTCTTCCCCCCACTCTCTCTCTTGCTAAACCCGGACCTGCGGAACAGAGCGGGCCGCTATAGTTTGGCCCCCAAACGTGGGCAAGAGTGGTTCGTTACAGTTAGCTCAGGGCTTTTACAGTTTGGCAGAAAGGTCTTTTACAGCTCAGGGCAGTTACATTTTGGCGCCTGACGTGGGGCTCCAGTAAGGGGGCTTTTACAGTTTTGGCGCTAAGCGTGGGGCAGAAAGGTCTTTTACAGCTCGGGGCAGTTACAGGATAAGGATTAATGGGTGGGGGGAATGAGGAAGGGGGGTGGTATCTGAAATGTAAATAAATAAAATACTGAATAAAAAAAAGTTAGTCTACTCCTAATCTTGGGTATACACTGATAAAATTTGTTCCATTTATTTTTAGATGTCATCTTTACTATAATCATCTATACTACAGTTAAGTTATCAATAGTTAATGGTAGTAATATATTTTGTAAATGTGAGATACATATTTGAAAACAAATGAACATGTAGTTTAGGCTGAAGAAATGACCCAACAACTAAGAACATGGATGGCCCTTGCTCTTCCTAAGGATCTGAGTTCTATTCTCAGTACCCATACCCGGTGTCCTGTAACCACCTGTTACTCTGGCTCTAGGGGAATTCAATACCTCTGGCCTCTGGGCACCTGCGTCGTGTATCCATTCCTACTCACACATATATACACATAATGACGTGGGTATGCATATGTGGAGGGCAGTTTTCCTGCAGTCATTTTTTTTTTATCATATGAGTCCATATGAGAATTGAACTCAGAGATACCCTTAACATGCTGAGCCATCTTGCTGGCCTCGGAATATATTTTCAGGCTAACAATTGATAAAATCTTTTGTAGTAATTTTCTATGGCACATTAACTATCATAGAATGCACCCCCAACTTTTGAAGTCTGTATAATATTTAATTTTAAGCATTTTTCATGAACACTTAAAATGTCAGGATCTTAAGAAAAAGAACGAAGCTGTGATATCTGTAATTGAGTCCTTGGTGTATCTAAGTATTCTTTATGAATGAATATATTGTTTTTTTGAGTACCTCGGTTTACATAGTATATTCAAATAGTTTACTTCTTCAGATTAATTGATGGTTGCTGATAAGTAGTTTACTTTTCTCCAAATGTGGTTATTCAGTGGAATAGAGAAACCAGAGCTAAGAATGTCAGCTTTTTTCTTCTTGCCTTTATTCCTGACCCACTACCCATAGCTACAAACTGACAGCCAAAGGACTGTAGGGGTCTCTGAGAGTAGAGTAGCAAATTGAAATGTGTCTTCTCACCAAGCAAAAGCAGCACAAGAAGAGAGAGAGCCTGGTTGTACTGAACCGAGGCAGTTTTTCCCCAGAGTCTATCTTGCTGGGAGGCATGAGAACCTTTGAGAAAACACCGTTGTAAGCATTTTAGTGGCTCTCACCTTTCACTCTCTGCATCAGTTATATGAGGAGCTTTTTACAAAGAAGGATTTTCAAGACTTAGTTTGTCTTGGGTGTGGTTAATATAAAAGGCTTCCTCATCATTTCGTGGCTGTGGTACAGAATCATAGTTCTAATGAAAGTTCTTGAAAATAGGAAGGAGGGCTTTAGGGGCTAATGGAATGGAGGAATCTACATTTGCGCATTAATCTTGGCGTTACTCTATTCCCAACATAATGCTTTCGGCTCTATTGTGTGTCATCTAGTCAAGCAGGTAAGGAGGTCTTGGAGTTCGACCCTTATAGCAATGGTAAGCATGGTAATCTTGAATAGGTAGTAGCCAAACTTCCAAGTGAGTTGCCCTTTTTGTAAAATTTTGGAGGGTTGTTTTTCATCCCCCCACTCCCCAATGCTACTATGCCACTGGGCTGCTGCTTCTACTCCGGAAGTTTGTTTGAAGTTCAAATTAGATAATATATGTAAAACATTTAAGAGTGATACATTGTATATAGGATAAGTGCACACGTAAAATTATAATAATCTATTGGATAATCTGTTAGTATATAATATTGCAGAGGGTTTTTTTCCTCTGTTTTTTCTTTTTTCTTCAAGACATGTCTCGCTATGTAACTCTGGCTGTCCTGGAACTCACTATGTAGACCAACAGGGCTCAAACTCAGAGAGATCTGCCTGCCTCTGACTCCCTAATGCTGGCATTAAAGGCGTGTGCCACCATGCCCTTTTAAATATTTCATCTTGAAACTTCATTTGTCTAATATGGACTATTTCTCATTTTTCTCAAATACTAGATGTGTGAAATGAGTATGGTTTCTTGGAGGACCTTTCAATATTGGATCACAGGATCACATAGGTGATATCCAGGCTACATGGGTGTGGTTAATAATATTACACGATTGTTATAAAGGGGGGAGAGAGTATCATTGTATACCACTGAGAATATGTAGACTCATCATTAATTGGCTCACTTTAGTCAATAGCTGGGCAAGAATTTCCACCCATCTACTACCTGGTGGACTGGAATAGTGTGGAATTGACAGCTCTTAGGGATTACCCGGTACATAAACATATTCAAGCCATAAAACATAGTTTATATTTTTCTGTCTGGGGTATGTGGAAAACAAACAAACAAACAAACTGTGATTTCCATCCCCAGCACCATATAAACCTTGAATGTGAAAAAAAATGCTGAATAGCAGATATTGTCTTTATATATGTAATCTTTTTTTCTTTTCTTTTTTCTTTTTTGATTTTTCGAGACAGGGTTTCTCTGTGTAGCCCTGGGTATCCTGGAACTCACTCTGTAGACCAGGCTGGCCTTGAACTCAAATCTGCCTGCCTCTGCCTCCCAAGTGCTGGGATGGGATTAAAGGTGTGAGCCATCACTGTTTGACACACGTAATCTTCAAAATGTTTTTAACTGAGTTACTGCTCTTAGTGGGAATGGTACATGAGACATTATGATTGTCCTTATGAATACTCTCAGTAAAGAAACCATAGATGACTTCTATCTGATTTTTGTAGGAATATATATGCAGAAGGCATTCAAGAATTAGAATTCTTAGGAAATAGATTGTCACAAATACAGTGCCATAGTTGTTTATTGTGCTATATCACTAGTGGGATAATACAATGAACCAGCCAGGTGGTGGTGGCACACACTTTTAATCTCAGCAACTGGGAGCAGATGCAAGTGGATGTCTGAGTTTGAAGCCAGCCTGGTCTACATAGCTAGTTCTGGGACAGCCTTCTTACTCATTTTCATCGGGCCAGATCCTATTTTATTTAAAAAGCCATTTTTATTTAAGTTTTGAAAAATGTTTAATTACCAATAAATATTTTTCTTGTGTGTTTTCCTGGCCTTCCTGTAGCTTTATATTATCAGTTTTAAAGTAACGACCTGATTGCCTCACACTATTAACTCACCTTTTGTTTTGTTTTTTGTTTTGCAGGAGGTGTATCGAATTCCAAAGAAAAGTCAAACTGAAAAGGAGAGCACAGGTAGGTTGAGGAACACTTGTATAGGTAGCTTTCTAAGAATTCTTTACATAATTGTGGAGACAACCCATAAGGACTTCAGCGTTCTTCCTTTTGAAGTAAACATACATAGAAAAATGAAACATTGGATGTAATGATTTGGAAACTTGCACCTGTATTCTTAGTGTATTTTCCCAAAGGAGATGTTTCTTATACTGCCTATGTTGTTGCTTTGATAACTTACCTTTCATTGATTTGTCCTTCTAGAATAGTGAGTCTTGTTTGTTTGTTTGTTTGTTTGTTTTCTCTTTTAGTGCTGGGGCCTAACCCAGGGCTTCTCACATGTTAAATAAGTACTCTACCACTGAGCTTTTCTCCCTGGCCTTAAAAGTAGGCATTCTTAAAAAAATTTTTTTTGTTTTTAGGTGTGTATATGAATGCTTTGCTTGTATCCATATCTATTTATAATACATGTGCCTGGTGCCTGAAGGAGGCCAGAAGAGGCTCTGGAGCCTCTGGAATTGGAGTTAGGGGTGGTTGCAAGCAACCATATAGATGCTGAAGACTGAACCCTGGTCCCCTCCAAGAGCAGCAAGTGTTCTTGCCCATTGTGCCGTCTCTCCAGCACCACCTCTTTTCTTTTCTTTTTTTTCTTTTTTTTTCTTTTCTTTTCTTTCTTTTCTCTTCTTTCTTTCTTTCTTTCTTTCTTTCTTTCTTTCTTTTTTAAGAACTACTCTTTATGAGTGTTTTGCCTGTGTGTGTGTGTGTGTGTGTATCTGGTACCCTCAGAGGCCAGAGAAGAGTACCAGATTCCCTAGAGTTGGAGTTACACATGGTTGTGAGCTGTCATATGGGTACTGGGAATATACCCTAAGTCTTCTGCAAGAACAGCAAGCCCCAAATAGACATTCTTAAATCTATATTGCTGGAGGTATGTGGAGCAATATTTACCTCTAGCTATTCATATATAGAGGAAGGTGTGTGTGTGTGTTCATTCTTTACCAGAGAAGGTTACGAAGTCTTACCAGAACTGTGTATATTGGCATATACCTTTAATCC
>JANHMN010000020.1:114351-130912 GCA_030674055.1 Rhabdomys pumilio | reverse complement strand
TGTCATCTTTACTATAATCATCTATACTACAGTTAAGTTATCAATAGTTAATGGTAGTAATATATTTTGTAAATGTGAGATACATATTTGAAAACAAATGAACATGTAGTTTAGGCTGAAGAGATGACCCAACAACTAAGAACATGGATGGCCCTTGCTCTTCCTAAGGATCTGAGTTCTATTCTCAGTACCCATACCCGGTGTCTGTAACCACCTGTTACTCTGGCTCTAGGGGAATTCAATACCTCTGGCCTCTGGGCACCTGCGTCGTGTATCCATTCCTACTCACACATATATACACATAATGACGTGGGTATGCATATGTGGAGGGCAGTTTTCCTGCAGTCATTTTTTTTTTTTTATCATATGAGTCCATATGAGAATTGAACTCAGAGATACCCTTAACATGCTGAGCCATCTTGCTGGCCTTGGAATATATTTTCAGGCTAACAATTGATAAAATCTTTTGTAGTAATTTTCTATGGCACATTAACTATCATAGAATGCACCCCCAACTTTTGAAGTCTGTATAATATTTAATTTTAAGCATTTTTCATGAACACTTAAAATGTCAGGATCTTAAGAAAAAGAACGAAGCTGTGATATCTGTAATTGAGTCCTTGGTGTATCTAAGTATTCTTTATGAATGAATATATTGTTTTTTTGAGTACCTCGGTTTACATAGTATATTCAAATAGTTTACTTCTTCAGATTAATTGATGGTTGCTGATAAGTAGTTTACTTTTCTCCAAATGTGGTTATTCAGTGGAATAGAGAAACCAGAGCTAAGAATGTCAGCTTTTTTCTTCTTGCCTTTATTCCTGACCCACTACCCATAGCTACAAACTGACAGCCAAAGGACTGTAGGGGTCTCTGAGAGTAGAGTAGCAAATTGAAATGTGTCTTCTCACCAAGCAAAAGCAGCACAAGAAGAGAGAGAGCCTGGTTGTACTGAACCGAGGCAGTTTTTCCCCAGAGTCTATCTTGCTGGGAGGCATGAGAACCTTTGAGAAAACACCGTTGTAAGCATTTTAGTGGCTCTCACCTTTCACTCTCTGCATCAGTTATATGAGGAGCTTTTTACAAAGAAGGATTTTCAAGACTTAGTTTGTCTTGGGTGTGGTTAATATAAAAGGCTTCCTCATCATTTCGTGGCTGTGGTACAGAATCATAGTTCTAATGAAAGTTCTTGAAAATAGGAAGGAGGGTTTTAGGGGCTAATGGAATGGAGGAATCTACATTTGCGCATTAATCTTGGCGTTACTCTATTCCCAACATAATGCTTTCGGCTCTATTGTGTGTCATCTAGTCAAGCAGGTAAGGAGGTCTTGGAGTTCGACCCTTATAGCAATGGTAAGCATGGTGATCTTGAATAGGTAGTAGCCAAACTTCCAAGTGAGTTGCCCTTTTTGTAAAATGGAGGGTTGTTTTTCATCCCCCCACCCCACTCCCCAATGCTACTATGCCACTGGGCTGCTGCTTCTACTCCAGAAGTTTGTTTGAAGTTCAAATTAGATAATATATGTAAAACATTTAAGAGTGATACATTGTATATAGGATAAGTGCACACGTAAAATTATAATAATCTATTGGATAATCTGTTAGTATATAATATTGCAGAGGGTTTTTTTCCTCTGTTTTTTCTTTTTTCTTCAAGACATGTCTCGCTATGTAACTCTGGCTGTCCTGGAACTCACTATGTAGACCAACAGGGCTCAAACTCAGAGAGATCTGCCTGCCTCTGACTCCCTAATGCTGGCATTAAAGGCGTGTGCCACCATGCCCTTTTAAATATTTCATCTTGAAACTTCATTTGTCTAATATGGACTATTTCTCATTTTTCTCAAATACTAGATGTGTGAAGTGAGTATGGTTTCTTGGAGGACCTTTCAATATTGGATCACAGGATCACATAGGTGATATCCAGGCTACATGGGTGTGGTTAATAATATTACACGATTGTTATAAAGGGGGAGAGAGTATCATTGTATACCACTGAGAATATGTAGACTCATCATTAATTGGCTCACTTTAGTCAATAGCTGGGCAAGAACTTCCACCCATCTACTACCTGGTGGACTGGAATAGTGTGGAATTGACAGCTCTTAGGGATTACCCGGTACATAAACATATTCAAGCCATAAAACATAGTTTGTATTTTTCTGTCTGGGGTATGTGGGAAAAAAAAACAAACAAACTGTGATTTCCATCCCCAGCACCATATAAACCTTGAATGTGAAAAAAAAAAATGCTGAATAGCAGATATTGTCTTTATATATGTAATCTTTTTTTCTTTTCTTTTTTCTTTTTTGATTTTTCGAGACAGGGTTTCTCTGTGTAGCCCTGGGTATCCTGGAACTCACTCTGTAGACCAGGCTGGCCTTGAACTCAAATCTGCCTGCCTCTGCCTCCCAAGTGCTGGGATTAAAGGTGTGAGCCATCACTGTTTGACACACGTAATCTTCAAAATGTTTTTAACTGAGTTACTGCTCTTAGTGGGAATGGTACATGAGACATTATGATTGTCCTTATGAATACTCTCAGTAAAGAAACCATAGATGACTTCTATCTGATTTTTGTAGGAATATATATGCAGAAGGCATTCAAGAATTAGAATTCTTAGGAAATAGATTGTCACAAATACAGTGCCATAGTTGTTTATTGTGCTATATCACTAGTGGGATAATACAATGAACCAGCCAGGTGGTGGTGGCACACACTTTTAATCTCAGCAACTGGGAGGCAGACGCAAGTGGATGTCTGAGTTTGAAGCCAGCCTGGTCTACATAGCTAGTTCTGGGACAGCCTTCTTACTCATTTTCATCGGGCCAGATCCTATTTTATTTAAAAAGCCATTTTTATTTAAGTTTTGAAAAATGTTTAATTACCAATAAATATTTTTCTTGTGTGTTTTCCTGGCCTTCCTGTAGCTTTATATTATCAGTTTCAAAGTAACGATCTGACTGCCTCACACTATTAACTCACCTTTTGTTTTGTTTTTTGTTTTGCAGGAGGTGTATCGAATTCCAAAGAAAAGTCAAACTGAAAAGGAGAGCACAGGTAGGTTGAGGAACACTTGTATAGGTAGCTTTCTAAGAATTCTTTACATAATTGTGGAGACAACCCATAAGGACTTCAGCGTTCTTCCTTTTGAAGTAAACATACATAGAAAAATGAAACATTGGATGTAATGATTTGGAAACTTGCACCTGTATTCTTAGTGTATTTTCCCAAAGGAGATGTTTCTTATACTGCCTATGTTGTTGCTTTGCTAACTTACCTTTCATTGATTTGTCCTTCTAGAATAGTGAGTCTTGTTTGTTTGTTTGTTTGTTTTCTCTTTTAGTGCTGGGGCCTAACCCAGGGCTTCTCACATGTTAAATAAGTACTCTACCACTGAGTTTTTCTCCCTGGCCTTAAAAGTAGGCATTCTTAAAAAAAATTTTTTTTGCTTTTAGGTGTGTATATGAATGCTTTGCTTGTATCCATATCTATTTATAATACATGTGCCTGGTGCTTGAAGGAGGCCAGAAGAGGCTCTGGAGCCTCTGGAGCCTCTGGAATTGGAGTTAGGGGTGGTTGCAAGCAACCATATAGATGCTGAAGACTGAACCCTGGTCCCCTCCAAGAGCAGCAAGTGTTCTTGCCCATTGTGCCGTCTCTCCAGCACCACCTCTTTTCTTTTCTTTTCTTTTCTTTTTTCTTTTCTTTTCTCTTCTCTTCTCTTCTTTCTTTCTTTCTTTCTTTCTTTCTTTCTTTCTTTCTTTCTTTAGAATTACTCTTTATGAGTGTTTTGCCTGTGTGTGTGTGTGTGTGTGTGTGTGTGTGTGTGTGTGTGTATCTGGTACCCTCAGAGGCCAGAGAAGAGTACCAGATTCCCTAGAGTTGGAGTTACACATGGTTGTGAGCTGTCATATGGGTACTGGGAATATACCCTAAGTCTTCTGCAAGAACAGCAAGCCCCAAATAGACATTCTTAAATCTATATTGCTGGAGGTATGTGGAGCAATATTTACCTCTAGCTATTCATATATAGAGGAAGGTGTGTGTGTGTGTTCATTCTTTACCAGAGAAGGTTACGAAGTCTTACCAGAACTGTGTATATTGGCATATACCTTTAATCCTGGTACCTGGGAGGCTGAAACAGGCAGATCTCTGAATTTGAGACCAGACTGGTTCCAGAACAAGTTCCAGGACACCCAGGTCTCTACAGAGAAATGTCTAGAAAAGACAAAAAGGAAAAGAAAAGAAAGAAAGGAATCTTCATTGAATTCTCAAGAAGTCAGTGCCTACTGAAGCTCAGAATCTTAGAGAACGGATAGTACAAGTTCCATGGCAGTCGTAGTGTCCCGACTTTACCTGCCTCACAGGGTTTCTAGCAAACTTGAAGGACTTAAAGGAATGGACTCAGTTCGTGGGGCTGTGACTGGTTTCTTGAATCCCTTCTAACACTGAGCCAGTGTTGCTGGAGTGAAAAAACCAGTGTGTGTGTGTAAAGACCTTATTTTTCACGAGCATAGGCTCTGATTCCTTAAATAACATTCTGTGTGATATCTTTTTGCCTCATTGTTGTTCTCTCTTATGCATATATTTAAGTTCTAATGGTTTATTCTCTTTATAACTATACATCTTCTTACATGGGACTATAAAGAACTGTAAGAAAGAAGATGGTTTGAGGCAGGTTTTTTTTTTTTTTTTTTTTTTTGATAGAACCATTTGCAACAATACAGAGTTGTTAGAGGCTACCAGTCTGGGCAATTAGCACTAAAGGCAAACCTTAAATATTTCAGAGTTACCTACCATGTATCTAGTCTAGTATAACTCTTGGAGCTGCAGAGGATGATGTTGGATTTTTTTTTTTCTTTTTTGGGGGGGGGGTGGGGGGGGGGGCTCGAGACAGGGTTTCTCTGTGTAGCCCTGGCTATCCTGGGCTATCCACTGCCCGGCAGATTTTTTTTTTTCATAAGCAACCTTTTATTTATTGCTTGTAGAATTCTCTTATGTCATCTCAACTTAGCATGAGGAATTGATTTTGATTTTTTTTTTTTTTTTTTTTTTTTTTTTTTTTTTTGATGTTAAGCAACTAAAAACTAGAACCTTTATTTAAAATTCAAAGTCAGGACTTGAGAGAAGAGTCCATACATTCACCTTTTTGGATAGAAGTTTCGTTACATGATGTGTTATTTCCCTATTAAAATAAATTTTAATAATTTAAAATTTTTTAACAAATTAAAATGTTTTTTAAAATAACTTACCTTTCTAGTCACTGAACGAGGAAGAGATGCTGCTGCCTTCAGAGATCAAACAGCTCCCAAGACTCCTAACAGGTCGAGAGAGAGAGACCCAGACAAGCAGTCTCAAAATAAGGAGAAAAGGAAACGACGGGGCTCTCTGTCACCACCCTCTTCTGCGTATGAGCGGGGAACAAAAAGGCCAGATGACAGGTAAGGGACCAAGTGAGTTTTTCTTATTTGAGCAAATCCAAACTAGTCCCTGGGCCCATATATTGTTAAAAAAGGGACTTGAACTTCCCACACACGCCACTCGCACACTGAATGCATTGGGTAGGAGAGGGTAGAATTGTTTTTAAGAAGGAGGACTTGTTGGGAAGAGAATGGTTTCAGAGGGAGAAGAATGTCAGGAAAAGGAGGGTACACAACTAAAATTCATTATATGGGTATAAAACTTTCAAAGAGTTAAAATAAAATGAGGCCACCAAGATAGGTCAGTGGGTAAAGACACTCATCGTCAGGGAAGACATTCATTGGTGAAGTAAGTACATAAATGAAAGAAAGGCTTATTTAAATTAAATAAAATCTAAGACTCTGCATGGGAGCATACAGTTATAATCTCAGCATTTATATGATGGTAGCAGGAAGATTGTTCAAAGTTCAGAGCCAGTCTGGTCTTCATAGCAAGTTTCATGTAGCCAGGGTTACATAGTGAGACTCTTGTTTCAAAATATAGGCAGACACACACAGCACTGGCTTTTGGAATAATATCTTCTAGATGAGTAAGTATAAGATTTTACTGGTAGGTTTTAAGGCAGTTTTTTTTTTTTTTTTAAATAGAGTTTTGCAGTTTGCATTTAATCACATATACTTTTTTCATTTGTTTAATTTTAGTCAGGATCACACTAGGATGCCATAACTTAGAGCAGTCTCCTGGCTTAGCCTCCTGAGTTCTGAGGTGATGTGTGTTAGCTGCTATACCTGGCTTTTTATGTGTGTTGAGGATCAAGCTCAGATATTCCTGCTGGACAACATTTTAGACTATTTCTTGCTCATGACACATTTTCTTTTCATTTTTTTCATTTATTTACAAAGGAATGAGTTTTATCCTGTTGTGTTTTTAAAATCTGTATTTGTGATTGTGGAATCTGCCTCAACCCTAACAAATAAGAAGCTGGTGTCACTACTTGAGACATCTAAAATCAGGAATGCTGGTGGAAGTACACAAGTATTGGGTTTCCTAGGGCTTCCCTTTATCTGCCAGATTCCTTTTTGTTTGTTTTCTGGCACCTGGTATTGAGCACAAGGCTTTGTACATGGTAGATACACACATGTGTGCGTGCCTTCAGAGGTCTGAAGCATTGGATCCTCTTAGGACTGGAGTTACAGGCAGTTGTGAACAGTCTGATGTGCGTGCTGGGAACTGAGCTGCTGAGGCATCTTTCCAACTCGCTTGGTGTTTGTTTGTGTAGTGCTGGATGTTGAATTTAAGCAATCTCGGCATAACAACCTTCATTTACTAATTTTGAGTGTGAATTTTAGGCAGTGTCAAATTAGACTTGATGTGGTTAGTGGTTTCTTCATGAATGACTTACTGTCTTATAAATGTTTTGATTATATCCATGATTGGTAACTTTTGTGGTTTTTTTTTTTTTTTTTTTTTTTTTTTGTAGATATGATACACCAACTTCTAAAAAGAAAGTACGAATTAAAGACCGAAACAAACTTTCTACAGAGGAGCGCAGGAAATTGTTCGAACAAGAGGTAGCACAGAGGGAGGCTCAGAAGCAACAGCAACAGATGCAGAACTTGGGGATGACATCCCCACTACCCTTTGACTCTCTGGGATATAATACCTCTCATCACCCCTTTGCTGGGTATCCACCAGGCTATCCCATGCAAGCTTATGTGGATCCCAGCAACCCTAACGCTGGAAAGGTGCTTCTGCCCACACCTAGCATGGACCCCGTGTGCTCCCCTGCTCCTTATGATCACGCTCAGCCCTTGGTAGGACACTCGACAGAATCCCTTGCTGCCCCTCCGTCAGTGCCAGTGGTACCACATGTGGCAGCCTCTGTGGAAGTTTCCAGTTCACAGTATGTAGCTCAGAATGAAAGTGTGGTACACCAAGACTCCAATGTTCCTGTAATGCCAGTACAGGCTCCAGGCCCAGTCCAAGGACAGAATTACAATGTCTGGGATTCAAACCAACAGTCTGTCAGTGTACAACAGCAGTATTCTCCTGCACAATCTCAAGCAACCATATATTATCAAGGACAGACATGTTCAACTGTCTATGGTGTGACCTCTCCTTATTCACAGACAACTCCTCCAATTGTGCAGGTAATTAATGGTGGAACTTCTCTTTTGTATTTTAAAGTCTGTTAATACCATGCTAATTAGATCTGGCATAAGAGAAATCCTGTTGTTGATAACCTTATTTCATTAATCTGATATGAAAGAAGAAGTTCAACCATTTTGTTTGTTTCTTGGTGCTAGAGATGAAACCTTGGGACTTTTGCATAAAGTCATCAGACATTCTCCCCGTGCCTTATAACCCAGACCTTGGAGCCATTGTATCTGTATCAGTTATCTGCTGTGTAAAATGTCTAATAAGACAATAGTATGTCACAGTTTCCATGAGTAAGGAATTTAGAAGCAATTTCCTTACCTTGGTGATCTGGTCGTGAATCATGGGATTAAGAGTCAGACTATTTTCTAGGATTGTAGTCATCTGGAGGCTAGATTAGGAATGGAGGATTTACTTTGCAGTGTATTCACAACTGAGGCTTCCCAGAAGGACTACGCACAGTTCCTGTTACTTTACTATATTCTGTTCATCACACAGGGAGATGGGGAGACTGCCTAAGTGTGCATACCAGGTGCCAATAATCACTGGAGAGCTGTTATGAAGGCTTTACCACTATAATCTATAATGAAAGTATACTTACTGAACCCTTAGTTTAATTTACATATTCTTTGTTTTGTTTGTTTGGGACAAGGTTTCTCTGTAATAGCCTTGACTGTTTTGGAACTCACTCTGCAGACCCAGGCTGCCTTCAAACTCAAAAGATTTGCCTGCCTCTGCCTCTCAAATTCTGGGATTAAAGGTGTGTGCCACCACTGCCTGCCTATTTATGTCCCCTGATAAGTGGATTCTCTCCCCTCTCTTTGAATTAGTTGATCAGAAGTGATTTAGGAGGTTGGGTAATGAGAAACATGTAACATGCTGGTTGGTGGTTATTTTAACTCTCAGCTATCAGCTATCATCTACTGTAGTTTTAGAGAAGATGCAGATATTCTTGAGTCTTTGTTTCCTCATATGTAAAATGGCAGAATGCCTTAAAATAATTTTTTTTTGCATTAAGATGGTAGATGGTATTAATGATTAATTTGAAAATCTTTAGTCCTAATTATTATGCAGTTATCTTACTACTGAAGGAAGTGTTAACATTAATGTGCTGTCAAGTACAGCTGGGCCATGTTCATCTGTTACCTGGGCCAGAGATATAATCTCTAGTAAGTGGCCTTAAGCTCTATGATGTTCAAACCCTGCTATCTACCATAACAACACATGGGAGACTGAGAGTTATAAGTTGTGATACTCACGATGATATAATAATATGTGGGATGCAAAAATTAAGTTTGCAGTAACTTTAAATTTCTGCATGAGGCTGCAAAGGTGGCTTAATGGTTAAGAGCACTTGCTGAGTCCCTAGAAGACCTGAGTTTGGTTCCCAGCACCCATGTCAGACAGCTCAGCTCACAGGTGCTTTTGGTGTCTGTTCTAATGTATCTGACAACAAATCTTTAGAATTTCTGCATGGTGAGTTTTTGTCAGGCAGATTTTGATGATCATGGTATCACTAAGGATCAAGGAATTTAGCTTCCAAAATACTAGGTCCTTGCTACACCCATTGTATGCTTGGCTTCCTGTTTTCTCTAGAAATAACATATTTCCCCTGGGATCTGTTGGTGCTTTTGGGGGACTGGAGGGTTGTTTGTTTTTGTTTTCTCTAACTTGGTTTTTGGTCTTGGAATGGTGGTGCGTGCTTGTAATCCCAGCATGGTGGGAATCTGAGACAGAAGGATAATGAGTTCAAGGCCAGCCTGGACCTTTTTAACTTATTCTGAGTAATGTAAAAATTCTTTAACATGGTCTAATATAGTAATATCATCTGACATAATAATCTAAATGGCTCACTTTGGTTGCTCTGGTAAAGTTAAGGGCAAAGTAGAACAGTTACAAGATTGATGAGTAATTTATCTACTCCAGAGAGCAGGGTTAGTTGTACATGACATCTATGTGGAAGAATGTATAAAGAAAAAGCTAGCCTGGCAGTGGTGGCACACGCCTTTAATCCCAGCACTTGGGAGGCAGAGGCAGGCGGATTTCTGAGTTCGAGGCCAGCCTGGTCTACCGAGTGAGTTCCAGGACAGCCAGGGCTACACAGAGAAACCCTGTCTCGAAAAACAAAACAAAACAAAACAAAACAAAACAAAAGCAAAAAAAAGAAAAAAGAAAAAAAGAAAAAGCTAGCAGATTCTGTTAATAAGTTAGGTTGGGAAGACAAGCCAGGTTTTTCCCTCCCTCCTTCCCTTCTTTCCTCCCTCCCTTCTTCCCTCCTTCCTTCCTTCCTTCCTTCCTTCTTTCCTTTCTTCCTTTCTTTCTCTCTTTCTGCAGTTCTCTGCAGTATCTGGTGTTTAACTGGGTTACAAAAGATCCAGTTAACGAATTTACTGCCTCTGGTTACTCCATAACATTAAACTGAAGTCAGGACTACCAGCATGTAAAGTCTTTTTGATGGCATATTTCCTATCTAACTCTGGTTTGGGATCTGAGTTCAGGCTGACTCCATTTACTCTGTTCTTATGACATCAGGAAATACTTTCTGATGAGGGGCATTCTCATTGAAAGTTCAATATCCTATTATTAGCCTATGATTTTAAATATCAGATTATATCCCAATATCATATTCTATTTGAGATAGTTTGGATTCACGTTTACAAAGAGGCAGAGAATAATATAGTACATATGGGAAATGACCCAAGGACCATTGCCAGTGAAAAGTGAGCCCCATCTCAGGGGAAAATGTTAACTGGGAATGCTTTCTTTGTTAGACTATCTATGTTTTATTCTTTGTTCCTAAGTGGAGAATTTAAGCTATACATTTGGATACTTAAGACAGCTTTAAAAACTTTGATACTAACTACTTGAGGATTATTTCTTAGAAGCTGGATGAATTCCTTTGGATAGTTTACTTATTAATGTTCAGAAATCCACTTGCCTCTGTTTCCTGAGTGCTGGAATTAAAGGCCTTTGCCTCTACAAACCAGCTCTCAAGAGACTATATGTGAACAAATACCTGCATCTGATGCTGTTAGAGCTGGAAGGGTTTTCTGAATTCATCTTTTGTATAAATCAGTGTACATTATAAATTTTAGATTTATTATATTCTGCTATCTGTAGAAATTATTTAATTTAAACTTTTTTGTTTTGTTTTGTTTTTTCGAGACAGGGTTTCTCTGTGTAGC
Source organism: Rhabdomys pumilio (assembly GCA_030674055.1). Taxonomy (NCBI): domain Eukaryota; kingdom Metazoa; phylum Chordata; class Mammalia; order Rodentia; family Muridae; genus Rhabdomys; species Rhabdomys pumilio. Next base: position 120,146 of record JANHMN010000020.1, on the reverse strand, counting down.
CCTGGCTGTCCTGGAACTCACTCTGTAGACCAGGCTGGCCTCGAACTCAGAAATCCACCTGCCTCTGCCTCCCAAGTGCTGGGATTAAAGGTGTGCACTACTATTGTCCAGCCAAGAAGTATCTTTTTAAAGCTTGTGTCATGTTGGAAGTCAGTTGATGTCTCACATAATAGGATCCAGAGAAATATAAGTTATGACTTTTGTTTGTTTTGTCTTCTAGAGTTATGCCCAGCCAAGTCTTCAATATATCCAGGGACAGCAGATTTTCACAGCTCACCCACAAGGAGTGGTGGTACAGCCAACTGCATCCGTGACTACAATAGTTGCACCAGGGCAGCCTCAGTCCTTACAGCCAGTAAGAAATATTTCACTTGTTAACTCTCTCACTGGCTGTATATGTCTTTACAAAAAAAATTTTTCCAATATTTTTTGTAATTTATATGGCCACTCGTTTTACCAGACTACCATGAACCGTTCCAAAAGGGAGGAAAGGAAGCATAATGAGAAAGTACTGAACCCAAGCCTAAAACCAGCCAGGCAGATTCCAAGTCCTGCATTACCATGTCTGCTCTCAAAGCACTCTTGGTGGCCAGCTCCTTTCAGCTTTGTTTGACGTGGTGCTGGTTCAAACTGTCTGCAACTTTCCTTAATAGGTATCCCATGACTCTCCAAAGTCTTTGGATCTCCAATACAACCCCAGGTCATCTTGACACCTTCATGTAATAGCTTCTGTAGGCCTCTACACAGGGATACCCTTGACACATGCCTGGCTTCCGCAGCTTTTCATAGCTGCAGAAAGATTCTGCAACCCCTTTCTTGTGTCCAGAAACCAGTCTTAGAATCCAGAATCTGCCAAGTTCTGCTGCCTAAGGCTCTGAAACTTGGCCCTGCTGCTGAATTACATTTGCATCAGCTTTCTGTGGTTGAAAGGGGTTTCCTTCACTGCTTAAGCTTCTCTTTCTTTCATTCCTTTCCACAAGTTAGAAGCTTAGCTGGGTAGGGTCTTGTCCTGAGGTTACCATCCCATTTACTCTAGTTAGTTAGCATCGGGCTTCTCTTTAAACCTTTATGTCCCTGTGCGCTGGACTTAGCTTCGTTAGATTTCTTGTCGCTTCTTTTCTCCTCAAACTATACATTTTGTATTTCTCTTTGTCTAGCTTACTCCTTTTCAATATAGATCTGAATATGACTGATTATTAATAACCACATGACACAATGAATACTTGGTTGTCTTGTAATCTCTGTAAAGGCCATTAATCCAAAACTCAGTTTATCCTCAGGCAGACTTTTAGAACAAGAGTAGAAAGCAGTGACATTCCACCCCCTACTCCCACACCAAAAAACTCAGAAATCCGCCTGCCTCTGCCTCCCAAGTGCTGGGATTAAAGGCGTGTGCCACCACCGCCTGGCTAAAAGCTACATCTTGATCCACAGGCTAAGAGGGAAACACTGGGTTAGGTATGGACTTTTGAAGCCTCAGAGCCCACTCCTAGTGCCTTCTAAATATTCAAATTATATAAGCCTGTGGGGACCATTTATATTCAAACTTTGAATTATATTTGTAGTATTCAAACTTTAGCTTTATTTTAAAAACAACAACACTGTGGTGAACTTGGTGAAGTGGCTTGTACCTGTAATCTAGCTCTTGCAAGACAGGAGAGTTAACATAGGTTTTAAGCCTGTCTGAGGTATGTAGTGAGTTCTAGGTCAAAACTTGTCTCAAAAAGAAATTTTAAAAAAGGTATTTAAGAATTTGATTTGAGGGGCTGGAGAGATGACTCATTAGTTAAGAGCACTGACTACTCTTCCAGAGGTCCTGAGTTCAATTTCCAGCAACCACATGGTGGCTCACAACCATCTGTAATGGGATCCAGTGCCCTCTTCTGTTGTAGCTGAAGATAGCTACAGTGTACTCATATACATTAAATAAATCTTTAAAAAAAAAAGAATTTGATTTGAGGAAGGATAGATAGGGGAAGGATTAGTAATTTAATAGTCACTGATAATTTGAAGTCGTCTTGAGGGACATAGAAGCATGTGGGGAAAGGTGATTTTGCTTGACTCCATAGACCTAGACCTACGGGGATTAAGAAAATGAGTCTGAAGCTGGGTCTAAACTTTGAGCTACACTAAAATGTATAGGGATATACTAAAGAACGTACAGACTAGGAATGTTCAAAGACGTGACTCTTTGAAAGTGAAAGCATTTCATGTGAATCTGGAGTCTCAGATCTTTCCTTAATAGTTGATGCAAAGATAAAGCTGAAAGTTACTCTTTATTAATTGTTTACATAAAAGGGACATTGAAAGATATATATTAAAATGGTGATTATATTAATTATTAGGGCTGCTATTACAAAATATTATAGACTGTGTGGCTTAAACAGCACAAATTCATTTTTAATAGTTCTGGAGACTGGACATCTAAGATAAAGGTGACAGCACAATTAAATTTTCCTGAGCCTCGCTGCTTAACCTGCAGAAATATCCTCACACACTCTTCCTCTTGTCATGTTGCTTTTTTATGAGTGCTTTTGGCCTCATCGAACCTTAATTACCTCTGTAAAGACTCTCTGTTTCCCACTAAGGTTGCATTGGCATTGGGGCTTCAACACATAAATTTTGGGGTAACACTTTGGTCAGTTATAGTGATTATTAGGTTTTTGAAAGTGTAGCATTCCTGAAGAGATAACTCAGTGGTTAAAAGTGTAGTTAAGAAAAAAAAATAATAGCTAAAATTTCGTAACTATTTAAGCAAAGTACAGAAAAAAGTATAGTAGATGTTCCCATCCTGCTTTCCGGGTTAGTTTATGTATATGTCTGTGTTGAGTACCACATAGTTACAAAAAGGCATCCGATCCCCTGGAACTGTAAGGTTGTTAACTACTATGTGGGGACTGGGTGTCAAACCCAGTTTTTCTGCAAGAAAACCAAGTGCTCTCAGCCACTGAGCTCTAATGTGGGGTTTTACATCCATTAGTATTGGCTCTTTTCAGTCATTGCTAACTGGTTTGTTTGTATTAAAGCTGGTAAATGTTGATCTACACGATGAGTTGTTAAATATCTTTATAATGTGATACTCTCAGTCATGGCTTGAGGAGGTCCCTAAGGATCTTCATATGTATTGTATTGTTAACTATTTCCCATAGTATACCTTTCCTTTATCTCTTTTAGGGAAACTAAACGTATACTTTTTTTTTTTTATTGCTTAAGTAGGCACTTTACCCTATTACATATGAAAAGAAATATCACTGATCAAAAATATATTTATATACTTTTTTAGCCTGAAATGGTTGTAACAAATAATCTACTGGATCTGCCACCCCCATCCCCTCCAAAACCAAAAACGATTGTTTTACCTCCCAACTGGAAGACAGCCCGAGATCCCGAAGGGAAGATCTATTACTACCATGTAATCACGAGGTAAGAGGTTTCACTGGGTACCCCACATCTGGTTTTACTTGGTCAGTTATGCTGCCAGCATGACGTTTGATATTTATTGGCTTCTCACTAACCCAGAGTTGGACTGCTGAATTTCTAGAATTCCATGTGGGTAAGGAAGTAAAGGTCACATGTATTTGAGGGGCGTATACAAGCACAGCCACTCAAGGTTAGTCTGTGGTGGTGTCCCGAGGAATCATCCGAAGTATGTTTGCATTTGAGGCTTGCTGATTAGGCTAACTTGGGAGTTATCAAGCTTTAGATACGAATCTACCTTTTTTCCTCCAGTGCTGGTATTACAAACATGTCACAGACCAGTTTTTTTTATGAGGTTTCATGGGGTTGTACTCAAGTTCTCTTGCTTATGCACTAAATACTTTGCCAGCTGAGCCATCTCCCTGTGTGTGCCCTTTGTTCCTATTTCAGATGGATTCATGTAGCACAGGCTGGCTTTGAATGCCTGATCCTCCTTTCTCTGTCTCTCAAGTGCTAGGACTGGACATGTGCACTGCCATGCCCAGCTTCAGAGTCACATCTGGAAGTGCATGCCAGACTTTAGACTTTGCCCTTTAAAAGTATGCTTTGGTATATCTACCTTATTGCATTTATTTAGAGTGTGTGTGTATATGTGCATGTGTACTAGGTCATGCATGTAGATGTCAGAGGACAACTTGGAGAAGTTTATTTTTTAATTTTATTTTATGTGCATTGGTGTTTTGTCTGCATGTATATCTGTGTGAGGGTGTCAGATCCCCTGGAACTGGAGTTACAAACAGTTATAAGTTGCCATGCGGTTGCTGGGAATTGAACCTGTAGCCTCTGGAAGAGCAATCAGTACTCTCAATCACTGAGCCATGTCTACAGCCTTGCACCTGTTTTAGGTTTTTTTGTTTGTTTTGGTTTTTCTTATGTGAGTTTCAAGGACTGAATTCAGGTCTTTAGGCTTGTTTGAAAAGTGATTTTACCCACCAAGTCGTCCCCACAGCTTCAGTTTTACTATTTTAACTATTGCCTTTATGATTCTTTGTGATGGCTGGCTTTGGACTCTTGGCTGTGAATACCCTTACTACAAGTCTTAATTAATTAATTAATTAAAATTTTAATTAAAATCGAGCCAGGTGTGGGGGTACATGCCTTTAATCCCAGCATTGGAAAGTAAGTAGAGGCAGGTTGTCTAAATAGAGAGTTTCAGGAGAGCCAGGGCTGTATAGTGAGCCTTTTTTTTTGGGGGGGCTTCAGTTACACAGTAGATGTAGGTTACTGGTCTCTCTTCTTTGCGTACTTTTTTAAATCCAGGATATATCTAGTACACTGAGCCATTTGAAAAGCAGACAAGATAAGATGTTTGTTTTCTTACTGTTGTCAATACCTGGTCAGCATTGCAACATAATTGCCTTCAAAAGTTTGATGAGATTAAATAATGTTAAAAATGTATCTTTAGGCTAGAGCCATTGCCGAGAAGCTATCAGACTAGATCTCCATTTCACAGTTCTGACTTATCAGTGTCCTGTTACATATTAAGTTTTTAAAACTCTATGCCAGGGCTTTTTTTTCTTCTTCTTCCCACCCCTGACAGTTTGGCTGTTCTTATCTTCTTCTAGACAGACTCAGTGGGATCCTCCTACTTGGGAAAGCCCAGGAGATGATGCCAGCCTTGAGCATGAAGCTGAGATGGACCTGGGAACCCCAACATATGATGAAAACCCCATGAAGGTGAGTGTAGCTTTTATGTGCCCTCATCATTTGAGCATCTGTGTCCTTTCATTCAGTGAGGTTAGTAACCATAAAGTTCTGGGTTTTTTTTTTTTCCTCTTTGGAAAAATGTCAAAGTTCAGGACTGGAGAGATGGCTCAGCAGTTAAGAGCACTGGCTTTTCTGCCAGTGGACTGGGTTTCAATCTCCAGTCCTACATAGCAGGTTACAACTGTCTATAACTCCAATTTCAGGTGATCTGATACCCTTACACAGACATACATGCAGGCAAAATACCAGTGCATATGAAATTTTAAAAAATATGTCAAAGTTCTACTGTATCAGAGGAGAGATTGAAGTCAAAGAAAAAGAAAGACCATTTTAGACATTCAAGGACTCGGATGCATATTGACTTCGTATGGTACTTAAGGAATATATTTCGGAGAAAATGAGAGGCCCCCATGGTAATTATACTCCAATACTCCTTTGTAATTTTTTAGTATATCAGTTTTTTTCTTCTTGATAGTGAGTTGTATACATGGTTTCTTTTTACTTGTACTTTGTTTTTTTTGAAGCATAAACTGTCTAGTCCAGGCTATCCTCCACCACAGTGATCTTGCTGTCTAGTCCAGGCTATCCTCCACCACAGTGATCTTGCTGTC
>JANHMN010000020.1:49234-111619 GCA_030674055.1 Rhabdomys pumilio | reverse complement strand
TCCTAGTCCTAGTCCTAGTCCTAGTCCTAGTCCTAGTCCTAGTCCTATCCAATCCATGTAGAAGTTTTACCTGCCTGTATGTTTGTATATCACAAGGCCCAAAGAAGGCGTTAGATCTCCCAGGAACTGGAATCACAGATGGTTGTGAGCTGCCATGAAGGTGCTGGAAATCAAACCCAGGTCCTCCGCAAGAGCAGCCAGCACTTTTAACCAGTGAGCTGTTTCCTTAGTCCCTGGATACCTGGATATAGAATTTTAAATTGATACTTTTCCTTCCTTTCTTCTTTCATTCGTCTATCTATCTATCTATCTATCTATCTATTTTGAGGCAGGGTCTTTATACATAATCCTGTCTTGGTCCTTGCTGTGTTAGACCAGGCTGGCCTCTAACTCACAGAGTCCACCGGCCTCTGCCTCCTGAGTTCTGGAATTAAAGACATGTGCCTGGCCTACTTTTCAGTTCTTAAAGATATCTTTTTTGTTTTGTTCAGACAGGGTCTTGCTCTGTAGCCTGATCTTGAACTTGATGTGGTCTTGCTGCCTTTTGTTCCCTGAATTCTGAATTGTCACCACACCCTGCTTATAATGGTTCTGACGAGAAAGATGCATTTCTTTGTTCTTCCTTATATATTATTTCTCTTCTAGTTGATTTTCAACAACTTTAACTTTTACTTTTCAGCTTTCTTTGTGTTTGACTTTCTTGTGATTGATTCCACTGTTATGAACCTGCATTGATAATGTCCACCACACCTGCAAGTATCTAGCCATTATTTTCCTAGTCTGTTGTGGTGCTGTGCTGTGCTTTCTCTGCAGGTCTCACTTGTATATACATGTCATTAGACAGCTGAATTTTTCATAGGCCACTGAATCTCTCATTTTCTTTTTATTTTCAGTTTGTGTAGTTCCTGTTGTCTTCTCTTTAAAGATTACTGATGCTGCTATTTATAATAAGCTAAATTTATCCAGAGGGTTTTCAGGTTTCAAGTATGCTCCTGTTATAAAAGTTTGCTTTTGTTTTGTTTCAAGTCAGGGCTGTCCTAGAATTTAGTGTGTAGAGCAGACTGGTCTTGAATTCACAGACATTTTGCCTGCTTTTTCCTGCTTGGGTGCTTAGATTAAAGATGTGTGACAGCACACCCAGCTGTCTTAGTCTCTGGCCTATCATCTTTATATTTCTTGTGTTTCTAGTGTAAACTCTAGACCGAAGCTTTCTGGGCTCTCCTAACCACTTTGTTCAGACATAGTGGATGAAAAGGCAAGTGCTCTGTGACCTTTCAGCCATTCTTTCCCTGGAGTGTAAGGGCAAAGGTTTGGGGTAGTCAGTCTTTGAATCCTTGTAGACTATAATCTCTGAACAGGTGTTCGTCTAGATTGGAGCTAGAATTGCCTTCAGTGTATCACTCTTGACATGCTACAGCTGTGTTCGTGTACCTAGCATATGTGTGGAGAGGAATTTGTATTCCCTTGGTGTCTTGATTTAGATTGTAAGCCCTTCAGAGCCATACCTTGCACCATTGTAACAAGTTTTGGTCAATTCACAAACTTTCTATGATACATAGAGATCGAAAGACAGCTGAAACTGGGTCTTCCTCATCTTCAGCTTAGAATGCTGATGGAGTAGAAGTTTGTGCCGAGTACTTAAAAGGTACTTAAAAGATATATATCTTTTAAGAATATATATCAGAGAGGTCACAGGAATGGTAATTTTAACTGTATGATTAAGGTCTGAGCATTTAAGACAAGTTTTGTAAAATCATAACAAATCAAAATTGAAAATAGTCAAAAACCTGGAGAGTAAGAATGTGGGTATATATGAAATACTGAGCAAGGTGGGAACAGAGAGGAGTAAACTTGGCTGTGGGTTCCTGGTAGAATTGCTTACTTAGTAAACATCATGCCTTGGCTTCTGTTCTGATCATGGTCCCAAAATGGCAAACAAAAACACACACCTCAGGAAAGTATGTCAAGAATAAATTGTCTGAGGTCTGCAAATGGGATTAATATGCAGCAGGTATTTGGGAACATATGTTTGATTCAGAGGAATCAGTCAATCAAATATATGAAACAGGCTTGTTTGAAATTGTGACAGATGAGAATATAGAGTGTTATTTTGGTCTAGCAGAGTAAGGAACTAAGTCACAAAGAGACATTTGAGATATATTTTTAAAGTTCAGTAAATCAGGTTGGATATGGTGCTATACCCCTTTAATTCTAATACTGAGGAGGCAAAGACAAGCTCTGAGTTTGAGGCCAGCCTGGTCTCACATTAAGTTCCAGACCATCCAAGGCTTTGTGATGAGGCCCTGTGTCAAAACAAACAAACAAACAAACAAAACAACAGAAAAGATTAAGCAAACTAAGAAAATAAAGAAGCAAAAATGGCCCAGTGTTATCCAGTTTACGTATAGGTGGAGAAAATCCCATCATTCAGTTAAGTATCAGGAATGGAGGAAAGAGTGACAAGAAATTTGACAAATTCATTGTGGAATTTGAGCTTATTGAGTTCAGGGTAGAAGTTTTGAAAACTCATTTCAGATATAGAAGCTTAAAAATGATAGCTTTACTTTTTGAACACTCAGGCAACTAGTTCAGCATCTGAACCATATCCCTAAAAGGGAGATTGTACAAAATTCTTCAAAAATGGGAACATAAAGTGACGGGGGAGCTGGAGGGACCCGCAGTATTACAATTGTAGTTTGATATTATGGGTTAAGCACAGAGAGTACCATTGGAGACTGGGTGGCATCCAGGGATCTGGGTTCAAGGGCCTCACTTAATTCATACTCAAATTTATACACCTTCGTTAGATAGCAGCAATTTCTATACTCTTTACTGGTTAACAGACAATTAAAACATTTGGAGAAGTATGATGGGTGTTGGGTCCTAGGCCTGGGAGCATGTACTCATTTGAACTTACAAGCCAGATGGAGAAGTGTCCTTCAGGTGTCTGGACTAAGACAACTGTTCACATCAGATGCTCTTCAGCTATAGGGAAGTTCCTAGCTCCCCTAGGGCCTGGAACCTTGAGTTTAGTTTCTCCCTGGAGTCTGAAAACTAAATGGTAGTACTTAGAATAAGTTTCTTTTGCTTGTTCCCAACAAACTATTTGAGCCTCCTGCAGGATTCAGAATAAGAATGTGGTCCACAATCCAATTAAGCTTCTCGTGTGGCTCTGTTACTCCCAGAATGTGTGCTACAACAAATTAGGGGACGGTGTACAGTGGGCACAGAGCGCTGGAAAGTGCTGGGTGGTAGTTAAAGCTTTTGATGATTAGACTGAGCACCTATTAGAGCCTTCCTTCTCTGTTTCCCTCCAGTGTGTTCCCTACTCTTGACCATCTTGTACTCTCTTCCATCATCCATCATGTGGTGAGTGTTAAGTCAAACCTTCTTGAGACCTCAGAGCTGAACCATGTTGACTGCTTGCACAAGTGAGAGAGCAGTGTACTTGCTTCTACCTCCTGGATTAACGTTCATCTCAAGGTTCCATAGATGTTCTGTGTTACAAAAAAAAAAAAAAAAGTTGCAGATGGTAGGATCTGCAGGCAAGAGGTTTTTCAGTTGTTGATCCTGTTTTGGTTTAGAGTTGGAACTATTTGCAACATGGTTTCATACAATATCACTAATGAAAAAGGAACCCAAAACTCACATTTAGAGGAAGTGGTTCAAGTTATTCAGTTAGCATTGTCTCTCACCAGCTCTAGGCCCGCCTTGCACTTGTAGGTGAGGTGTGTGGGTAGAGACCGCTGGTTCCTAGTATTGGCTTAAAGAGCTGTAGGTCCAGTGATTGTCTAACTTCTGTTTCCCTCTGAAACAACCATTACTAGAATTTTGTTGGTGAGGGCCCCTTTTCTGCCGTTCCCTGCCCCTGATTCTTTTTTTTTTTTTTTTTTTTTTAAACAAATTAAGAAGCAAAAGCAGCAGCTTTCTCTAAAAGCATCAGTGGAATGCTATTTGGTGTTTCTGAGAGTAATAGCAATTGTGTGGCAAGTTTCTGTGCTCTCAAAGTCTTTCTTTCTTGGTAGTTAATGTAATGTGCAGCCATGTGTGTGTGTTGGAGAACTGAGGTTGAACTCTGAGTGCATATTCTTGATGACTCTGCTTCTACTTCTAGATCCATGCTGCCACCAAACACTCAGTTTCTCATTGAGTAACCTGTTTTCACTTTACATCTTGCTCACTGCCCCCAAGTCATCTTTAATATTTTACATTCTGATGGGGATTTAACTAAATTTATGAGAGAAAAGATATAGGTGAATATTCTTTTCTCTCATTTTCAGAGCCCAACTCTGTAACTTAAGCCCTCTTCTCCCCTTAAAAGGCACAGAGGCTTTTGACTTAGTTGTGTCTATATGTCTAATAAAGAGCAGAGTTTGCTTTTGTCATATCATTCATTTTGTTTGTGAGTACCAGGGCCACACAGATTTAAAACCGTCTACCAACGAGTGCAGATGAACTCAAAGTCCCAGTGAAAGTGCTGAGACTTTATCTCTTGTCATTTCCAAACATGAAGGCTGACAGCAGGATCAGCTTCTAAAAACAGGCTGGCTTCCTCCCAAGCCCTCTTTCCTGCTCATTTTGTTCTGTGCGTTCATCTGACTGTCACATAGGCTCCCACCATTACCCATTGACTTCACATAGCATATGACCCAAAGTAAGGAAAAGACAAACTGCTTTTTTTTTTTTTTTTTTTTTAAATGAGTCGTCACCATAGTCTAGTGGTTTTCTCAAATGTTAGTGAGGCTGCTTTCCCTACAGGTATGTGCTCTAACCTATCATGAGTTGAGGGCCATTCAGTCCAGTCTGATGTCTTTTCTGGTGTTTAAGAATTTTTTGTAGGCAATAGGAGTCAGTTGTTGGAAATGCTAAAATATCTAGTGGAACTGTTGGAGAATTGGGAGGATCCCAAAATTTTTCCTGGCAGTAACAAGTGTTGTCTTTGGCTCTAGCTTTCCTTCTTTGCTTAACGTTAGACTTAAGTAAGTGTTAGTGGCTGAAGTGATTCCCATGCCATACAGACACGAACTGGTTAGCTCATGAGTGTCACTTCTCCCAAGAATTCTTAGTTGTATTTCACGGTTGGTTTGATAGACAAGTCTGGCATCCTTCATTTGAACACATTTTCTCTCAGTCCCAGCTGCTCAGCATGAAAAGCACATGAGTGTCCCCTGAGCTCAGTGCACTGTGCTTTATCAGTGTGGTTTTAAGACTCTCCCAGTCTTGCCAAGTTGAATTGAATTAGAAAGTGACTAAAGTGCATTGAATTTCTTTAGCTTTCTTTTTTATTTTAGGTGTATGAGTGTTTTGCCTGCTTGTATGTCTGTATACCACTTGTGTGCCTAGGGCTTGTATAGGCCAGAAGAAGGTATCTGATGCTCTCGAACTGGGGTTAACAAATGTTTGTGGGCTGCTATGTGGGTGCTGGGAATCAAACCTGGGTTCTTTGGAAGGAAGAGCAGTCCATGTTCTTAACTGCAGAGCCATCTTTCCAGCCCCTCTTATTCCCTCACCTCCATGTAGACCAGGTTACCTTGAACTTGCTAAGTGGCCAAGGATGACCTTGAACCTACTGATCCTCTTGTCTCTGCCTCTCAAGTGCTGGGATTACAGGCATGCATTACCATGCCAAGTCTATGCAGTGCTGGAGATCAAATGCAGGGCTTCTTCCTGCGTGCTGGGCAAGTACTCTGCCAACTGAGCTATAAACCTAGGCCCAGATTAACTTAGCTTTCTGAAAATGCATTCTATTTAGTTCTCAAATAAACTAATTAGTTTGGTTCTCAACCTTCCTAATGCTTCAACCTTCCTAATGCTGCAACCCTTTAATACAGTTCCTCATGTTGGGGTGATTTCCAATCATGACATTATTTCCGTTGCTACTTCCTAACTGTCATTTTGTTACTGTTATGAATCCTAACGTTCTGTATGAACCACCTGTGTTAGTTCACTCTTATGAGAAGGGTTGTTGGGCAGCTCTCAGGGGTCAGAACCCACAGGCTAAGAACTTACTTCTTGCCTTAAATATTTTTTTGTTTTAAAAGGTGATTCACTCTGTCATCCTGGCTGTACTAAGGCTTACTACATAGCCTAGGTTGGCCTTGAAGTTACTTGAAGCTATCCTCTTGCCTCAGCTTCTCAAGTGCTGGTTGTGCAGGTGTAAGCCACCGTGCTCATATAGTCAGATAATTCTGGATTTCTGCTTACCCGGTGTTTTACTGAATAATACATGCATACCGGAGGGGGCACTGTGATCAGTCTCAAGACAAGCTGTGTGGCACACTTGTAAGCCCAGTGTTCAGGACCCTGAGGCATAAGGAGCTTTACGGTTTTGGACCTGTCTAATGACAAGGAAAAAAAAGATTACAAATCAAAATAGAAAATAGAGTTTCTGTTTCACTTTTTCCCTAGAAAAGGCCCTCATCCCCACCTCCCATATAGCCATAGGAGGAGAGTAGAGAAATGGCAAATATATATGCTCAGCCTTTCTAACTGGTCAGCTCTGGGCAATTCAAAAGCCACTTTTTCTGAACAAGTGTAAGTAGAGGACTTGCAGGGCTTCCTCGACACAGTCTTTGTACTGTGTGCGGACACAGGTGAGACAGACTGCAGCGTGGAGCGTGGGTATAAAAACTGCATTACTGTAAACTGCTAGTGGAAATGTGAGCAGGGCTTGGAGAGAAGGGTTACTGGTTAAGAAGAACACATAACTGGATCTGAGTCTAAACACATTGAGTGGGTCACAGCCAAGTCCAGCTCCAAGGTAATCTGATGCCTCTGACCCACATGGGCGCCCACACTCACGTGCACGTGTCTACACACACATGAGTATGCGTGACTAAAGATAATAAAAATAGATAAAATACGGGCTAGAGCCGGGCAGTGGTAACACATACCTTTAATCTCAGCACTCAGGAGGCAGAGGCAAGTGGATCTCTGTGAATTCTAGGCTGGCCTGCCTGGTCTACAGAATGAGTTCCAGGATAGCCAAGGCTACATAGAAAAACTGTCTCAAAAAAAGAAAACAACAACAAAAAATATAGGGTTTAGACTGGTGGCTGAGTGGTTGAGAGCAACTGTTGGCTCTAAGCTGAACAGATATAACTCTAGGTATAATTCTAGTTCCCAGAGAGACCAGACATGTATGTGCTGCCCATATACATATACTCAGATGTATATAAATAAACCTTAACTTTTTCTTATTAGAAACACTAGCACCAGCTGATAGTCCTAGAGCATGAAAATTTTTATTCCAAGAGGAATGTTCATAATTATTTTTTTCCATGGGAAGGACATTCTAGTTGTGCACATGGCTTTTATGCTAGGGCTGATAGCTCATGACCTCTTGGTCTTGGTAGGCAATTTGGTATTCTCTCCTCTGGCATTGCTAGAAAGGTGTATTTCTAAATTTATCATCATCTTGACACTTTGGGAAAAAGGTATTAGTGGTCTTAGCATCTACTCATGTATTCCCTGACATGAATGACCCATGCCATGTCTACTGCCAGTGTCATGCATAACTCCTAAATTTTGTATTTATTTGGAACCTTTTTTGAGACAGGGTCTCTTATTCCTTGTGTTGAGATTGTTTGTAATCTAGGCAGCTCCACTTTGGAAGGAAAGGTGAAAGTCCCAAGGATCTTGAGAGTGGAGCACTGTGTTCTGGAATGCTAGCATGTCAGGTGCATACCTGAGTGTAGATGCTGCATGTACTGCAGAGGGAGCACCTGTGAAACAACTCAAATGTGTAGCTACATAAAAGATTAAAGATGGAGCTTCGACTTACAGTGGAAAATTGAAATTAGGCTTAGAAGGAGTCCAGAGTCAGGTGGTCGATTTTGAAACTATTAGTTAAGGAGCCTCCAGACCTTGTCCTTTGGTCAGGTTAGCCCTACTAGGGGAAAGACATGAGAGTTCTGGAACAGTAGGGCATCACCAAACTGACACCTTATGTCAGCACTGTTGTATTTCTCTTTCTAGACATCAAAAAAGCCCAAGACAGCAGAAGCAGACACCTCCAGTGAGCTGGCAAAGAAAAGCAAAGAAGTATTCAGAAAAGAGGTAAGGTTTGGAAGATGTGGAAAGCACAGTCCTCTGGCTTGGTGTGAGCTCTTTGTGTCTTGCCTAAGTATATGCATCTTTCTTGTCTGAAGATGGTTTAGCTTGTATCTCTTGGCCCAAAGTCATAATCTACACAAACACATGCACACACAGGGGAGGGGGGAGAGAAAGGGAGGGAGGGAGGGAGAGAGAGAGAGAGAGACTGACTGACTCTTGAGACAGAGAGAGAGAATGAATGAATTAGTATTGGGTACTTCCTTCCTTCCTTGGGTGATTTGACTGTGTAGTTGTTATGATGACACATTGCTATGTCCATTACAACTAGTAAGCACTCTGGTATTCGATACAATGGCCTTGAGATAAACAAGACTGAAATTGTTGTTCTTAGAGAAACTTTTAAGATCACAACTCTTAAGTTGAATTTCAAGTCCTCTGATCAAACTATAGTTCTCTTCCTGTGCTGTCTCCTGCTTGCTCCATCCTTTCTGTGTCTCTCTACCTGTGAGGACACTAAAAGTTGCGAGAGGGGTGCCATGACATGTGTGTGGAGCTCATGGGAATCAGACTCAGACCATCTCACCAGCTCCCAGATTCTAGACTTCATTTGTTAAAAGGGTTCCTGTGAAGAACTGCAGCTGTGTGAAAACTGGGCCGTGCCAGGGTTGGAGACCAGTGCTTAGAATATCATGAAAGGCTCTTGAATCTGGGTTAGAAACTGGTCAGATGGATCAGGGAGGAAGATAAATGTAGCAGAGAATAAACTGAAGCAAGAACGTGTCACCTCTTTCCGAAAGTCATAAATCTTGAGTACTGGTCACCTGAGGGGTGTGGAGCCTAAGGCTGGACAGTTTTATGCCCTTGTGTGTAGTGCTTTGTGTTGAGATTTAGGGAACCACTGATTTGAAGCTGAGAACAATCAGAGCCTTGACTAAGGAGAGGTGGGGTGAGAGGGGGAAATGTGGAGGCCAGGCAATCACAGAACATATTTTGAGTAAGAAGTTCATCCAGCCAGCTGTGGTAGTTGAACAACCAAAGGCAGTTCAGAAGGCTTGTAGACATAACAGGGTCACAGATTTTTAGGGATGGAGAGGCCTTGCCCTGTTTGGAGCACTTCCTTGAGGTGGCTTCTGTCTTCCTTTTCCTCTGTGACCTTATACCATAATTGCTTGGTCTTGACCCTGACACCTAAGAGTTATTTCTGTAGGACAAACCTTACAGAAGTATCCCAGAAGAGGGCATTGGAGATGGCACGTCCTGCCCTGGATCATCCTTCTGGCTGTTACCCACGTGTCCATATGCTTTTGGTGGTTATGGTCTGTGTAATACTTACACGCTTGAAGAAACCTTTAAGGGCAAAATGCCTACCTGGTAGGAGTACACAATGCTAGACAGTTACTCTACCAACTGAGCTATAGCCCTGGCCACGAGAACCTGTTGATGATGGAGAAGCCCTTGTAGCCTAATTACCTATTATAGATTTTAGCCTAATTACCTATTATAGATTTTAGCTTTTAACACAATGACCTTGGCAACATTTGAATTTTACCTATGTGAAATTGGATGCTACTGCCAGAACTTTGTTGCTGGAGGCTGCAGCTGCCTCTCTCCTGAGGTTTGGTTGGTCTGGCTGAGAAGGCTCGTTTCCTTTCAGGGCTGGGCCAGGATCACTCTCTTACATCTCACTGGCTTCCTAGTATTGTTGTCCTAGACCAGCAGCTGAGGGAGGAAACGGGGATGGCTGGCTGTGCTTTTTGCTGCCTTTTCTAGTGATCTCACCTGCACAGCTGAGCAGCTTGTCTCCTCCCTTCTCTTCTGTCTGCAGATGTCTCAGTTCATTGTCCAGTGCCTGAATCCTTACCGGAAGCCTGACTGCAAGGTGGGCAGGATCACCACGACTGAAGATTTCAAGCACCTTGCTCGAAAGGTACTTCCCATGCTTCTGGTCTGTTGGTGTTCTTAGCAAGCTATATACCTTCAAAGATACTCTCCACCAGGAAGTATGGCTTACGTGCCAGATGCCAGGGCTTGGGGCCCAGGAATGTAAGGCAAGGTTCAGAGTTAGGAAAGGAGATAGCTAAGAGACTTGAAAGCTGGGTTTCTCCTGTGTCCTGTACCAGCTTGCCCAAACCCACCCTTTGATTTAATTCCAAGCCTGTCCTCCCTGTCAAATGTCCCTTGTTCTGATGGTATCTGCGGTCTCTCCTGTGCTCTGAACAGCTGACTCATGGAGTTATGAATAAGGAGCTGAAGTACTGTAAAAACCCCGAGGATCTGGAGTGCAATGAGAATGTGAAACACAAAACCAAGGAGTACATCAAGAAGTACATGCAGAAGTTCGGGGCTGTTTACAAACCTAAAGAGGACACTGAACTAGAGTGACGTCAGGCCAGGGTGGAGTATGAGCAGAAAGGATGAATCCTGTGGCTTCTGCCCTACCCCACAGCCAGGCTGTGCTACTGATGCGATGACCTACCATCCTGAGCAGTTCAAACTTGCAGGTGTCAACTGTAAGCTGCAAAAGTGAGCTCTGTCTACAAATGACCCCTAGTTGTGAGCTGTTGGTATAACAGTTACAGGCCATCAGAGGCAGTAGCCTAGGGAAGACCTTGGCCACACTTGACCCCATTCTCAACTCTGAGTCTCCCCCTTGGCGGTGCTGTCAGCGCACAGACCCATGCGCACCCTCCCCGAAAAACCCTTTACCCTGATGATATGTATTATATTTTAATGTATATGTGAATATATTGAAAATAATTTGTTTGTTTTTCCTGGTTTTTGTTCAGTTTTTGTTTGCTGTTAGCATCTATGTGCTGGAATCATGGAACGACTTTGTAAGGATAGTATAAATTCTCCTGCAAGGTTTAATTTGTTATCATGTAAATATTCCAAAGCAGGCTGCCTTGTGGTTTTGGCCAGCCTTGTGCTATGTTGATAAGATTGATTTACTGCTTAAGATCACTTTACTTTATCCAATTTTTACTGAACTTTTTATGTAAAAAATAAAATCAATTAAAGAACTTGCAATGTGTGTTCCCTCAAACTTAATCAAGTTTGTTTGTGTTGATGTCACTGGAGAAAGGATGTCGTGGCCCTAGTGTGTGGAAGCCAAGATTGACCTTTCTGCTGCATTTTATTTTAAGCTTTTGTTCTTGAGACTGAGCTCAGTTGAGACAATTTCGTCATTCCAGACCAGAGGATGTCTGTCCTGAGACCTCAATGCCACTGGCTTGTTTTAATTTGGTTAGTGGGTCAGTCAAGAGAAAAGCCAAATGTCTTCTCTCTTGGCTAGAGAATGTTAGTGGACCATTTTGCCTTCAGACTTCACTTCTCCCACTCCACAGGAGTGTTGATTCAGTGTGTGGGTCCTAACTTCTCACTTTGTTACTTGACACTAAGCCTGGACAAGAGGGGAGGCAGCAAAGAACAGCTGTGGAAGGGGTGTGAGCACCAGCATATGGTGAGAAAATGTGTGTGTTTTATGTAGGCTCAGCAGTGGCCTCTTTGGTGATGAGTTTTCAACAGAGAAGAAGTTCATACTAGACCAGGGTCCCATCTGTTCCTCAGGAGTGTGATTCTGCTCTGCAAAATAAGGCTAGGTTGAGGCCTGACAGAAATTAGAGCACCTTCTGCCTGTAGTAAGCACCTCAGAGATTAGGGTATATCCTTACAACTCTTAGAGAAATTGGCACTGTGAGTGAGATTTAAGACCAAGCAAACTGCCGGGCGGTGGTGGCATACGCCTTTAATCCCAGCACTTGGGAGGCAGAGGCAGGCGGATTTCTGAGTTAGAGGCCAACCTGGTCTACCGAGTGAGTTCCAGGACAGCCAGGGCTACACAGAGAAACCCTGTCTCGAAAAACCAAAAAAAAAAAAAAAGACCAAGCAAACTGGCTGAGCAGTTAGAGTTCAATTCCCAGCAACCACATGGTGGCTCACAACCACCTGTAATGGGATCCAGTGCCCTCTTGTGGTGTGTCTGAAGACAGCTATAATGCACTCACATACATCTTTACCAAAAAAAAAAAAAACCCACAAGACCCAGCTTGACGCCACGCCTTTAACCCCAGCACTTGGGAGGCAGAGGCAGGTGGATTTCTGAGTTCGAGGCTAGCCTGGTCTACAGAGTGAGTTCCAGGACAGCCAAGGCTATACAGAGAAACCCTGTCTCGAAAAACCAAAAAAAAAAAAACCCCAGCTTCACTCACTCACAATCGTATATTAGAGGGCAGAAATTCTTTCTTTATGGTCATGTATGCTGTGTAGGGAGTCTTCCCTCACTACCTCTGGGGGTTGGCTACAAGTGTGTGGATAATCAAGTACCTTAAATGAAATGGCATAGTTCTTACCCGTAGCTCACTTGCACGTATCTTGGGCATCTCTGGTTTACTTGCAGCCTAATACCGTGCGTGTGCTGTACAAAGCTGACCACCAGTACATGACTATGAACCCAGACACTATGGACTAGTAATCTAGTCTTGTTCGACCTTAAGGCACATTGTTGTATTAAGTGGACTATACAATGTACTCACTCCTCGACAATATCTAGTGTCTGTTGCAATGAGTGTTCGTGGTTTTCCAAGGAAATTGAGGCTGTCTCCTGTCACAGAGGTGATTAGGTGTCAAGTTTTAGAAGACATTTTGAAATACTTTACATTTTTGGTTGTCATTTCCTGCCACAAATGTTTTCATCTTCCCCCCCCCCACCCCCCATACTCCCTCATGTTCAAATGACCTAAGTGGGGATAGAGTGTGCCAGTCTGTTCATGGAAATTTTTATGCTTGTTGCTGACTCAGTCCTTGATGGCCCAGCAGCTGACTGCTGAAGTGGAGTGATGTTCCCATCATGTTGGTCTGAGCCTTCCCTGGTTTTTCTCATCTTTGGGGATCAGCCTGAGGATCTTAGGATGGAGGTAACATCCCTCCCCCACTTTTTTTTTGAGATGTTCTCACTCTGTAGCCCAGTCTGGTATCAGACCCATGCTCTTACCTGAGCCTCCTGAACACTGGGACTATGGGTATGAGCTACTATGTCTGGCTGCCATTTATTTTAACCAAGACATTGTTACACAGCTCTGGTAAGCGCTTTCTGAGGAGCAACAGTAGAAGCAGCTTACAGTAAGCCTCATACAGAGCAGTGAATCCTAGGAGCTTCTCAGTGCAGTGAGAGGGAGAGAGTAGGATCTACCTTGGCCTCCATTTCACCATGACCGGACCTCATGTCTTCTCAGTGAGTCTGGATGAACCTAAAGTCCTTCCGTCCATTGCACTGGTCCTTCCTACGAGGCAGAGTAACCCAGCTAGCTACCTGCGCCCACTTCAGGATGGGTGTGTGCGTGGAAGTACAGGGTTTGGCTCAACGCCCTGTCCTGAACAGCCTGCTTGCCCACTTGTGTTCAAGCCACATGAGCAACTGTGGAAGCCTGTGTGGAATTCCTTAGCGTGGATGGCAGTCTGCTCTTTTTTTTTTTTTTTTTTTTTGTAGCTCTGGAAATTGAACCCAGGACCTTGAGTGAGCTATGCAAGTGTTCTGCCACTGAGCTATACGTACGCTCAGCCAGAGTCCTAGTATAAAACGTCATCTTTTTCTTGTCTAAAGATGATCTGACATCTTTAACAACTAGCTCACCACAATTACCCTGCGTCTTGCCTGTCACAAGTCACACAAAGGGTCCTTTGCTGCACCATGGGAATCTTAGGGGTAGAGGACTCATTAAATGGGCCTCCACTAAGCAAAGGAGACTGGAGTTCAGGAGAAGACAGGACTTCTTAATGTGATGCAAACACTGAAGGGCAGGAGGGTGAACGCCGGCCTGGGCCTCCACAGCCCATGTACAGAAGTACTCTGCCCCTTCCCATATCCCCAAGTCCTTACCTGGGCCTCTCTCACAGCTACTCAACTGTCTTACAGGTCCAAGGAGCCGAGTAGGCTAGGAAAAAAGTCTAAAGGTGCCTTTAATATGTGATTTTAAAAAGAAATAGAAAAAAAAAATAGCTGGAGCACATAGAGGCAGAATGAGGATCTATGGGCAAAGTCATGCCCTACTCTTACACATCCCCCCATGTCTCCCCCTCCTGTCTTGGAGAGGAGGGGGAGGGGCATGAAGTGTCTGGATCTTTTGTGTTCTGCCACAACAGCAGGCTGAAGCCAAAGAAGTAGTAGGAAGCCCGTGAAGGCCATGAGGCCATGAGAATGCCCAGAGCTAGGGCAGGCAGCACTGGGAGGTGTCACTCATACCACAGAGCAGCCCTCAGCTGGTGAGCTCAAAACCTGGACCACATCTTCTCGGCCTATGGCAGCCAGAGCATCCTCTAGCACTCTGAGGGTAGCTCTACTGCCTTCTTGGGCAGCCCAGTCCCTTAGCAGGGTGTAGGCTGGCACCTGGTCACAGGCCATCGTTTCCACAGCCTCAGCTTGGTAGCCCAGGTGGCCTGCCAGGCCCTGCCAGCCCTTGGCAGGTTCACCCAACATCAAGAGCCGCTGGACTTCCTCCTGCTGCTGCTGTGGAATATGCAGGTAAAGTCGGCAGCCAAGATCTGGATGTGGTCCTGGGGTGGGAGAGAGAAATGTTAGTGGGTGGTGGGATAGCACTAGTTAATAGAAAAGGCTAAGGAAATGTGCTCACCCTGGCTGGGAATACAAGGCTCCAGTCCACGAGGAGAGTCCACAAAGACATTGCTGTCACCATGCCTCTGGTCCCTGTCAGGGTCCCCCAGCTCTACAGTCCGAGCTTTAGCCAACTGTTGCCTTTGCTTATGTGAGCGCCAGCTGTAGGGGGTAGAGGGTACTAAGACAAGGAACTGCCTCAGAGTCCAGGCATGGAGGGGATGCCACAGGACAGTACCCAGACCACCTACCATTTGAAGGCCACATAGGCAAGCAGACCAAGGACCACAGTAGCTAGGAGAGCACAGTAGACAGGAATGATGTTGCTTGAGGTCCCTGGAGGCTCAGGGGGAAATAGGGAGGAGGTATTGGGGGCTAGGGCTCCCCCAGCTCCCCACATTCCTTCCCTGTTCCCATCCTGCCCCTTCAGGGCTGTATCTGTGAAGACAGACAGTTGTCAAGATAGGGAGTCATGGCAGCCTCACCTAGATAGACCATTTTGGCAGAACATTCCAAAAGCTAACTCAGCATACAGAGTTGGCTGGTCCTAGAGTGGCAAGAATGGCTCAGCAGATAGACATGTGCCACCAAGTATGACAACCCGAGTTTGATCCCTAGGATCCACGTGGTAGGAGGAGAAAGTCTCTGAACCCCCACATGCTTGCTAAGTGGTTAATGGTGTTTGCTCCACTACAGGACCAGAGTTCTGTTCCCAGCACCACACTGACCAGGTTCCAGGTGGTTGTGATCCATTTAATGTGGTGGATGGATCACAACCACTCAGTCTCCAGGAGGTCTGATGACCTCTTACAGCCTCTGTGGGCACTCCCACAGACATACACAGACATACGTGCGTGCACATATATACACATAAATGGCCCTTTGCTTGCCATTGTGGACACAGTCCCTCCCAGATGTGTGCCTTGCCATCTTCCAAAGCATCCAAACATCTTGCTATTGCATCTTCTCCTTCTAAACACATGGTAGGATCTCCTCTGGAAGCCTTTCTTGAGCTCTCTCTTCTCACCCTGGTTGCACCACCTCTTTATCATGGCAGTAAATCGGTTGGCTTCCAGGGTAGACTGTGAGAGCACAGTGATGTGTGCTGTCACAGGGTCATAAAATAAACCTTAACTGTAAGTAAATACCGGTGCTCTCTTCTGCCTTAAGTCCAGTGACCAGTCCTTGTACTTAGGGTAGACAGGGCTCAAGGGTAAGAAACTAAAGAGCCCATGAATAGACTTGTATGTGACCCACTCTAACCTCCCAATCTGTCTGCTACCCAGGATCTGGGTCAAGGGATGCCTACCTGAATAGACCACACCTTTGCTGACGTTATGAAGCATAGTGCTGCCAGGCACTGCTTGCTGGGCTGTTTCTTGGTGAAGGAGAGTCAAACACAGAACTGAGCTGATGGAGCTTGGAGCCTGCTTCTCTGAGTCCAGAAGGAACTCTGCAGGAATATGAGGAAATCTCAGATCTGCTGTCAGGAGTCCCTGAGGCAGTCTGTCCCAACTATTAGTTCACTCTATCCTGATTCACACCAGGGCTGGAACAGTTTCTCCCTCTGTGTCAAAAAGGTGGAGGTAAACAGCTGGCCCCTGCTAGCCAAAACTGGTGGCACAGGGTACAGCTCAGGATAGAAATCACCCATCTATCTCAAAGACCTTCCCAAATACCTGGGCTGAGTCTGGGGATGTTAAAAGGAGGGTAAAGATACATGTGCTGTGACCACATCTCAGGCTGAAACATCCCTAGGAAGTAATGATTACACACATCTGCCAAAACCCAGCATCCTAAGGTCCCAAGGCAAGACCTCCTATACTGCCTATCCTCCCTCTGTTTCCTCCAGGGCCAGTGGCCAGCCCTTCCCTGGCCAGGGATTGAGTGAAGTGATACCTTAATGGGTTCAGCAAGCTCATAGACCATATAGGCCTCAGAAGGCCTGAAATGGAAGAACAGGGCCGACTCAGTCCAAGGACCCATTTGGACCCTAGAGTACTAAATCTGCTGAGGCCACTTCCTGCAGGCTACAGAGGAGAGGCTCTAGATCTGGAAGGAGGAGAGATCTGCCTTGAATAAGGAAGAGATTAAAAGAGGTCCTTCAAGTCCCCAACAGCCACTGCAGCATAGCCAACGGATCTATCACATGGTGTGTCTGTGGTAGGGCTATCAGCAGTTCGATGCTGTAGTCAGGTAAGCCTCTGGTGTGGGTGGCCCCTTTATGGACTATGTATCTTTGTGTCGCCACATTGGGAGTTGGGGGCTTCTGGGAACCTAGTTGGTGAGTGGGCCTGTAAACCAGTAGCAGCAGACAGGCCTTGGAATCTGCCCCACCCATCCTGAATTGCTGGAGTGGAACTCCTTCAGGGCTCCCCACCCATCTCCAAGCCCAAAATGGGAAGAAACAATTCAACAGCCCCCGCAGGCCCATACACACCCCAACACAGACGCTGGTACCCGCAGGACCAGAGCACTAAAGGTGGAAGACAGAGAAAGTTCTGGCCCCTTCCACCTAGCAAGAGTTCAGCTAGTCACTCCCATCCCTCCTGACCTTCTGCGGCCACCCCTCCAAGGGTGCCAGGATCCACTCAGCTAGGAAGACGACGGGAATCCCTGGAGAGGACAGGTTCCGGTCTGCCCAAGAAAGAATGAGCCAAGGCAAGGGGCGGGCCAATGGGGGGGTGGTGTTGAAGAGGGGAGCAGGACAATGAAGAGGCGGGGCTGAGTTCAAGGGCGCGGTCCCGCCCCCGCCCCACGCCGAAGTACGCAAAAGCGCTCGGAGTGCACAGAAGCAGACACCAGCCTGGTTGGCACAACGCGCCAATGGCATGCAAACGCCACGCGATGGACCGCGAGAGCTGAGAACCTGGAGCCAAGAGACGGCTGGCAAAGACAGAGGAGGCTCCGCTGGTTACACGGAGGCCAGCCTGGCCAGGAAGAAACATGCCGGGTAACAGAGGCTAAGATTGGTGGCCACTGAAGGCCAAGAACGGCGGGCACATGTATACTCAAGAAACCAAGAGGTTACAAAACTAGGCCAAGTTTATTGCTGAGAATGGGCAGCGATAGTCACCTTTGGAGATTAAGGCCACGGGTGATCTTTGTGCTTCACTGGGACGTGGGGGTTGAAAGTAGGGATCCCCTCCCACCCCAGATTGTGCAAAATATGCAGCTGCGACCGCAGAGGCCGTCGCTAGATCTCCCCTCAGCCGGCGAGGGGCGGGACTTCCTGGTGATGTCATCTACCAATCCCTGAGCTGGAGGGTGGGCCCCGCCCACCCCTTGGTGCAGCAGTCTCCTGGGCAGAGCATCAGGCTCGGGCGGATCTGATGTCTGATATCTGAGCACCTAAACACCAGGTTCAGCGAGCCTCTCCAGGATTGTACTCAGTCTCCCCAGAGGACACCTGGGAGATGCGCCGCGAGGAGCGCCACAGCTTCCGCGCGAACTGGCTGCTGCGTACCTGGAGGGAGTAGGGATGGGATGGGATGCAGTGAGCCCTGGCAGCCGCAACCCACAACCCCTCCGGCTGGCCGGCTTGCCCTCGTCCTCACCTCAGAAGGCTGGCCAGCGCCCACAACAATCAATTTGCCATCTTCCAGGCCCACCAGCACATGACTGCGCTCCTTGGTCACAGACACACTGTGGACTGGCACTTTCATGGGCAGGGGAGGCACAGCAGGCCGCAATCTGGAGCAGGGAAATAGGTGTGCACCAAGTCACAACTGCGAGGAAGCCAGCTAACAGATGCCCTTTCATGCATCTACTTTGTCCTCAGTGTAAGTCTAGCTAAACTGAATTCCTAGTTTATAGGACTCCCACAACTGTGTAGCTAAGGGAGGCCCAGGGCAAGAATCCCCATGCTAATGAGTAAGTAGGATGCACTCCCTATTACCCTGTGCCAACAACTCCCACCTAGAGGGGCCAGGCAGGAACTAAGCACGGGGCTCACTTGTTCAAGTGGAGGATATGTAGTGAGCACTGAGCTGTGCCGAGCAGAACAAAGTCTTCTGCCACAGTCAGGGCTGTGGGCTGCTCAGTCAGGGTCACTGAAGCCCGCAACCTCCCATTCACTGAATACAGGTGCAAGGAGTAGGTGACCTGGAAGAATTGGGGACATCAGCAACCACCTCACCATCCCAGCTACCCCAATGTCTTTGTCGGGTACCCTGTCACCATACCTGGGCCCCAGGACGTTCACAAGCAGAGCTCTGTACAACAATCTGGCCTTCAGCCCCCAGTGCTAAGTGCGATACAGGTCCAGGCAGTGTGGCACCTGGAGGCCTTAATGCTGCCACAAACTGGCCTCGACGTACAGAATGTATGATCACGGTTCCATCCTACAGAAAGGCAGATTAGGGTGCTGGGCAGAGAACTGGAGGTTCCGGAGATGATGCCTGGGTAAACTCCGCCTCCCCAGGGCATGTGGACACACACCTCAGATCCAGACACCGCCATGTCAAGTTCAGTGCTGATGGCCACACAGCTCACTGCAGCCTCATGTCCGTATAAGACCTGTACAGGCTTTGGTGCCAGCCCTGCCGACAGACCACTCTGTGGGAAGCCAGGGCTGGCTTAAGACTCAGGCAAGTGAAGATTTTATGCAAACCAGAGGGTTTAGGGGTAATGGAGCCCCAGACTTGCTCACAGTAGTAAGGGGATGGACTTCTGGTCTGGGAGACAGGGACCTCACAGGTCTGCCCACCATACATACCTGCTGCAGAAGACGCCACACCATGCACGTGGTATCCCGGGAGCCGGAGATGAGGTAGATGCCGCAGGTGTCCAGTGCAAGGCAGGTCACTACATCTGCATCGGAAGGGGATGGCATGCAGAGACGTTGAGTCCTCCCAGGCCCAACTCGGAACCCCATTCCACATCTGCCTGCCTGGTTCTCCAAGGCACCACAGGGCTGCTCATACCGAGGTGTCGGCTTAGCTGGTTCAACAGCCTGCCACGGGGTAGTGAAGTTACTCGTAGGCTGCCATCCCAGTGGCCACCACTGAAGAGCAGCTTTCCGTCGGGAGCTACTGCTAGTGCGCGTCCACTCACGCCACTGCCTGGCACCCACGGCCCACTCAGTAGTTTCTGCACCCTAAACCACAGGGAAGATGGTAGGTGAGGCTGGGCCATGGGAGAGAGATCTAGGCTAGCAGGGATCTTAGGCAGACCTCTCCTGGCAGCTGGCCTGCGTTCTGTTTAAATGGGGAACTGGTTCAGGATATAGCACCCCTACCCGCAGCCCTGCCTTACTTGGGGTTCCCCATGGTGGGATCTTTGCTGAAGCTGAAGTAGTTATTGATGTTTCTGTCATAGGGGAGCCAGCTATGAGTGCCCAGTAGCCCACTGGCACTTACAGTCACCTGTGGGTAAGAAGAAGTTACTGTAGCCTGGGGCGGAGGCAGAAGGGATGAAGCTAAGGGGAACCTGCCTGGTGTACTCACCAACATGTCTGAGGAGCTCTGGGTGATAAAGGAGTGTGGCTGTCGGTGGGGAACCAGAGCTAACACCAGAGGGACCCCCTCACTAACAACCTGCAGAGAAATGTGAAGGGCTGACTGAGAGAGAGCTTCTCAATAGGTACCTTCTTTGGCCCTTGACACCAGGGACACAGTGGGTGTCATATAGAGAGGTGAGTCTGAGTAGACATGACAGCAGTGGACACGTAGGAGGGCATCACAGAAAAAGGGAGAAGCTGGGGTAGACACAGAAGTCCCCAAGGTCAAGCTTGGGCTCAGCTTTGGTCCCCTCATCCCGTTACTCCTTGGTCTTGGCCTAATGATAGCAGAAAACGGGGGCGTGTGTGAAGATGCAGGAAGGGGTCCTCCATCCTAACTGCACTCAGGAAGTCACAGCTCGTCCTGGCCCTCCTCAGACCAATATGACCTGAGATGTCTTTAAATCAGTCAGTACTCCCTGTCTGCCCCCACACAGGTAAGGACGTGCGGCTAAACCCATCTTACACACGAAGCTAAGTTCCTGCCCACTTCTCACCTCAGCAAAAAAGGCCTTGAGCTGGTCCAGGTTCTGGAAGATGCTAGGTGAGTTAGTGTCCAGCCGAGCAAGGCGAACGGCTGCTTCCTCAGCTGAGAGCCGGGGTGGATGTGGCTCCTGTAGACATGAGCTAGTCAGCTCCATGACACAAGTGTCCTACCACGGTATTCCAAGCAGTTCTTACCTTCAGCAGCTGACAAGGAGTCTGCCCAAAGTTGCTGATGATGCCTTCCAGAGCCTTCCGTTCCCGTTCATCTGCCACGTGGTCCAGGTCAACCGCCCCTGAGAAGAAGGCGAGCGGTTAAAACTACTTCATTGTCCTTTCTTTGTACTGCCACTGTCTGTGCCCCGGCCCCATCTCACGTGTGGCACGCTGCCTACCTTCATAAGTGCAGTAATAGAAGACATTGAGGGCCTCCTCGGCTGCTGGACCCCGCTGCTTATAGCCAAAGATGAGATCGATCCACTCATGCAGGTGGGTGGACACATACTCTGATTCCTGAGGAGGAAGTGGCAATCAACCCAGGGACTGAATCTCACCTCAACTGTCAACCCTGGCTGCCTGTCTGTATGCGGACACCTCCTCACCAGAGCCCGGCGGTGCTTCTGGATGAAATCCTCAGGAGAGCTGGCCCATGGGGGCAGCACCACATCACCCACCTTCTCGTTGGTCAACTGGAGGCAGCCCAGGTCAAAGCCTAGCAGAGGAGAAGGTTAGCAGTGGGCCTGCGTATTCTTCACCATCCCTGGACACCCCTGTCCGTGCACTCATGCCCAAGCCCCGGTGCCTTGAATGCTACCATTCTGGTTCTCCAGGAAGTCAGGAAAGTAGAAAAACTCTGGGATGAGCTCCTTCACGTCGGCAGGGCTCTCCAGCCGTGCCTGCCAAGCGGCTGCCACTGAGTGGAATTGCCGATCGGAGCAGTCAAAGCTGGTGGAGAGACAGCCAGGATCAGATCATCAGATCATCGATACAGGGGGATACATAAAACCAGAGGCAGCATAAGAAGCTGCCAGTTAGACTGTGTGCCCTCCTCCCCACCCTCCCATCACCCCTGGGCGCACCGTCCGCTCTGTAGCTGGACGTGCAGGGAGGTGAAGGGTTCCACTCGGATGAGGTAGTGCATCACGCCTGCTGCGTTGGAATAGTGTGTGCCATAGTGGAACTTGTCGATTGTGCCTGCTGGGTCCTCAAAGCTCTCGTATCTGAAGCCACAGGCAACACAAGTCAGCAGAAGACCTACACCCATCCATCCCAAGCCCACTGAGCCCTGCCCTGCCCACATGCTCACTTCTCCCTCACGAGCTGGGCATGCTTGGGGTTCACCACACCGATGGGTTTGGACAGGTCCCGGAAGACAGCTGGATTGCTGAGGTCCAAGACTGGGGATACATAGTCCTGCAAGACCCAGGGGAACTGGCCGCCCACCCAGGAAAGGAGCTGTATGAAGACCCAGACGGCCTGCCAACCCACCCTGCCCTGCCCTTAACACTCAGGAAGATGGGTAGAGCCTGCTCACAGTACTACTTGGAAGGGCTACGAGAACACAGGAGGTTTATGCTAGACACTCCTTCCAGGGAGACCAGGGCCCAGCAGGAAGCGAAGAGGGCAGGGGATCGAGGCAGTGGCAGGGAACATGAGACCAGAGCTTAGTCAACAGGTAAACTATTCAGGGACTATGCTTAGGCCTGACCCATCAGCCACCACTGATAGAGTGGGGGGTGGGGATAGATATACAGAGCGGAGCCCTCACCACAGGGTACTGAGACAGGTCATTATAGGTGCGTCCTGCAATTGTGTTGAGCTGCATCAGGTACTCGAAGTTGGATATCTCTCGCTGTACCCATTTCTGAATGGCAGAATAGCAAATAGTATGAACGCTGAGGTTGTCCAGAACCCCCTATTCACAAAGTCTTCACCTCATACCCCACACAAACAGAATCTAGGATTCCTCACCTGGGTAAGTCCCGAGGCACGAAGCATCTCCTGGGGGGAGCGGCTGCTTAGGTAGCCTTGGGTGGGTGGCCGCAGGCGCAGGAGCCATGAGTATACCTGGTTCCGTACCTGGGTGTGGGGTGGGATCGGGTAGAGCTGGGGCCTGGGAGCCTGGCAAGGGGATGAAGCGGAGGAGCCGGCCACCTTGTGTGGGAAGTTGAGGAAGTAGTTGGACTGATCGATGAAGAAGAGCTCAAGCGCCGAACGCCTCAGGTTGAAACGCCGCAGGTGGACCTCGCGCAGCTGGGCCAAGGGGCGCCGGAAGTCATGGCCAATGCCTGCCGGGCAGCCAAGAGTAAGTATAAGGAGTTGCTGGCTCCAGCCCAGCCTGGACTTTGGCCATTCTCTGTCACCTCTTCCAACAGTTCCATCGGAACACACCTTCCTCAGTTTCCACACGGTCTGTGCTGCCATCATAGAAATACACATGCTGCGTGGTGACCTCTAAGAGTCCTGGGACCACAGCCACCACCGTGACAAGCTGGCACTCGGCTGACAACACAAGCTTCTCACGCTGTTCATCTGGCTCGGCCACCTCCATCCTGGGGGCAACATATACTTCAGCTAGGGATGCTGGCATCCCTTCTTCACAAGCTCCAAGGGCCATGAGGTCACATAGTCACACCTCTTTGATGGAGAGGAGCTGCCCAGAGCCTAGTGCTCACTGACCCAGCGCCCTAGATGAACTTAAAGGTCCTTCTGGCTGCTTGCCGGGTCACCCATCCCCCCCACCCTGCTTCTCCTCACACACTCCTGCCATTCTTCAGGTCTCCACATTGTCCTGGTTTTTCTGAGCCTTGCTCATGGTGCTTAGCTACTAAAGAGCACCTACCCACCCTTCTAAATAACTCCCAAACTTGGGGTTGGAGAGTCTCTTCAGGGTACTCAAGTTGGCCAGCAAAAGATTCAGACTCAAATTCAGCCCCACACAGAAGGCATACATCCCTTGGCAGTCCCAGCCCACCCACTCACAGGGTCTCTAGCACAGCCAGCTCCTCCTCCCCTAACTGGTCTTCAGGCAGCTCCTCTGTTGGGGCACTGATTTTGGCCTCTTTGGTCACTGCCAGAGGCAGTGAGGCCTCCTCGGTGGGTGTCATGGGAGTTTCACCTGCAGGAGGCCAATGGGACTTAGAGCAAGGCATAATAGGAAATACCAACCCGGTGAAGCAAGCACAACACCTACCGAGATTGTCACGTAGGGCACTAGCTTCCAGGTGAGGGTCAAAGTGATGATTGGGTACCAGTTTTAGTCGCATACGTGAGTATGTCTCTGCACTAGACAGCTTCCAGTGGGGGGTTGGAGAGACCCTACAGATATATCACCAGGAATTGTCATGGGTCAGCAAAATGTTACAGAGCCCCCACTTTAAGACTGCTGTGGTTTTTGTTTTAATTTTTTATCTGATATTTTGAGATAGTGTTTCTCTGTGTAGCCTTGGATGGCCTACAACTTGCTCTGTAGACTAGGCTGGGCTCAAACTCAAAGAGATTTTAACCTGCCTCTGCCTCCTAAGGGCTGGGAATGAAAGGTGTGCGCTATCACAGCCCAGCTGAGATTATTGTTTTATTCATGGTGCATTGCTTTCAAGACCTTGAGCAGAGAATCTGGCACTAGGGGTCAGAATTCTTTTTCTACCAAGCCCAACCCACCTTAGTGCCCAGGCCCCACAGGGGCTAGAAAGCTGGCGCCATAGCGCCCCCCAGTGGAGCAGGGCTGTCGAGTGCTGTGCTGCCTGCTGCTTCAGTACCGCTGCATAGCGCAGTCCCTCCATGCGAGCCCTGCGCTGGGCAGGTTCTAGGATCAGCTCCTGTGGCGGGAGGAATAGGTCAATCCTACTGGCTGCTGCGTCTCCACCCCATTCTCTACCCTACCCTATTAGCTGTCTCCAGCCACATAGGTGAGGTAGGGCACAGTCCCCCAGTCTGAGCTGCACACCTGGAAGGCCTGCCGACTCTGGGTACGGTCCCGCTGATGCCTCTGCCCACTGCTCATGAGTGTGTCGTAGCAGGCATTCCAGAAGCCTGACATGAGGTCATGGCTCTTAGCATATGTGTCCATTTCAAACTTTGACATAGTTGGCTGAACCTGGAGCATTGACAGGGAGAGACCAGTGCTCGAGATGTGCTCTAACCCCCATTCCTCTTCCTCGAGCCCCATCTCCATCAGGCACCTGCTTGTCGATGAAGTGGCGCCATTCAGGTGTGACACAAAAAGCCTGGAAGTCCTCAAAGAAGGTGGGGCTTCCATTTGTGGGTGGTAAGGAGGGCAGCCCCCACTGCAGTCCCAGGGCCCCATAAGCACGGTCCAGCAGCGTGCGGACCAGAGGCACCAACCACGAACAGCGCTCAGAGGCTGCCACAGCTGTGGCTTCATGCTCAGTCTCCGAGGAAGAGGTGTTCAGCGCCCGGCTGAGTGCTGCCTCCAGCTTGGAGAGCACATAGCACGCCTCCTCCCGGCGGGTTGGCACGGCGGTCTGCAGCAGTGTATGCAGTTTCACATAGGCCTGGGCATGCAGCTGTAGGTGCAAGGCAATGAGGGTGGTACCAACTGCTAGAGCCCCACCAGCTAGACCTCCACCTCAGCCGCCCACCTGCATGCTCACCTGTGGGTCTTCCAATAGGATATATCCAAGCACAAGACGTAAGCCGATCTGTGCCATCTCTCGGAGATCCGCTGTGCTATTAGCGAGATGTGGCCAGGCGCCCAGGCGATCAAGCAGGTTGCACACACCTTCAAAGAGCTGCCACGTAGAATATATTTCCAGCATGTTGCCATACAAGGTCAGGGATACATGAGGAGAAAACAAGGTAAAGTTTGTGCTGGAGGCTAAGTAAGGTTTGAATCAAGATCACTGTCCTCACTGTAAGGTATACCCAGCCCAGCTCCAACAACGTGGTCCGCCTAACGCTTGACCTGACTGATGCTGATGTATCCAAGACTGCCCTGTGTACCCTCCCATCTCCTAGATTAGATACCCTCAGGTTATAAGGACACAGAATGCGTGTGACTCCCACCCCTCCGAATAGTCATACCTTCTCACTCCATAGCTCCTGGTTACCGTGGCCCTCAGCACATAGGAAATCCTGCAGTAAACGGAGCAGCCACAGTGCCTGCTGGGAAAGGTTGGCCAGGCCTCCTGGGGGAGCCTCCTTGATGTCAGTCAGGGCTGACTCTAACATCATCTCTAGAAGGCTGGCCAGAGAGGGATTCAGTAACTACCTTGCAATTTACTGGCTCCCAGAGACCCATCACCTCCTGAAGCATTTGTCTTACCAGCGCTTGATGCAGTCTGGTGGTCGCACAAGTGTGGCTGAGGCCCCTAGCTGGGTAAGCACCGAGAAGACCTGGCCACGCTCCCGCCAGGCGGCCTCTTCACTGCCCTCCACGCCCCGCCACGTCACTGAGAATAGCACGTTGGTGAGTAAGTTACACAGCTCCTCTTCAGGGGTTTGCTGTGGGGAGAGGAAGGTGGTGTGAGCTGAAGCTGGGGATCCCTGCTCAGCACCCCTTGTCTATCCACTAACAGGAATGAGGAGAGGCAGCATTTGGCAAACAGCCAGACCAGCACCAAGGCCTTAGAAAAATGGCCTAAGGGCTTCAGCCACTGTCTAAAGTCTGGGGGAAGACCTGGGGTTCTGTTGGACTTCAAAGAGGAGATATTCACAAAGGTCTTACCCTAAGTCTTCAAGGCTGCCTAGGAATTCTCAAAGAGAACTGGAGGGAGGGGGCTGGAGAGGTGGCTGAGCAGTTAAGAGTACCACCTGTTCCTCTAGAGAAAACAGGCTGCCCGAAGGCCCTATAAAGTCTGGGCCCTATGTGGCGACTACTCTTTTCCCCTGTGCTTAACACAACAGCATGTGAGTATCAGTATCAGCCCTGCCTGATATTAGACTGCATCTTTGGAAAGGTCACACTGCCAACTCTACATTCCTGAGGTGTCCTCTCCAGACACGCTACAATGTCAGAAGGAGGCCACCTCACCTGGGGGTTGCTCGTGTTAGAGGTATCATCCCCACTGATGGTGGGTTCCAGCAGGCTGCCATCCTCTAGCACATTGGAGAGGCTGGAGCTGTGGCGGCCTTGAGCAGTAGGGAAGGGGCGTGGCCCATCCAGTGGGGAGGGTGTGCCCGGCTGGCTGGCTGGAGTAATAGTCCCATTGCTGCTGCCACCACCTGCAGTATTGCCTGAGCCAAGGCTGGCCCGTTCCAAACCCAGGTCAAAGGGTGTACTGAACGGAGAGAGGGCGTGGTAAAAGGCATCCAGGTCAGTGCAAGGGGACTCTGAAGGCAGGAAGACGTCAGAAGATTCAGCAGGCAACTCAGTGGGCGGTGGAGACGGGGCCAGCTCTGAGGAGGTCGGCAGCTCTGGGAGAAAGCGTGGGGGACCACTGCCTGTGACAGCCTCAAGGACATACAGTCGGGTCAGCACATCCTGCCAACCAGCTTGCCGGGCCAGCAGCCGAACGACGTCTGGCTGTTCGTAGATGAGGTGAAAGAGCTGCCAAACCAGGGTACAGCAAATAAGAGGCCATCCTGACTGCCTCTCTAGATCCTCATCCCAAAGTCTTAACAACGGGACCTACGAAGGTGCCCCACCCCAGATAGGCAAAAGGAGCTCCAGGGAGCAGAAGTCATCCTTTAATCTCCCCACACTTTTTCTCTTACCTGACGACAGATGTCTAGGCGGACGCTGAGGTCAGCCTGGAGGGATAGCTGTACAACAGCCAACAAATCTGAGAGATTCAGGCAGTCTGGGGACACAACCTGAGGGACTGACACAGTAGAAGGGACTACCTCAATCCTGTCTCCATGTGTACACTTCCTCTTCCCACCAGCCCTGTCCCGACAAATGATGCTGCCCCTCTGCTGTGTCTGCCTTTTGTGGGTTTTTGTTGTTGTTGTTTTTGTTTTTCGAGACAGGTTTCTCTGTGTAGTCCTGGCTGTCCTGAAACTCACTCTGTAGACCAGGCTGGTCTCAAACTCAGAAATCCACCTGCCTCTGCTTCCCAAGTGCTGGGATCAAAGGCGTGCACCACTACTGCTCGGCTACCTTTTGTGTTATTTGTTTTTCTGTGTTGGGGATTGAACCCAGGGCCTTGTGCATTGCTAGGTAAGCATTCTACCAGTGAGCTGCATCCTCTCCTACATGATCTGCCTCTCGGTCCCAACCAGTCATACCTGTCCCTACAAACAGCTTATAAAGGCCCTGGCAGAGCTGGGGAGAGATGCTCCCTTCTGGCAAGCTGGCAACAAGACCCTGGAGACCACAGTCACGCAGCCGGAGCCTCTGGCGGTTCCGCTCAGGTAACCGCTCATTCTGCTGCAGTCTTCGCAAGATCTGTGGGAAGGAGACCAAAGGGCTGTCATCACAGAGTACTTAACATAGGAGAGGCCACTGCATGGATGTGTGGCTCCAGAAGAGGCCTGTAAAAGTGACTTTAAAGTTTCCTTAGCTTCTAGTCAGCAGCCTCAGTAAACGGGATTAGAGGGTCAGGAGGGGGTTGGCTATACCTTGCAGACCCTGTCAGTCAAAAGGGGCGTTGACTTTGGCCGCACCAGCAGTGTGAACAGCACCTCAAGGTTCCCTAGCTCCAACAGGAAGATGGCCAAGGGCTCTTGTACTGGAGAACCCTGAAGCAGGGCCAGCAACAAGTCCAGTGTGCCCACCACCTGGGGATATACAGAATGTCATTCTAGGATGGGTCCCCCAGCTGGCCCATACACCTCTCACCCAAGCCTCACCCTCCCCAACCTCCAGCCTACCTGGCCATCGTCACTGGTGGCTGCTAAAAAGCTCAATACAACCTGCATGTCATCCACCGAGAAGTTCCGAACCAGGAACTCACGCACCAGACCCAAAAGGGAAGTCTGTACTGTACGCAGGTCATCTGCCGCAAGGGGGCGCTCCCGCTGTGGGCTGGCAGGTCCAACAAGCACAGCCAGTGGGTCCGAGGCAAGATCAGGGAAAACAAGCTGGTAAGCTGAGGCAGCACATCATGCTGTCCCCTATACCAGTCTCTGCTGTACCGGACCCCCAACATCCACCTGGTCCCACCAGCCTGACCTGTAGTGTGCACGCAGAGCATCGAGGATGAACTGAACTCCATACTTCTTCCGAAGTTTCTGTCTGTGCTCACGGACTATGCTAGACATGTACTGGATGTGACCTGAGTGGACATCAGCAGAAAGCTTCTTCACACCCTGAAGGGAAGAGCTCTGCCCTCTATATCCTCTCAGATTATCGAGCAAGACTGTGGCTTCTCGCCCTGCCTGCATTGTACCCAGGCCTCTTTCCCAAGCCCCTCACCTACCCAGGCGCACAGCGAAGTCACTGAGGGTCCAGAGATGAAAGTTGAAGAGCAAATGCTGGTAGAGCAGGTAGAGGAGGGGCCCACTGCTATCAGCAGCCACCTGCTCCATCAGCAGCTGGGCAGACATGAGCACGTTCATATCCATGGCCCAACTAGGGACCTGAGGGAAAAAGGAGCTGGCTGAGATGTCAGCTTCTGTCTACCTGCTGTCCTGACCCAGCCACTCAGTTTCCAGTTTTTCCAGCAGCAGGAATGAATAATCATCCTTGCTCACAGCCTTTCAGGGCCACTACCACCTCTGAAATACAACCTCCAGGCTGGGCTATGGCCCAGCTTCTCCTGCCACAGCCTGAACCACCATCTTGCCCACATTCTCACAACCAAACCTGCCCACTCAGGCCCCACTGTCCAGAAGGTCCCGCTCTGTCTCTCCTCCACCTGCTCACCATGCCTCACCTTGCGCAGGAGGGCCCCTATAATGGCAGGCCCCTGACACTGCACCAGGCTTTCCTGATTCACGGTGTGGCCCTGCAGGAAGCTTCGAAGCATCAGGAGAAAGGCAGCCACTGCATTCTTCTCCATCCGTTCCTCTGCCGGCCACCAGGAAGAGGGCAGAGGTTGGTCAAGGGTGTGCCAGAAGCCACTCAAACACAGTCCCAACCACCATACCAAGATTTTCTCCCCCAAATCCAGGTGTGAAGGACACTCACCTGAAGACTTGCCCAAGGGGAGAAGCAGGCCCTGAGTGTTACGGCCTGAGGTCAGTTCAGGTCCTACAAGGTCATGCGTTTCACATGGACCTGCCTCGGCCTCCTGGGGCTGTACAGCCACTCGCTCCAGTAAAGGCAGCAGGGCACCCATGCCCCCTACACAGTTCACCACATCCTGGGAGGAGGGGCCAGTGATGAGAGGCAGTTCCCAACCGGCATCTCATCTTAAGCCTGAACTCAAAGTATGGGTCTCTTAAACTGGTCTCCTAAACCCTGCCAGGGCCCAACACAGCTCGTAGCTCACACTGTGTATACTATACACACATATACATGTACCTTCACATTCCATGTCTCCACCCTATGTCCTGTCAGGCGGCCATCCAACCCATGGCCAGGGGACAGGTCCAGACAGATATTGTTCTTACAGGCCTGGATCAAATGGAGAAGGGAGTGACAGATTGAAAGTGGGAGCCAGAGGGCAGAGCCCGAAGGCACTGGCTGTTCCCTAATCCCTAAATACCTGCGGTGAATAATGGAGGACCAACTTGGCACCAAGCTCCTGCAGTTCACCCTCAGGCTTGAAGGGTGCTGGCTCGTTGGGCCCTGGAGAGAAAAGGATGAACCTTTAGACCTCAAGTCCTCTGGCCAAACCCTCTTCATAGCTTGCCTCCTCCCCTGCCTGCCCAGAGGACAGGTTCCCAGAGTTGCCATCTTCCCTGGGTACCCCTGAGCACTTTGCAAATCTGATGTCCTGGAATAGGAATAATGGGGTAGAGGCAGGGGGAATGAGAGACAGCAGGTGCTACATACCCAGGATACACAGGGCCCGTAGGGCAGATGCTTGCAGGGCTTCATGGAAGATGGCCACAGCCCCCAGCTCACCCTCCAGAGATGTGGGGCTTCCCCACCGAGTATCCTGAGTGCCTGCAAGGGTAGAGCTGATGCTGCCCTCCTGAAGAGGGGCCCCCAGCCCAGGCCCCCAGCCCAGGCCTGTGGAGGCTGGGACTGACTGGGAACGGGTGAGAGAGGGGTGAGTGTGAGACAAGGCAGAGGAGGCTGACAGCGCAGGGAGCCCTGTGGTGGTCGTCGTCGTGCGGTGCCCAGCAGAACCAATACAGCAGGAGGAAAAAGGCTGCAGGGTCAGGATTGGGAGACCAGTCAGGTCCCGGCCAAGTCTAGGACCACCTATATCCAGCTCCTGATGACTCCCAAAACTATGTACTTCAGAGCGGCACAAGCTGAAGACACACAGGGTTCCAGGTCACACTGGTCCAAGCCCCTCCAACTGACCCAGGGCCTCCTAAATCCTGCCTGGCATACCTCACTGAGGGAGGGGAAGCGAAGAGGTGCTGTCTTGACCAGATGGCCATCTTTGAAGACATTGACCAGATTCTGACTGAAGGGTCGGCGCCCGGGCACGTGCACAACGGCCACACAGTGCTAGAAGGGAAAATGCAATGGCTCAAGCCATAGTTGACTCTTGGCGCTCTCCACCCAACACTGGGCCAGGTGAGAAGAACGGAACTCACCCAGGCAGAATCAGCAAAGGACACCTCGGGCAAGCTCATGGTCACATATTCCTTCCGTGTGCACACGGCTACCACCAGGGTGCCAGCTGCCGTGAAGAAGGCCTCGAACCCTGAGCCGCTGCTGGTGAAGAAGCTGGGAGAAAGCAAGCCAGTTATGCCTGTTTCTTCCTGCTCACCCTGGCAGTGGGTCCCTAGCCCTAGGCAGTTACCCACCTGTACAGTTGTTTTCGCTGGAGGGGCCGGCTGGGAGCTGAGGTAGGAGCTGCCTCTGAGGGTTGCAGACACAGCCAGGCGTGGAAGGTAAAGCCAGGTCCTGGCCATCGCTGCACAGGGGGCACCATGATGCCAGCCATGCTGGGTGTGAGGTCAAAGTAGCACAGGGCACGTGCAGGACCCCGGTGCCGTGCCATGCCTGACAGTGCCCGGATGACGGCGCCTGCATGTCGAGCCTTCTGAGATTCAGTTCCACATGACTCTGAGTCCAGCCCCGGTGGAGGGCGCAGCAGGCGACGCAGCTCCAAGGGCCGCAGTGACACGCGACCCAGAGCTTGCAGCAAGGCTAACAGCTGTTCCTGGCAGCGGGCTCCCAGGGCTGTCCCTGTGTTAAGTGTCTCTAACAGGTAGCCAACCAGGCCTGCTTGCACACAGGTGGTGCGGCTGGCAGGGCAGCTGTCACAGAGCCACCAGAGGCGTTGTGCCAGAAAGAGGCGCAGTTCAGCTGTAGGCAATGCTGGTAGCCACTGCATCAGCACCAACACTGGCTGTTCATTGCGGATTGGTGGAGGCGGGTGCATGCTGTGGTCACCCTCCACAGCCTGTAGGTGGAAAGAACGTGACAATCCCGGGTCAACTGCTGGCCAGCTATGACACTTCCTATTGTGTACAGTATGGGAAAGCGACACAGGCCATCTTGGTGCCTTGCCAAAGGTGGACGACCAGGATCACTAAACCAAGTAATCAGCCCTACTAATTTCCATGCTTTGGCTTGTAGCCTAGTAGCCAAGCTACCAGGCTAACTGTATGCTACTGGGATAGCCCTTGAAGCCTATGGTGTAGAGGTCTCATCTCGGGACACTGACATATATGGGTAAGCCACAGCTCACATTGCATTGGCCACAGTTAACAGTCCTCCACGGTAGGGAACTGGCTCAGGCCAGCTGCCTCTGGGACCCAGGCCCCAAGCCCAGTCCTCACCATGTTGAGCAGCTCCTGCAACAGCCGGTGGGTGGGGGGCCCGTGGCTCTGCAGGACCTCCTGCAGGTGCTGGTAGCCAATGCGTTCCTTGAACACCTCCTGAAAAGTAGCGTGGGAGTAAGCAGAACTGTGGGCTGTGGGCAGCTCACACCCATGGGATCCCTTCCCCTGAGGAACGCCTTCGCTAGTTCTGCCTTAGATCACATTACAGAAAGAGCGGTCACATACTCTCCAGGGAACAAGAGTGACAGGCCAGTTTTGGAAACATGAAGACAATGACCTCCACCTCTGACTCCTGTCACAGAAAGTGAAGCATCCTCACCTTGGCCGAAGGCGAGCCACTCATGATGCAGGTCAGCACTCTGACCACGTGGACTGCAATGGCATCTGTGTCCTGGTCGAGCACCTTGGGGTAGAGGGAAAGTCAGGAGAAGCAGCTGCTGGGGTGTCACAGCTGGCAGTACTTAACAGCAAAAGGGGCGCAGGGCTAGGTACACCAAGGTCCAGAGCATCGGCTGGATCAGAATCTCCTGTGAACACCAGGCCCCTCCTTGCCGCACAAGCTGTATTGCCCTGAACTGGAGTGCTCTCGTATCTCCTGAAATAGCCCTCGAGGCCTGTAGTGTAGAGGTTTCTACAGGGCATTGACAGGTATGGCTAAGCCACAGCTCACACTGCACTGACCACAGTTAACAGTCCTCCAGGGCTGTTATCATATGAGCTGCCTCATAAACACAGGGTCAGGGCAGAGTTGGGCAATACTGCCAGGCAAAGAGGCCTGGAAAGAAACTCAGGCTGGGAAGGGCCTCTGGCACAGACCAATGGTGCATACTGCCTCTGCACCCCTTCTGGTCTCTGGTGGGCTTACTGGTACTAGTCCCCACAATCCCACCCAAGCTAGACACACACGTGCAAGCAAGCCATCAAGTGTCCCATCACCCATGGTGATTAACAGGTTTTCAGGGGTATTGGGGCCATCAATCACAGGGCATTAGAGCCAGAACCTTCGAGATCTCTAAATCCTACCCTGTCCCCCATCCCCTAAATCAGTGAGGACACTGTGGCTCAGTTTAGCTGAGACTAAGAGTCAGAGGCATGCTGCTCACTCCCATGATCCACTCTGAGGGCTGAGGGGCTGAGAGCTTGATAGCAAGTGCTACACCAGCCATGGTTTAGCCCTGTGGGCCCTTTGCTCCCAGCTCTACCAAGTCCCCCTGAAAAGTGACTTCAGACAACCTTCCCTTTTCTTGGCCTGTAAATAAATTCAAGGGCCAGGGTAGTCACCTAGAGCTGCCTGATTTGGATCTGAATGGACAGGTGAGCTCGTAGAAAGCCACAATAGGCAATAAACATGTGAGCTGCCTCATGAAAACAAGGCCAGAGCAGAGGCTCTGGGTTGAGTAAAGCACTGGTGTAAAGCCTGTAGAGTCCTCTCCCACAAGGTGCTGGACCAGGACACGGATGCTATTGCAGTCCACACACTGACACCCTGCAGTTTCTCAGCCCCTTGGGATGGTGAGGACATATTTTAAGAAACCAGATCTATTTGGTATAGGGATCAGGAGCCACAGAAGAAATGGCCCCTCAGGGACTCTTGCCTTAATAGGTGATTACAACCAAGCCTCTTAGCTTTAGTACGTCTGTGCCTCCTGAGAGGTAGAGGACGGGGTAGGCGGTAAAGAGTTTCGAAGGTTCCTTCCAGCCACACCCAACACCCGATTCTAACACCAGGTAAGCAAAAGACCACTTCCTGTTGCATCTCTAAGACAGGACCTTAAGAGGGCATGGGAGAGTCAGCCTCACTGCCAGGTATGTCAAGCCTCAAACATAATCTACTTCTCCACCATTCTAGAATACAGGAAATGGTCAGATAAGGATCCCAGGGGTGAGTGGCCAAGGGGGGTGCTGCCTGAGCTGCTCAGCCCCAGGGTGGTACCTTCTGGACATCGGGCTCAGTCAGTAACCAGGTAGCCAGGTCACTGTCCCCCTCAGGGGGCGCCCGGGCCTGCAGGTACAGCTGTAGGAAGGGGCAAAGTAGAGGAGAACGAGATGAGGAGAAGAAGTTAGAACAGGACCAGGGGGAGCTGCCAGGGTTCTGCACCAGTGGGAAACAGTCAAAGTTCTCCTAGCAGAGCAGAGCCAGAACCTCAAGGGACAAACCTTGCCCAGGCTCCAGGCCCTCCCACTGAACACAGGCCACAGCCATGTTTGCCCATGATCCTCAGGGTTTCCAATGTCCAGGTGGAACCCAACCCACCTTGCTGTTCTGGATAAGGCGAATAAGATGTTCAAAGCAATTGTTGCTAAGAAAGGTAGCTTGTAGCACTGGCCGGTCCTCACATGCCAGCATCATGGGGATAGCATCTGTGCAGGGGTCAAAGTCAGATTCCCCTACAGGCACTCTTACACACCCCACCTCCCCTCCTGCCCAGCCCGGCCTTCCCACCATCACATGGACATTCCCCTCCGCCAGGGCCTGGGAGCTTGTACTTACCAAGCATGCTGACCCGCAGGGTGACAAGGGCCTCTTCAGGGCTTGAACTTGGACTAGCTGGCCAGTCAGCATTAAGAATGTGGAAGTAGCCCTCAAGCAGGGTGCGGAGTTCTGGTCCTCGAGGTGGTGCTCGGCTAGCATGTAGGACATGCACTGCACCTACCAGTGCTCTCAGAGCCAGTGGCACCTGCTGGGGGTCCTGAGCTGGGTCACGGCCCCAGCCCCGCACCACACCTAGCAGTCCCTGCACAGAGCCAGCGCTCACAGCCATCTGCCCATTTTCCTATAGGTGAGGAAAA
This sequence comes from Rhabdomys pumilio, assembly GCA_030674055.1. Lineage (NCBI taxonomy): Eukaryota > Metazoa > Chordata > Mammalia > Rodentia > Muridae > Rhabdomys > Rhabdomys pumilio. The sequence goes on along the minus strand of JANHMN010000020.1, from coordinate 76,427 downwards.
ACGGCAGTAGACTCACCTAGAAGCAAGGTACTGAGAGGGCTGCCCACTGGTCAACGGGCTCACTACCCAATATACCTTTCCTCCTGCAAGGACGGCACCAAAGAGGTGGATGAGACGCGACAGCAACGTGGGGGGCAAATGTTCTGCATCCTGCAGGTTCTCTGGGTAGTAGGCAGGGCAGGACAATGTCACCAAGGTTGTAGGACAATGGTTCAAAGGACTGCACAAGAGGTGGGATATCCCAGCATGGGGATATGGGGTAGAAGGTGAGCCTAGCAAAAGTCCCGACCTAAGGGAGGAGACCTCACCCTGCTTTGGGTCCAAAATGTCATGGCTGTATGCTAGAGGGGTCGGGGGCTACAGTGGCACTTGAGGAACATATGGTTCAGCCCCAAGAGCCTAGGCAGCTTCCTAGACCCTGATGTCCAAAAGGGAGGGTGTCCCGGAGTGACACAGCCACTGTGCTTCCCCACAGAGACCCAGGGTTTAGCTTCTCAGATGCAATCTGCTCCTCCTTCTCCTACTGTCACCGTGAGAGTTTCTGGTGCTCTGATCTGGGGACCAACTACCACTGGGGAGTAGTAGGGCCTTTTACAGCTTCATATGTGGCCCTGTCCAGCTAAGCTGGAAAAGGTGCCAGGCAATGAACTGAAACCCAGAGGGCAAAAGGGTCCAGGCTTGAGTCACATAGTAAGGAACAGGAGAAATCAGATAGGGATGGGGACAGGAGTGGGGAGGAAAGAGCATTACTCCTGAGGATGTCAGGCTGCCACTGGAGGGTCCTACACATGGGTGGGAACAAATCTAGATGGTCCTAAGAGTGCCTAGGCTGTAGAAAATGGAGGCAGGGCTCCAGCTACCCCCACTTCCCCCCCAGCTCTCCCCCCCCCTCCAGTTCTCTCCTGGGGTCATGTACTACTGACTTGCTAAATGATCCAAAAGGATCCATCTTCCCACAGCCCTGCTTGTCTCTGTCCAGCCACTTCCTGCTCAAGTGCTGGCCACTGTCTCTCCCATGAGAGGAGAGGGAGGGCCCAGAAGAGAAGAGGAACAAACAAGTTAATGAATAAAGGCAGGGGGAACAAATGGCCAGAAGGGCTTCCTGGCTTCACTCCTCCAGGAATAGGGAAGCAGGGAATAGCTGGTGCACACAGAGGCTTGAGGAGGGATAGAGCCTGGGTGGAGGCTATAGGGGCAGAGAGACAGACCGGGAACAGTGCCTGGGAGGAGCCAGGAGTGAAGGATGATGGGAAATTGAGGGGACAGGTCAACACCCCACCTGAAAAAAAGTCCTCATTCCAGCCTAGGAAAAAATGACTTTGCCCAGGCCTGCCTTTTCCCTTTTCTTTACCCCTAAACTTCTTGGCTGTTAGAGGTTCTGGTGTCTCAGGCCAGACCACCAAGGAGTTCCTGTCTTAAGCAACTAGGTTTGCGTGCACGACCAGGTGGGGCCCAGGGAAGTAAGGGTGGAGCCTAACCTTGGAAGAAGGCTCCGAATTCACAGGGCAGAGCAGCTGGAGGGAACTTGTATTTGCTCTTCTCCTTGGAGCTGATGACTTCCCTGGGGGTGGGGAGAGTTGGGGTGAAGCCTGGCACTGGGATCCATCAGCTGAGCTCTCACCGCTTTTTGGTCAGGTCCCTGGTCACTCTCCTCCAGCCTGAACACAGGCTAGTTCCATAAGGCTTTAGACCAATGATCCTATCCCTTTCCTCCCCCTGGCCTCCTGTGGGTCACCCTGTCTGAGAGCTGGGTCTCACCCACTGTGCTGGCGCCGCCAAGTCTGGTAGGGGTCAAAGAGCCCTTCACAAAGGAGCAGAGCATGCAGGGCCACATTCTCTAGCTGGGTCCCATGGCCCTCCTGTGATGATGGGGACCCTTTCAGCTGCAGTGTGGGGAGAAGAAACAGAGGGAGGGTTAGTCAAGCCATACCTACAGTAGCTGTCTCCGCCCTATCCAGGTAGGCCCCTCACCTCAGCCATCAATCCAGTGAGCAATGCCAGCACACGGGGCACCAGTACCTGGCCCCAACCAGCCTCTACATTCTCCAGGTTCCTGAGTTGGGGGTGAAGAACAGGAGAAGTCATGCTAATATTCCGGATCTCCCTCACTCCCGGGCTCACACACCCATGCCTCTGCCACCCTCGGAGGATATGAGGGAGAAAGCACCTGCAGAGGAGGATGAAGAGCTTCAGCAACAGCAGGGCTTGTTCCAGGTCGTCCTGGTCTAGCTGCTCCGTTAGCGCGTGTAGAGCATCCAGGGGTAGCAGGGGCGCTTCCGCACCTGCCTCCTCTGGCCTGTAAGAGGGGAGAGATGCTGAGTGCCAAGGGCAGTCCTACCTGCCTGGCCCTGGCTTCTATGCAGGTTCAGTCTTACCTTCGAGGTTCCAGGGAGGATAATGAGATAGTCTTCTCGAAGACACCCACAAAGGCCTTCAGCCATTGCTGCAGGTAGCCAAGGTCCTTCTGTTAACAAAAAAGAGTTCAAGAGAATGAGAGGGTAGAGAATCCCACTGAAGAGAGGAGAGAGAGGTATGGACAGGTGGAGTTCTCAAGGACAGATGGATTACAGGTGGAATGATGGGGCTGCAGAAAGGAGGAGGAGGATGGGTCCAGCAGGACAGGAACATGGAAGGTCAGGACCAGAGGACTGTGGTGTGGACAGGTCACCTCCAGGACCGTCAGTCTTTTTTCCCACCTTTCTAATGGTTGGGACCACAGAGATCTGACACAGGCAGAGGAGAAGCTTAAGTGGGCGTGGCTACGTGTGCTGCTGCTGCTCTCCCATTCATAGCTACCTGCTATCTACCCAGACCCTTGGCCTGTGTCCTGTCCTGCCACCTTTGCCTAGTTCTGAAAACTTTCTGGCGCTATGGGTCCTAGGATGCACACACACTGTTGGACGGCAGGCACCCAACACTACAGCATCCTTGTGTAACAGCCCACCCTTGCTGTTTACCTGGACCCCAGGCCCCAGAGTTGGTTCCATGGACAAGTGGGGTGGATAGTGGCTGAGCCTGTGTATGGGCGCCGCCAAGGAAATTATGGTGTGAATAACAGAAAAAAAAAAAAAAAAAAAAAAAAACGTTTCCTCTGCCCTTGCTGGGGCAGGAAGCGCAGAGTCACGGTGGGGGAGGGCAGCTGCTTCCTCCCAGCAGACCGCAGGGATGGGGCACCCTGGGCTTCTAAGATGCTGTGGGCAGGGCCTATGGCACATGTAGTGGGGTCACATTGCCCTGGGTGCCATCTTTACTGTTAGGGTGTCAGGTACCCACATTTCCTGACCTGCCTTAATACCTCAAGCCTACGGAAAATATGCAAGACTTACCCATATTTTTGTTCCTTCCCAGGACCTGGCCACCCATCTGGATTCCACGGGTCTTTTGCTTAGTGACATGGCTAGCCATTTGCCCTAACTTAATGCCATTTCCAGGACATGGAGGTGGGACCTGTCCTGTACATTGGTCCCTCCCCACATCTGGAGCCCAACCAGCTGATACCAGAAAGCAATCATGTTTCCCAGGTTCGAGTGGAGCCCAGAACTACACTGAAAAAGGAGAGAAATGACAGTGTTCACAGGGCCTGAAACTGCTCATAGGGGCAGGGATCTCACACCTTAGGATCTCCAGAACTTTATAGAGCAGCGGTTCTCAACCTTCCTAATGCTGGGGCCCTTTAAAACAGTTCCTTGTGGTGTGGTGTCCCCCTTCAGCATAAAATTATTTTCGTTACTACTTCATAATTGTAATTTTGTTACTGTTATAAATCGTAATATAGATATCTGCATTTTCCGAAGGTCTTAGGCAATCCTGTGAAAAGCTGTGAACCACTGGCTTGGAGGATGGCTGGCTTGTTTCTGCTACCTGTGGCTTCCATGTAGCATGCCCTGACCTGGACAGATGCCAGTAGAGCTGGGGCAGGCTCCCAAAACCTAGTGGGAACAACTATCCACTGTGTCTAGATGTCTTCTTTGCCCATTTTATCTATTATTTATAGCGTGCATGTGTGCGTGCGTGGGTGCGCGTATGTGTGTGTGTAGAGCAGGGCTGTAATGTCTGCATGACTCTATCAACTCTCCACCCTATTTTTTTGAGACAAGGTCTCTCAAGCCCCCAGGATCTGCCTGTTTCTGTCCCCAAACACTAGGGTCACAACATGGGATGCCATGCTCCGCTTTCCATGGGTTCTCAGGATCTCAACTCAGGCCCTCTGCTTGTGAAGCAAACACTGAGAGTCATCGCCCCTGGCCTGGTTTTTGTTGTTGTTGTGTTTCATTTCATTTTGTTTTGTTGTGTTTGTTTCCCTTTCCAAGCCTCCCTAGCAGTCTCCTTCCCCACCAACCAGGAGACTACGGTACCCAGATTCTGAGAAGCCATATTGCCTGGAGGGTTACCCTAAAGTCTCCTGTGTTGAAGGCAATGCAAAAGAGTTCTAGTGGGGTTTTGTTTGTTTGTTTGGCTTGTTTGTTTGGTTGGCTTGCTTTTGGACACAGGATTTCTCTGTGTAGATCTGGCTGTCCTGGAACATGCTCTGTAGACAAGGCTGGCCTCGAACTCAGAGATCTACCCATTTCTGCGTCCTAAGCCCAAATGCTGAAGTTAAAGGCAGGTGCACACCACCACCACCGGCTCTAGTGGGGTTTTAGGGAAGTAATTTGATCAAGAAGGCTTTAACCATCAGTGGATTATCCATTGATAGGTTTATAATCTGGGCTACTGGGAGCGGGAGGAAATGCCTTGGAACATACCAGAAGGGTGTGAAGAAATTGTATCTTGTCCCGAGCACTTATAGCTGGCCTGTGTGTATTTTCCCCATCCTTTGTGTCTGACTTAAGGTAAAGCAGCTTTCCTCTGCCTTGCCCTTCTGTCATGATATCGTGGCCTTGTCACAGGTATACATATGAGCAACAGAGCCAGACAACCATGGATGGAAAACTCCCAACGCATGAACCAAAATCAACCTTTGTTTCTTTTAGGTGACCCTCTCAGACACTTGATCTGAGAGATGGAGAGAGAGCAGGCTTCTAGAACATCTCAGCTGAACCTGTTACAGGAAGTGGAAAGCCTCAAAGAACACACTCAGCACCTTGGCTCCAGCTACACCTTCCAGGCTAATGGAGTCAGATCTCTGTTGTAGGCCAGGAAGCTGACCATCTGACCCTGACTTCTGCCTCAGTGGCCTCATAGACCCCTTCTGGTTTCAAAAATGTCCTAACATTGAGCTGGGAAGATGGCTCAGTCAGAATGCTTTCATGTAAGCATAAAGACCTGAACTTAGATCCCAGCACCACATAAAGAATCAGGATCAGCAATGCATGTTCTAATCTCAGCTAAGGGGAGGCAGAGGCTGGCAGGTTGGTGGAGTTCAAAGGTCAGCTAGCCAAGTTTACGCTATGGGCTTTAGGTGTAGTGAGAGATCCTGTCTCAGAAAATTAGGTAGAGTGAGAAAGTCAACCTCTGATCTCCATGTACGCACGCAACACACACACACCTGCACTCACGTATGCATGCACACACGCACATACAATATCCCAGCACTGTCTTCCATCTTGTATCTCTAACTGACCCTAGTTAAACCAGTTTTCTTTGATCCAAAATATGGGAACCTAAATCCCCAATCCAACCCTCTCCTACCACTAGAATAAAGGCCCAACTGCTGTGCCTAGCCCTCTAGGCCCCTGATATACCCAAGGCCTAGTTTCTGACCCCTAATACCCTCTGGCCCAGACTTCTCTACCCCACTCTACTACCTCAGTGACTTGGCTTGGGGTACTTAAGCAGGAATTTCCCAACTTCCTCATGGTGAGTCCAATCTCTCTCTCTCTCTCTCTCTCTCTCTCTCTCTCTCTCTCTATCTATACACACACACATATACATATATACACACACACATATATATACACACACACATATATATATATATATATATATACACACATATACATATATACACATACACACACACACATACACACATATATACATATACATAATTTATTTATTTTATGTGCATTGGTGTTTTGCCTGCATGTATTATGTCTGTGTGAGTGGTTCAGATCCTGGATCTGTGCTTCTCAGAATCTGGGTACCTTGGTCTTCCAGTTGATGGGGAAGAAAGCTGCTAAGAAGGTTTGGAAAGGGAGACAAACAAACAAACCACAGACATTTCGGTGCTGGGAATTGAACCTGGGTCCTCTAGAAGAACACCCAGTGCTCTTAAATGCTGAGCCATCTCTCCAGCCCTCATGACTCCAGTTTTCTATCCCTTGGCCTGTCTAGTCTTGTAAACTCTCCAAATTGGGCTGAGCTGGGTTCGGGGCTAGGCCAATAAAAGCAGGCTGCACGAACACTGAAGGGGCATGAAAGAGTCTCAAAAGCACAGAACAAGTGATAGGAGTAGCTGCCTGTCCACGTCTTCTGGGCCTCACTTCTCCCTAGGAAGCCTCAGGCCAGCTCAGACCTGAACACCTGAACACTATAGCTTGAAGCTATAGTGCTAAATATCAGAGTCTCTGCAGAAGCAGGGGTCAGAAGGCAGGGCAGAGCAAGAGCAAGATGGTTAGTTGTACTGCCTGTGACAGGGTCCAGAGCCTAGAAGTTGTGGCTGTAGGGTTTGAGATCTGTATTGCTATCTCAGAACCTCTGCTTCATTGGCTCCTTCCAGACCTCTCCAGCTCTGAAGGGAACTCAAAGGACAGATGAGGAACAACCACACAGGCCAAGCCCACCCGAGAGCCCTTCAGCCCGTGAGGAAGTACTTGGGTCTTGCTACAGGGGAGAAAAATAGAGGTCACTGTCTCTAGAAGGATAGACGCCGATCATCATCCTAACCTATCCCCAACTGGCCCCAAATACACTCTAAGAATATTGGGAGGAAGAGCTCCCAAAGGTTAGTGAGGTACAAGTAGTTCCTGCTTGAGCATGGAACTGCCATTCTTTTAGACCTCAGAACTCTGGTGGGCTGAGGGCAAGTCTATGTGGCACTGGTTGGGGAAAAGCTTTCTGCCTGAGGGACAGGGGCCACTAAGCTGCCTGTGAAGCTACGTGAACAAGTTCATGCCCAGTAGAGAAAGCCACAAGCGGACATCACCATCACTACAGAATCATTCAGTCACCACTCTGGCCCAGGCTCCACCTTCAGAGCAAATTAACGATTTCCTCTGACATTTGAGGCCCTGTATATGTGCTGCCCCTCATCTCCAGTCCAGGAGTGTGGCTTGCTATTCCCCTCCCATGGGGCTGCATACTTTTTATTTTCCAGGTTTTCTCTTCAGAAATGTCCTCAGGCAGGACCAGAAACTTCTGAAGACACAACCCATGCTGTATAGGTATAAATTATTAACTACCGATGGGATTGGGATTGCTAATGGAATTAGTAGCTGAGGGTATGAGTTTTGGAACCCAGGCACTGTTTAAACACTGGGTAGCTTGTTACCTAACAAAAAACGCTCTGAGCCTCGACTATCTCTCTGTGTTGGGGCAGGAGGAGTCTTACCGTGCAGACAAAGCTGACTTCAAAAATACAGAGAAATCTGCCTGCCCCTGCCTTACAAGTACAAGGCTTAAATGAGTGTACCATCAGGGCCAGCTTGGAGGCACTCATATCACCTACCAAAGGGTAGGATGATTGGGAGCTGCAACCAAGGCTCTGGTCAGCCCAAACTCCTGGCATTCTAGGACAACCCTCCCATCTCCGTCTCTGAGTGAAAGCAAGAGGCAGCCCTAGGCTAAGTGCAGAGCTGAGGCCTCCAGGGCAATCCCAACTTGCTGCCTTAGGCAGGGGAGGTAGAATGTATTCCCCAGGGAAGAGTTCCAAGCAGCAGGGAGAGCGAGCGATCACAGCTCGCTATGGATGATCCCTTCCAGTCAGAGGTACCTCCACCTCCAGGACAGGAAGAGCTAGAGTCGGATAGGTCTGAACAATATAGCCTCTCAAGCCTAAACTCTCTCCAGAAGGAGAGAGGGCAATGTCAGGCTTCTGGCTACATTGTAAGAGCTGCGGGCTGTGAGATGAAGCTGGAGGATGGCAACTTGCCCATGGAGCAGAAGCAACTGAGCGTAGTGGTGTAAGTGCCTGAGTGTCCAGGCCAGACTCTGCCCCTTACCTGAAGGACAAAGAGGACCTAAAGGTTCCATAGCACTTCCGTCCTTAGTTTTCCTTGTCCTATCACTATGGAAACAGAGTTTCCTGCCATGGTCTCCATAGTAACTGACCCAGTTTCCATGGGGATCACACACTTCCCCATCACCTCCTCAGTTGTCATAACAACCCCAATGATACCAGCCTTCACCCCCAACCCCAGGCTCTATGCTAATTTTTCTATCATTAAAGTTCACTCCTCCTTCAGTTGCCTTAGCAACAAAAGGAGGAAGAAAGAAATTCCAATTGCCCCTCAGGTGTGAAGGGACCAAGAGCTGGGTACTCTTGCCCATTTAAGACAGTAAATAAGAGCCAGGCAGTAGTGGTGTGCACCTTTAATCCCAGCACTTGGGAGTTGGATCTCTTAATTCAAGACCAGCTTGGTCTACTGAGTGAGTTCTAGGGCAGCCAGAGCTACACAGAGAAACCGGGTCTCAAGAAACAAACCAACCAAACCAAGCAAACAAACAAAACACAAAACAATAACAACAAGAAGAAAGTAAATGAGAGATGTAGGAATCTGAGTAAGCCAGTAAAGCACTTCCTGCACAAGTGTGAGCTTAGGTTCCCCAGGACCATAAAAGCCAGAGCATGTATCCATTAACCTCAGCTCTGAGACGGGAGGGGCAGGATGCCACGACAGGCCTTAAGCTCATTGGCCAGCCTAGCTTAACCAATACAGTGGAAGTTTGGTGAGATGGCTTAACAGGTAAGGGTACCATCACCAAGGCTGACAGCTTGAGTTCAATCCCTGGGCCTACCTGGCCTATATAATCAGTTCCAGACCATCAAGGGCTACATAGTGAAACCTTGTCTAACTAGTAAGGTGAAGGGACTAGAAATGGCCCAATGATTAGGGGCATTGGATGCTCTTCTTGAAGCCTTGGGTTCTATTACCAGCACCCATATGATGACTCAAAACTGACTATAATTCCACTTCCAGGACATCTAATGCTTTCTTTTGGCCTCTATTGGCAGCAGCTATGTACATGATGAATAGACATATATGCAGGCAAGACACCAATATACATAAACGATACTCGATGTCTTTCTTTGGCCTCTACATGTACGTACACACACACACACACACACACACACACACACACACACACACACACACGTTAAACTGAGGTGTAGGAAGAAATAGAACCCAGCTAAGGACCTAGAGGAGCAGAGAGGCCTGGTAAGTTTCCATGAGACAGGAGAGATCGCTGGTCAAGGATAAAGGAGAAGAGAGAGAGGTGAACAAAACTAAAGAGCTTCTACTCTGACCTAACCTCAGTCCTTTCTCGGCAATATGATAGGAGATTTCAGGTTCCCTGATCTGCCAAGCTCTTTGTGATCCTCAGCTCCCCATCAGTGTGTGTGTGTGTGTGTGTGTGTGTGTGTGTGTGTGTGTGCACTACTCCAGCCTGCAGAGGGGCTGCTCATTTACATGCTATTTTGCATTAACCTTTACATGCTTCCCAAGTGCCAGCATGGCAGGTGCTGTCCCAGTCTCCTGGACCTCTTGTGCTTCTCCTGTTTCTTCCTTGAGGACACTCTGGTAGGTGAGCTCTATCCACTCCCCATGGCAGCTCTCTCTTGCTCCCTACTTTGGACAACTTGCTGCTGCTACTGCTTCTCCTCCTCCTCTCTCAGACAGGGTCTCACTTTGTAGACCAGGCTGTTCTAGAACTCACAAGAGATCTGACTGCTTCTGCCTTCAAGTGCTGGGATTAAAGGTGAAGTGGTGATGGTCGTGGGTGTCAGAAAGAGATGGTGTGAGAGCGAAAGAGAGGGAGGAGAGGGAGATCAGAGAGGAAGGGAAGGCAAGAGAGTGAGAAGGGGAAAGGAAGGGAGAGGGAGAAAGACGTGCCATGTTCGCTGAAAGCTTGCTTCTTATATTTCCTATTGCTAGGTGTTCATTCCTGTTGTTCCTGGCCTCCAGCCCTCAAAATCCCAACTCTGCCTGCTGTGGGAGACCTTCCTTGATTGGTCACTACCCTGGTCATCTTCTCATCCAGTCATTCCACTAACACCCATGGAAGGGAACACTTACTAAATGTTAAGATTCTGAGAGGCTATGCAGCGGTAAGCAAGGGCAATGAAGGTTAAGAGAGGCTCCAAGAGGGACAGCGGGTGTTGTCCCAGGTAGAGGGCTACCTGAGGCTTCCTGACCACAAAACCAAGGCTTGGGTGGCTAAAAGAACTCTCCTGATGACCTTGCCTTGGTTTCCCCAAGAGGACCCTGAGGAATTCCAACTGAGTAATATCCAGGGGCACTCTGATACTGTCCCTTCCATCTCCTCTCAGAGCCTACCAAGAGGGCAGGATCCATGTAGAGGAGGGAAGGCAGGTCTAAATCTGGGGTCTCTAGGGAAAAAGAAGGACAGGAACTAGGGTGCTTCCCCTTCTGTCCTCACCCAGACCCACAACTGGGGAAACTGGTTTGCCAGCAGATGGTAGCTCCTGCCGCTGAAGGGAGGGGCCACCTGTGCTGCTGGCTGGTTGGCTGTGGACTGACAAAAAGGGTCTCTTCTTTCTTTTTGAGACAAGTCTCAAAAGACTGTAGCCCAGATTGGCCTCAGACTTTTGGCAATCCTCCTGCCTCAACCTCCCTCATGCTGAGATTACAGGCATGTGCCATCACGCCGAGGCTATGAGGGTCTCGCAACACCTGTCAGATCCACCCTTGCCTTACACACTCTGTGGCACACACAACGGGTCCCTAGAAGCACTCTCTCTCCTTGGAAACCCAGCACCAAGAAGTGGGTCGGTGTTTTTGGAGCAGGCAGGAAGGCAGCACTGGAAGGCTGCCTGGCTTCCTCTCCCCAGGCAGCCGGGCCCCACCCGACTCCTGAGTTTGCTCTCACATCCTGGATTTATTTGTTGGTTTGGTCCCAGGCTGCCCCCTACCTGTCTAGGCTTCCACAACTACAACCAGCCAGCTTGTGCCCCATACCTAAGCTGTCTGGGAGGCGGTGGGAGTACAGCAGACAGAAGTGGCCAACAACTTAAAACCAAACAGCCCAGCAACTATGAAAGGGTACAGTTGGGACGCTGGACCAGGTCATCTCCAGCAGCCTACCACCCAGTCTGAAAACCCAGCGGTGACATCTCTGCAGGTCCATAACCTGGTTTAAGTTCTCTTCACATGGTCATCCCCCTTGATGGAGAAATAGAGGCTGAATGGAAGGGAGGCAGGCGTTTCTGACCTACACCAGCCATAGTGGCTCCCCCTCTACAAAGTCCAGGTGGCCTGAGGGTAAAATTGTGTTGATTTTACAGCCGGGAAGTAGAGGCTTAAAAGTGCACTGAGCTTGGACCAGGTTACCCTAAATGGGATTCTACGACATGCCGTCAGCCCAAGAAAACCAAAGAAGCTGTGGTCCTTCTGACTCAGACTTATGTTCCTGAGAGACAAACCATCAGCCAGCCTCTTCAGAAGGCCAAGGTAAAGCATGAACTCTCCCCATATCCCTGCTCTCCCTGTGACAGGCTGTTCAAGGACACACAATGGACCATTGTGTCCAGGGCACACCTGAGCTAGGGACCTAGTGCCAAGCAGGTGCAAGGAGGGAGGCATAACCCCAGGATCACTCCCTGCTTCCAGTGCAAAAAGAAAGTGGAGCTTCTAGAGTTTGAATCGCAGGCATCACAGCCCTTCCGCTGCCCTTCTGATACCCAACCAAGGCAGCCTGAAAGGAGGGTCCCTTTCAGACATCCCTTCTGGCCTGACCACCGTCCCTGCCCTGGTGCGGAATGGAGGTAGGCTAAAGTTGCCTCAAGTACAGTAAGAGCTCATCACTAAGTACTTCTCTGAAGGAGTCTGAGGTGACTAACGTCTGATGTACTTGTCAGGAGTGGCACCTGCCGGATCCCCCAGCCGACATGACATTCTAGCCACGATGACCTATCGCAAATGTGCCCCTCAGGCGAAGCAGCCAACGTGCAAACCGAGTCTCTCTCTTTCGAGGTCTCAGTTTACCCAGTTGTGAAACGGGTGAGAACTGAGTGACTGACCAGGGCAACTGAGGCTGCGCGGTCTCGCCGGGGATTTGTAATACAGCGAGCACCCGCAAACACTGTCCCCTGGCATAAATGCCCGAGGCAGCCCACTAGCCAAGGGCACGCACGTGTGCGCGGGGCTGAAGTCCCGCGTGCGCGCGCCTATCTGTGGTGTGGCCCCGGGGGAGCCGACGCAGGTGCAGCAGATACTGCGCGCATGGATCTGGGGACCCCGCGGACCAGGGGCGGGATGGGCTCACCTGCGCGTAGTAGAGCAGCCACAACTCGTAGAGCCGCTCCGAGGCGGCCATGGCCTGACCGGGCTCTGGCCCTGCTGCGCGCCACCTGTCGCCGCCTCCTCCGCGCCGCCCGCCGGTTGCCCCGGGCCAGGCCCATGGGCGGGAGGGCGTCACTCCGGGGCGGAGCGGCGCTACACTGCTGGGGGAAGTCCGCGGCTCCCGACCCTGTCGCACTTAGCCACCAAGTCTACACGCCCCTCCTCCTCCTCCCGGTCGGCCACCGCCTGGCTTCCTACACTTGGCTGTCTGTGGCAGCGGCCACCGCCCCGCCTCTCCTAGGACTGTGCAAAGGGCGGGGAGTCAGGCTGAAGGAGGAGCCTGGGGTCAGGGCTCCCGGGAGGTCTCATGGAGCCCCGCCTCTCGAAGGCGGAACATTTCCAATCTCCCCAGCTAGGGGAGGGTAAAAGGCTTCCTAAATTGTTTATCCGAGTGCAGAATCTATCGGGCTTGGAATTATTGCTATTCCATGAAGGGAATGTGGTTCGTGTGGTGATGACTAGAGTCCTTCAACAATACTAATAATAACCTCGTCCATGACGACCACTTGTGGCACTAACTACGAGCAAGGTCTTGTTCTAAGAGCTTTATGGAAGACAAGTGCCACCTTTTAGTTCTTGGCGAGTGTTGAGCTGGATGGGAAGAATCATCATCAGCCGACGCAGGACAAACCTACCTGCAGAGGAGAGGCGACTTTCCCTTGGGTTGGTCCTTACCAAGTTTAGGATACCTACAGCCCACTCCCTCTAGGAATCCTCAGGTGCTCCATTGGTGGCGACTCCTCCTCCCAGTACCTGGCACTTGCTTGTCATTTTTTGTTCCTTTGGCCTGAAGGACATGGGTGCCTCATGCCCGTTTTAATGAATGAAGAAACTGAGGCCCAGACAAGCCGGATGAGAATTACAGGGACAGCAGGAACAAGGGATGTAGGCCTGGCTGAATCATTTCTGGGCCACTGTCACCAACACTCTGTCTTTTCCTTGTGCCCAGAATGTGAAGTGAGGGAGCCCCTGGTGTTGGATGGGAACCAGGTTCTTCGTTAGGAGTAGGGGAAAGTTCGTTAGGTCCAGACAGCTCCTATTGGTCCTAGGGATTGATCAGTATGAAGTGCCCTATGCATCTTAGTCTGAGCTTACATTTCGTAAGCACAGAAACCGTCTATGCCAAGTGCTGGCAGCCAGGCCCTCTCCTACCGTACAGGAAGGTCCTAGACAGAACCAGGTTAACCCAGGAGGACAGTGAGGTTAGAAAACGGTGACCTTTGAAGGGAGCTGGGAGGGAAGATCATTCTCCTGTGGACCAGCTTTGTAATAGAAGCTCCAGCCGGGTGGTGGTGGCGCACGCCTTTAATCCCAGCACTTGGGAGGCAGAGGCAGGCGAATTTCTGAGTTCGAGGCCAGCCTGGTCTACAGAGTGAGTTCCAGGACAGCCAGGGCTACACAGAGAAACCCTGTCTCGAAAAACCAAAAAAAAAAAAAAAGTAGTTTGACTGCAGCAGATGGTCACAGCTGCAGTCAAACTACTTTTTTTTTCCCTTTTGTTTTGTGAGACAAGATTTCTTCGTGTAGCCCTGACTGTCCTGGAACTTGCTCTGTAGACCAGGCTGGACTGAACTCAGAGATCTATCCACCTGCCTCTGCCTCCCAAGTGTTGGGATTAAAGGTGTGCGCCACCACTGCCCTGTGTTCGTCAAACTTTCTATACTGTGGCGCTTATTTGGCCCTGGTTGCTGTTTGCTCCTATGCAGGGAAGGCAGCCTGACTCTGATTATGTTGCAGCTCCAGAAAGGGATGAACGATCATTCTTGAGTTCAAAGGAAAAGGCCATGCAGCCAGGTCTCGAACTCAGCAGGTCTGGAGCCAGAGAGTGGACAGCGAGGCTTAAGAGCAACCACTCATCAGGTGAGTTCGAGGTGCCACTGGCTGCTGCTGTCTGTAGAACAGGGAGAGGCTGACCTCAGAGTGAGATGGGATTGAGAGTGGCCAAGGCAGGTTTCTGGGTATTTGTCTGGTAGTGGGACTTAGGGGGGCTTTAAGACAAGTTCATCTTATGTAACCAGACTGAACCCGACTCCATAATTTTGATGCCTCAGCCTCTGAAGTGCTGGAATTACAAACGTGCGTGCACCACCTCACCCGCTCAGGGAATGTTTCTCAAGGCATTTGCTCTTGAAGAATTGGCACAAGTGGATAAGGATGGCTAAGTATTCCAAGAGGGCAATCAGGAGAGGAGTGGGGAGGTTAGGCAAAACCAGAGCAATCGACTCACTCTATTCTCTTCCTCTAAGGTCTGATTCCACTTGCTTTTCACAAATAAATGTCAGACAAACCGAACTTAACGCCTTTACCCCTAACCCAGCCGACTCACTCGCTGTACAAGTTGCTCCCTATCAAGGGGCGTATCCTTCTGTAGCAATTCAACAATGATTGGTTCTCAGGGCTTCCGATTATTCATTGTCTTCCTTGGATTGGCCATAAGTCACTGAGCCTGCGCGAGGCAGGAGCGAAAAAGGAGGGGGGCCTCCGAAAAGATGGCGGCTGCTCCTGCTGGTGTGGGCCGCCTTGAAGAAGAGGCGCTGCGGCGGAAAGAACGGCTGAAGGCCCTCCGGGAGAAAACTGGGCGCAAGGTGAGGAACGTGGAGTGAGAGCTGCGGGCATGGTGACTGTGGTCTGGGTCAGTGGGAAGGCTGAGGACTACTAGGGAACCACTATAACCAAAGTGCGCGTGCGCGGGAGGGTAGCGCATGTGCAGTAGGACGGCGCTGAAATCTGCTGCTGAGATAGGCTGGTTTCTTAAGCGCAGGGGCGGACCACGCGCGTGCGCTTTAGGAAGTGGTTTATCGGGCGAGAGCCTAGATTCTTCATGCATGGTAGTTTAACTTTACACGCTTGTTGGGTTCGGCGTTTTTTGTTTGGTTCGTTAGCAGAGCCTTCATGCCACCAGGGTTCCCTTGAGTAGGACAGCTAGTGACTTTTTTGTGGATGTGCAACTGGACTCGATTCGGCAAAAGTCCAAAAGATGTCTAGGTATTGCAGGGAAAGAAGGCTGCCTTTTCGTTCCCATCTTGGCTTACTAGTCCTCTTAGTTTCCAAACTCGGAAGTACTCTTTCTTTCTTTCGTTAGCCACCGACATATGGTCTGGCTTCACATCTTTACTTGTTGGTCTTTCTAAAGTAATGAAAGTCTCTACTTGTCTGTTGACTTTGGTCGTGTTGCTCGACACGGTGAGACTTGGGACAAATTGTTTCATGTTCCTAAGCGTGTTTTTGTTGTTGTTGATATTTTGGGGTTTTTGTTTGTTTGTTTGTTTGTTTTCACTTCTTTAGTAGAGGAATGAATAACACTTTCCGTGAGGGGTTATTCTGAAGTTTAATAGAGGGAAAATCAGTAATTAAGGCTTGTTCCACCACACCCGACCTACAGTAAGTTTTGAAATTAGTCTAAGTCGTGGAGCTTATTTTCTTCTTGAGATCACTTTTTTGGCTATTGAGGTCACTTTAAGATTGCATGAGAAGTTGGAAGTTGTATCTGTTGTTATGTAGGCAAAAAAAAAAACCAACAAAAAACAAACAAACAAAAAACAAAAAAACAAAAACGGTGTCCCTCATTCAATAAAATAAAACAGATTTGCCAGAGGTGGTAGAAATCAGAGACACCACTTCCGATTTAATAAACAAAAACCAAGATTGGTCAGTCTCGGTCAGCTTTTGTTTTCCTTTTGGATTGTCTTTTCCTTTCGGAATAGCTGCCTACTATACCTTGTATACTATGAGAAACCGAAAGGGAAGTAGAGTGACAGCTGACCAAGTTGGCTTCTGCTTTTGTTGGCAGCTTACGAGAACCATCTGATAATTACCCTCTTGCAGCCGCCTGTCTGACCCATGGAGGCTCAGGCGTGGCTCTTACCCTCATCCATCACTGTGTTACTCTCTTGAGGCCATAGTCCGTAGTTGTTTGTTTGTTTGTTTTGATTAGGCTGGCAGTCAACAAGCCCTGTAGATCCTCCTGCCTCTGCCTCCCCAGTGCTGCTGGGATTAAGGCTTGTTCCACCACACCACACCCAGCCTGCAGTAAGTTTTGAAATTAGTCTAAATGGTGTAACTTAGTTCCTTCTCAAGATTGTTTTGGCTGTTGAGGTTTCCTTAAGATTCCATATGAAGCTAGGGGGTTGTGGTACATGGTTGTTATCCCAGTACTTGAGAGGCTCAGGCAGGAAGATTACTGTAAGTTTAAGGACAGCCTTGGAGACACATCGAAAGGAACCCTATCACAAAAGAACAGAACAAAAGAGATTCCATCTGAATTTTGGAATGAGTTTTCCTGAGTTGTGTAAAGAGTTGTTGAGATTTTGTAGGGATTGCCTTGAATCTGTAAATTATTTGGGATAATGTTATCGTTTTAAATATGTTAAATTCACTAGCCTGTGAACATGGCATGCCTTTCCATTTTAGTTGTTTTCAGTTTCTTCAGCTGTGATGTTGTCTTGTATAGGCTTTTCATTTTGTTTTTGAGATAGGATTTCTTGTAGCCTGGCACTGGTTTCATCCTCAGCAAGCAACAGAAGACCTTGAATTTCTAATCTTGCCTCCAACCTCCTAATACTGGGATTATAAGCATGACCCACCAAGCTGGGTTTTATATTGTATCTATTTCTATATAAAGCTGGGGACCTTTTAAATGTATGCTGGGATTTCACTGAAGTAGTCTGGTTTATCTTTCCTTTGGCCAGGAGAAGCATGTGTTGGCAGATTTGTTTACTATATTATTGGGTTCTTACATCTCTACCTCTCTTCCAGCCCTTATCCCTTCCACTCCCCCAATACTAGGTAGGAGAGAGAGAAAGTTAGAGGGGAAGGGGTTGTAGACATATTTCAGCCAACAAAGTAGTCTACTTCCTGCTGATTATGGGCATTGAGTTCCTTGGGGCTATCTTTGTGGTCAGTATATCTCAACTTCTCGTCTCTTTGCTCATGACCAGTTGACAAACCACAGCAGCAGGAACCTGGAGGAGCTGCCAGCCCTCTCAGGGCTCTCTCATTTTTACCATCTCCAGAGTCCCCTGAATTAAACTATCTGCAGCTGGCAGAAACAATGCCCCTGCTAGAGCACGAAGCAAATCATAATCACCTGCTGTGAAGCAGCCTCTTATCCCACACCTGAGATTAAAACAAAAACATACATAACTGGAGTTTGAAAGAAACCAAAATTCTCATTACAAGCATGTACTGTTCGTGTGGATTTGAGTGTGCAGGCATGTATGGAGGCAGATGTCAGTCAGCATTAGGTGTCTTTCTTGACTCTATTTCCGTCTTGTATGTGTGCATGTGTGTGTATAGTGTTCGTGTGCACACGTGCATGCATATGATGCTTGTGGAGGCCAGAGATAGGCATGGGTGTGAGATAGAGTCTCACTGATGTCATGCTCAGATAATGAATGGGTATACCCGCCGGCCAGCAAGCTACAGGGAGTCACTGGCTCTGCAACCCCTGCACTAGGGCTGCAGATGTGTGCAACCATGGATACATGAGCTCTGAGATCAGAACTCAAGTTCGCATGCTGGCAGAGCGTGCACTTGACTGAGCCTTTTCCCCAGCCATCCCTATTGCTAGTCTCTTCTCACTGAATCTAGAACTTGTCACATTGGTTAGGCTGGTGGGCCAGTGAGCTCACAGGATACTTTGGCCTTCTGCCTCCCTTACTGTTGAAGTATATCACCTGGCTTTTAAATGGCTTCATGGGTGCTGGGCATCTCAGGACTCAGGTCTTCATTCCTGCGTGGCAGCCACTTTATATTCCTGCTTCCACTTTTTTTTTTTAACTCCTGTGTTGAGGTGAAACCCAGGGCCTTGAGAGTGCTAACCAAGAGTTCCATCCCTGGGCTGATTCGTTCTTGTTTACTTACTAGGTGTGAAGCTACTCAGTTGTTTTGTTTCTTCATAAGTCAGTTTACTTTGTGTTTTTCTGTGAATTTGCACATTCCATCCCCATCACCCAGTTCTCTGACACACTGATTGTGGTTTAACTGTTCACAGTTCTGGTTTCAGGAAGCTTCCAGTTTATCTCTAGACAGTTTGCATATGGGAACTGCATGGCTTTTGCATTAGAATGGAGAGCTCACTATTGGTCTTTGGGGTTTCTTCTCATTCTCTTTAAGAAGTAGGGGCTGGAAAGATAGCTCAGCAGTTAAGAACACCGTCTGCTTGTACAGACCACCCAGGTTCAGTTCTCAGCACCTGCATGGCTCCTCACAACTGTCTATCACTCCAGTTCAAGAGGATCCAATGCCCTCTTTTGGCCTCCACAGGCAGGAACTGCATGCATGTAGTACATGTACCTGCAGGCAGGCAAACACTCATACACATAAAATAAAAAATGAGCAAATCTAAAAATAAAGGAGAAGTAACTGCAAAGCTTCCTTCTTGACTCAGAGGTTGTTGCCTTTTCCTGGTTTCTTTCCATACCCATGGACTGTGTTGGAAGAGGTGGAGAGTGTTGTTTTTTTTTTTTTTTTTTTAAAGATTTACTTATTAATTTTATGCATATGAATTTACCACCATTGTTCTCTTCAGACACACCAGAAGAGGGCATCAGACCCCATTACAGATGGTTGTGAGCCACCATGTGGTTGCTGGGAATTGAACTCAGGACCTCTGGAAGAGCAGTCGATGCTCTTAACCGCTGAGCCATCTCTCTAGCCCGAGTGTTAGTTTTTTGAGACAGGATATATATGTCCTTGGCTGGCCTGGAACTCATACAGATCTGCCTGCCTCTGCTGACCAAATGCTGAAAGTAAAAGGTGTGTGACAACAGGCATGTCCCTTTCTATAGGCTTTTAATTTTGTCCCCACACCTGGGCCTTTTCCTCATTAGAAAAGGAAAGTTTGATTTTTTTTTTCTCTTGATTTTTTTCAGTTTGCATGACAAAACGTTTGGTTGGATTCCAGATGGGTCATTGGAGCTGGCAGTCCATCTCTTTAGCAGGAGTATATACAGAGCACACTGTGTGCAGGCCTCAGGCGCTGGAGGGTAGTATTAGGCAAAGCAGCCTCTTCCAGTCTACCAAGTACACTATGTCTAATGTTAGCTGGAGATAGCCCTGTAGAGGAAAAGGGGGAGAGGGAGCTGGGAGTGCCTGGAGACTCGGGTTTTGTGTGTAGCTCTCACAGGTCACTTATTACTGAAAGCAACAGCACTTTGAGGGTTAACTGGGGGACTGTATCACCAGACCAGCTTATCTTCTCTGCTCTAGATGACAGCTGACAAGTCAGCTTAGGAAGGGAGGTTTTACTGTTAATTTGTGGGTGGTAGCTCAAGCCAGGAAAGGTTAGCTTATTTTGCCTAAGGTCACATTACTAAGACCAATGGAGCAGTAGAGGAAGGAGAGACCCTGAGAACAGATGATGGCTCTTTTTTGTTTGTTTGGTTTTGTTTTGTTGTTTGCTTTTCAAGACAGGGTTTTTCTGTGTAGCCCTGGCTGTCCTGGAACTTGTTCTGTAGACCAGGCTGGCCTCGAACTCACAGAGTCTCTGTCCCCCCTAATGCTGGGATTAAAGGCATGAGCCACCACTGCCTGGCTGATGATAGCTCTTTTACGCTTGGACTTTTTACCTTACTTTTTGTGGTACTAATGATCAAATTTAGATCCTCAAGCCAGTTAAGCATTCACCACAGTGCTCTCCTGTTGAGACAGAGTCTTGTTAAACTGGCTTTGGACTCATTCTGAAATCCAGGCAAACCTTTTGAATTTGTAATCCTCCTGCCTCAGCCTCCTGAGTAGCTGCGATTACAGGCCTGTCCCACTACAGCTGCTGCTGTCTCTCCTCTTCTTCTTCCTCTTCCTCTTCCTCCTCACGTGATTTGAGGTGGTTGCTGAGGTGAGAGGCATGTGAGAGTGGCTTTGAAAGGCCTTCCTGTATAATCAATCTTGTGTGATGCTGGGCATGGAGCTCAGTGCTAATGCATTCTGTCATATCCTCCACCACTGAGCCACACTCTAGCTGCTGTCTGCTTTCTGATACATTCTGGGTGTTGTGAATTACCTGATTTTTAACAAAAATTGGGTGGGAGAAATGGCTGAGTTGGCAAAGTGTGTGAGGCCCCAAGTTCAGATCCTCAGAAAATCTTCTAAAGCTCAGGCACAGTGCTTCTACAGTGAGGTGAGAACAGGAGGAGGCCTCAGAAGGTCATGAGCCTGCAGCCTGGTGAACACACAACTGAATGGCTTCCCTTGAGTCCACAGCAGTGAGGCATGCAGAAAATAACTGGCTAGAAAAGCCACACAAAGTGTGCCTGCTACTGGAGGTGTGAAGAGGCTCATCTCCCCAGGTCTAGTACTGTGGTACTTGGTGAATTGAGAAGCTATCAGAAGTTCAGTGAGCTGATCTACAAACTCCCAGCATCTGGTGGAAGAAATCATTCAGGACTTCAAAACCGACTGTAGTTCCTGAGTGTAACTATTGGTGTTTTGCAGATAAAATGGAGGAGGTGAGGGCTGTCTGGCTGAACCTCTTTGAAGGTACCAGCCTCTGCATCTGTTTCAGACCTGTAATTATTATGCTGAAAGATACCCAGCTACCATATAGGTGGAGAATAAGCTTAAGAATCCACAGTAGGGGACTGAAGAGATGGCTCAATAGTGACGAGCCCCTGTTGCTCTTCTGGAGAACCTGGGTTTGGTTACCAGCACCTGCAGGGTGGCTAACAGCCATCTATAACTGGAAGTCCAGGGGGTTGAGTAACCTCTCCTTACTTGAGGGCACCGGACAAGTGTGGGGTACACACCTGCATGCAGGCAAAACATTCAAATGCATAAAATAAAAGAAACACATTTTGGAAAAAGAAAAAAAAAAGAGGGCGATGGTTCACCACAGCTTCTCTTTTTCTCTCTGTCACATTTTGTGTGTGTGTCAGACTGTGTAAAGCACAAACGTTGCTACTTAACTCATTTTCAGTTGTATTGCTTATGCAGGGTTGTGTAATCTTCACTGCTGTTTTCAAAGCCTTTACCAACTTCTGCAGAAACACTACATCTATTAGGCAATAACTCACTGTCTCCTTCACTACAGCTCCAGCTTGCTTTCCCTGAATCTCCTTGCTCAAGATACTTCACATAAATGGTACATGTCCTGTTGCGTTTGCCCTGCTTTGCTTAGCATGAGACAGCCTCCCCCCGCCTTCCCCCCCCCCTTCTCTCCCCACCCCCCCCCCCCTCTCATTATAAAGATGAGGTTAAGGAGGTCAGAGAACAACTCTCTGGAATCAGCTCTCTTCCCCCCACCTTTATGTGGGATCCAGGAATCAAACTCTGGTCACTGGGCTTGCATGGCAAGAGCTGTCTCTAACCCATATTACAAACTTAGTAGGCACAGAATTTCAGTGTTCATTAATAATTCACCAAGCACCAGGATTTTGTTTTCTTTTTCAGGCTGGGTGTAGCACATGTGCTAGTTTGTGTATGTTTGGCTCAGGGAGTGACACTATTAGGAAGTGTAACCTTGTTGGAATAGGTGTGTCATGGTGGGCCTGGGCTTTAATATCCTCGTCCCAACTGCCTGGAAACCAGTCTTCTGCTAGCTGCCTTCAGAACAAGAGGTAGAACTCTCAACTCTTCCAGCCCACATCTGCCTGGATGCTGCCATGCCCTTGCCTTGATGATAAAGGACTGAACCTCTAAACCTGTAAGCCAGCTCCTACTAAATAAATGTCATCCTTATAAGAGTTGCCTTGGTCATGGTTTCTGTTCACAGCAGTAAAACCCTAAGTAAGACAGCAACTGTGTGGATACACCATGTGCGTTTTCTGGATTTTTGTTCCTGAGGATTGAACCTATGCTGAACTTGTGCTCTGCCACCGGGTTTCACCCCCACTGATGCAGACTCTCATTTCATTACCCATTTATCCAGTGATGGACACCTTTTGACTATTGCTTGTGTGTGGCTTTAGTTCTTTTGGATGCATACCCAGGAATGCAGTTGCTTATTATACACTAATTCTGGGTTGTTGGGTTGTTGGGTTGTTGGGTTGTTGTTGTTTAAAGGGGGTCTGGGTATGGAGTCCAAGTTGGCCTTAAACTTGCTATTGTAGCCCAGGCAAACTTCAGGCTCAAGACATTCCTGCCTCAGCCACCCAAGTACTGGGATCTAGGCATGCTATGCTTTCTATTTGATTTGATTTTTTTTTTTTTTTGAGAACCAAACTGTTTGCCTCAGCAGCTGCACCATTTTATCATCCCACCAGAGATGCGTGAGGGTTCCAGTTTTTCCCCACATCTTTGTCAACTTATATTTTCTCATCACTCCCTTGTCTCCTTTCTTTCTTTTTTCAATGCCCACCCCTAACAGGTAAATGTCTTATGGGTTTGATTATCGATATTGAATATCTGTGTTTGTTTGCTGTTTGTGTATCTTATTTAGAGAGAAATGTCTGTTCAGGTCTTGGACCGTGATTCTTTGAATCAGGTTGTCATTTGCTGGAGTACTTAGTTGTGTATAGATTCTCAACAGTGAACCTTTATTGGATTTGAGATTTACTTGTATTTTTCTCACTCCTTAGGTCTTCTTTTTGTGGTGTCCTTTGGTCATGTCCTCTGATGTTCAAAATTTTCTAAGTTTGGTGCATTCTAAGTTGCCTGTTTTCGATTACGTTGCTTGTGTGTTTGTTGCCGTGTCTCCTCCACAGGTTCCTGTCTGTTCTTTAATTTGTTTTATGTGCCTGAGAGTTTTATCCAAATGTGTATCTGTGTGTGCACCATGTCTGTGCCTGAGACCTCTAGAGTCCAGGTGAAAGCATCAGATTCCCAAGGGCTGGAGTTACAGGTGAGCTACCGTGTGGGTGCTGGGAATTGAACTGGGGTCCTCTGGAAGAGCTGCCAGTGCCCTCGACTGCAGAGCCATCTTTTCAGCCTGGAGTTTGTTTTTGTTTTTTAATTGCTTGTTTTTAGCCCGGATTAGCCTGGCCTGGAATTTGTGATGCTTTTGTCTTGTGTAGCACAGGCTATCCCAATTGCTATGACCCTTGAGACTCACATGATTAAAGAAGAGAACCACCTTGAATTTGTAATCTTTCTACCTCAACTTCCCAAGTCCTGAAATTACAGATGTGGATTACACACCTGACTTCTCTTATGTTTATCATCTTTTAAATATTGTCTGTGTGTTTACACATGTGCCAAGACACCAGTGGGAGGTCAGAGAACAGCTTTTGGGATGTGGTTCTCTCCTTTCATCATGTGTGTCCCAGAAATCTCAGGCTTGGTAGGAAATAACTGTGCTTGCTGAACCCTCTTGCTTCTTCTCTGAAGTTCTTAAGTGACCTTTTCCCCACCTTGCTCTGTGTGTGGTTTGTGTCTGTCACTGAGCTACTCTCAGGCCTGGTGTGATTTTTTTTTTTTTTTATTTAGGATGAATGCCATCGGGAAAGTGTTATAGAATTAATATGCCTTTCCAGTGAGAAATCACTCTGACCGCTTAGAGATTAATAAAGGAAAACCTTAACCTTTTTAATAACAGCACTCGACTGGTTCTGCCTAACACACAAAAGCAGAGACCCCAGCCTCCAACAAAAATTTTATTTATATAAGTCTTAGGCTTATACATTCCACATTCTCTGTCATCTCTTCCAGTTCCTAACAAGCCTGTTTAGTTTTGGTACTACTCAATCTTGAATTATACTGGAGGCAGTGCTTTTTTTTTTTTTAGCTAAATTCTACTTTGTATAACATAGTATTTCCTAAGCAAGTTTAATAGAGTGTTAGTAACATCACTTTATTATACCCAGTGTCTCCTATGTCTGAAGAAGGAGTGTCTAATTACTTTGAGTTGGTTTTCCAGCCCACAGTGGCTTCGTGTACCACAGGGTAAGTGGGGAGACTGGGAGGAAGTGTGGACTGTCTGCTGTCTACAGATAAGACCCCAAGAGGCGCCTCCCTAGGGAGGAAGTACACCACATTGTTAATTTCAGCCCTTTGATATGACAGTAACCACTATGAGGCTGAGTGCTTTTCTTCTCCTGCACCTACCAGTGGGGAGCTCATTGACCTTTGTAGCTGTCCTTGATGGCCCCCAGCAGTTGGTGGCAGGTCCTTCTGTGGGCTTCTCCTGGGTGGATTGGTTTCTCCTATTGTTTTGTTCCCCTGACCCCAACTATAAGCTCATAAGTTAATGGTGCTGAGTTAGGAGTAGTCCTTAGACTGTGAGAAGTAAAGACAGACAAGATTTGGAGTCACGGTGTTTCTGTGTATTAGGTACACAGGTCTGTATGGGAGACACACAGCTTTCTAAGTTTACAAAACACTTACTGGTAAGCCAACCTGCCGTGACAGGTTTGTGAGGGGCACAGCACAAGAGGCTCAGGTGCTGGATTGCCAGGGTCCTGGAGGGGAAATGATGGTGCCTGGAGTCTAGGGCCTGCAAGTCCTGTGTGGAGGTCAATGCCGTTGAGTCATGGTGCTGCCTAAAGCAGTGTTGTATGGTCAGCCAGCCCAGGGGGACAGCTGGCACGTCCAAGCACAGTGTACTGTACTTCTGCTTGCTGTCTGGGAAAGACACATTGGATCTGAGGCAACTTTATGGAAAGAAACTTGAGTTGAGCCATGCAGTGGGAGGTGAGCCATGGTCTTCAGGGGAGCTGGAAAGGAGAGTCTTCCAGGGGAGCAGTTCAGAGGCACAGAGGTGACAACAGAGACACGCTGGAGGATTTGATAGCAAGTACTTTGCAGTGATTGAGGCAGGGACCCAGTTTGGTCCTGAAAGTGCTGAGTGATTGGTGTCTTTATCCTGCTGGAGCCAGGATCCATGATTTCCAATCAGGAGAACAGCCATCTGGGGCCACTTTCCTCTGTTGTAACCTGTTTTCTTCATTTCTTCTCTTTTCTTTTGTCTTTTGTTTTGTTTTGGCATTCTTCCAGAAGTTTCAGTCTAAATGGGTAGGTGAGCAGTTTCAAGACTGTGTGGATAGATCTCTGTGGCTCCCCATTGGTGCTGTCCAGCAGGGCAGGAGGAGGCCATTTTGTCTTTTGACCCCTTTCTTCCTTAACACCCAAATGTAGTCACTATAAAAGTGATTAACTTGGCACACGCACCCGTGGCTGTTGGCTTTCTGGAGTGTTGGGCCAGAACCTGCTGTATTTTGCTTCCATGACATGGAGACAGATCAGTGGTGTTCTACCTACCTTTAAGGGTTGGATGTGGAACCAAGAGCTGATTGACAGCTGGTAGCCTCATCAATAGCTCCTGGACTAACAGCTGTAGGGACTAGAGCAGGGCTGTGCAGTAGAACTTTATACAGTAATGATTATCTGTAGTCTCCACTGCCCTGACCCATAGCCACGAGCTCCACATAGCTTTAGCCCTTGGCATGTGGCTACTGTGAAATTCAGTTTTAGTTAATTTACTCCTAAGTAGCCACCTGCAGCTCTGGGAACCCTTATCAAACAGCACATCTCTGAGGCCCTAGCTCAGGGCATAAGGACCGTATTTCTACCTGAATCCCCTTTACTAGGGTTTGAGGGAAGATAGTAAATAGAAGCCCAGAGAACACCCTCCACCCCTACCGCCCTCACCCCCACCTCCCCATCCCCACCCTCACCCCCGTGGCAGGAGACTTGAACTGAAGTATCCGTCTTTATGGCCAGAACCTCCAGCACATAACAATCTCATGCCTCCTGTGTGTGCACCCTGAGAGTGGAAGGCTGTGGCTGTGAAGACACAGCACAGAGAGAGGGGACAATGACACGGTAGAAAGCACCTTCTGACCTGTGGGGAGCAAGATGGGACCCTGGCCAGTGTGTCGGCTGTGAAAGGAGCAGGAGAGACAGCGGTTAGGGAGGAGAGGGAGTACAGAACAGCATGTGCTGTGTGCAGTCACGCTGCTCCATGTCCTGCCTTCCCGTGCTTCAGCAAGATGGCTCTACCCCCATCCTACATGGCTACATCCTCATGCCCAACAGCCTGCTTGCAAAGACAGCCTAGCCCAGGAGCTTGTCCTGAGTTGACAACCTCTTGCGTACGGGCAGTCATATCATTTGCATAGCCATTTAAGTCAACACCACACCTTGTATTCAGTCCTAGGTTAGAAGTTAGTTCACTCCTGTTCACCAGACCTGACAGCTAAGGCTTAAGGAACTTGTCACAGGGATGCTTTGAGTTATTGCACCTTAGGACCTGGCCTCATTTCTTCCATTCCTCACCTCCAGTGCTTAGGGATCTGCAGTCCCCATGAAGGAACCTCCTGTGCTTGTGACCAGAGACTATTGTCGTCTGCCTGCTGTAGCACAGGCCTGGTGGTGTAGCAGAGATAGCATGGATATCAGTGCCAGGCATACTGGGCTTAAACCTCAGCTCTGTTCATCCTGGCTCTGAGATCTTGAGCCAATCTTTAAAGCTCTGCCCACCCTCCACCCACTTATCTGTAAAATTGAGATGTGGCTTCTGCCCTCATTGGTAGCTTTGTGATAAGAGACAATGAAAGCTACAAGTGTCTGGTACAGGACCTCTCATAAACACCAATTTTTTTTTTTTCTTATCCTCTTGAAAGGAGGGAGGAGGCCCAGGTAGTCCTCCAGCCCTCTTAGCTAGATGCTAGTTGGTGGAGCTGGCCTTGCTGTGGTGGAAACAAAGAGGTCATTCTCCAAACTTTGACTGTACTCATCTTTGACCTAGTTCCTTGAAGGTAGAGTTCATTGTGAGAGCCACATGCTAACTAGAAAGAAAGTAAAGGGCTGGAGACATGGCCCAGTGGTTAAGAATAGTTCTGCTCGCCGGGCAGTGGTGG
>JANHMN010000020.1:7949-49134 GCA_030674055.1 Rhabdomys pumilio | reverse complement strand
AAAAAAAAAAAAAAAAAAAAAGAAAGGAAAAAAAGAATAGTTCTGCTCCTGCAGAAGGCCAAAGTTCCATTCTTAAAACCCACATTGGTGATTCACAACTGCCTGTAACTCTGGTTCCAGGGCATCTGGTAACTTCTTCTGGCCTCCATGGGTATTGACCACACATGCACATACCCCCCCCCCCCCCACCCACACAATGTAAAAATAAACTTTTTTTAAAGAAAGAAGAAGAGAAAGGAAAGGAAAATGTAGCATGGTGGTATCTCATCTTTGTTCTTGCTAAGTTTATCCTTTTCTGTGAGGCTCTCAGACCTGAGATCAAGGAGACAGAGAGCCATGTGGGCATCAGGTTTGGGGATCCGTCAGTACCTCTTGAGCCAGCAGTGATAGTTTGGCTGAGCCACCCTTCTAAGGGTGTACATGTGTGAGAGCAAAGCAGCAGCTGAGTCAGGTCAGTCCAACCTGTGTGTCAGGATCATCTGGGGGAGAATTTGCAGCTCTTTCCTGGCCCTTCTTCCAGCCCCTGTTCTGGTCTGTCACATACCCTGGACCCCTGCCATGTGTGTTCTCCAGGTGGCCCCAGAGCTGCATTTTTCTGGACTCTCTGATAGCTCCCTGGCATTCTGCTACTGGAAATAAGATAGCTTCTTTCTCTGGAACAGTAGCTGCCCATCCTCACAGCAGCCATGACCAGCTGCATGCTAAGCCATTGCATTACAATGCAAACCAGATAGACTCCCCACTTTTCAGGGAGTGCTTTATACAGTCAGCAGGGAGATGATGACTCAGGGCAACTGGCAGTATTGTGAGAGAGACTGCATACTGCTTCCAGGCTTTAGGGATCCTCTGCCTCTGAGGTAGGGGTGGGTGTGGGCCAAGGGGAAAAGCTCTCAGGATGAGCAAGAACTAACTTGGCTTCTCTGAGTAGTCACTGAAAGGCTGGGGCTGTAGCTGAGTTGGTAAAGCACTTGTCCAGCACAAAGTGCTGAATGCAGTTTGAAGTTCCACATAAATCAGGTGTGGTACCCCACTCAATCCCAGCACTGGGGAGATAGAGGCAGGGGATCAGATAGAGGGTGTGTATATGGGTGCCACAGAGTCAGGTGAGGACTGGCAGAACATGATGGTAGAGGAGCTTGGACCTTGGCTGTTTTCAGAAAATATATGGGAAAAGAAGTGCCCAGGCTCTCCAAGTTCAGTATAGCACAGAGGTCAGAGCCCCGCTAGGCAGCACGTGTCCTTTCTACTTTGTGAAAGCATGGCTGGCAGCAGCCTGTAAGAGCCACGGTCCTCTCAGGACAGGTAGGACCATAATGAGGTGATACCCTTATAGGCTGACTGTGAGTTTGCTTGGTGCTCTAATGGCAGTAACCTCATGTTCATCTATATCTGGCTTTTCACTCATCATTACATGTGAGCTGATGGGAGTTTAGTTCTTTTATCGTCCTGAACTCACCATCTGGCCCAGGCCAGCCTCACAAGCAGGCTGGTCCTCTTGTATGAGCCACGGTGCCTGTGTAGTGAGCTTGTGCTGCTCGGGATTTCCGCTTGGAGTGATGATGGAATAGTGCTAGTCCCAGATTTTCTGGGGTTGCTGTACAGCTATCTAGGCCAGCCCGGCCTCCCGCCAGGTCACTCTGTCTCAGCCTCCCACGTGTTGGGCTTATAGGCGTGTACTACCACACCCACTTTATTCCCAGCCTTGTGCCTTAGTGTGCTAGCAAACGTACACATGGTTATATACGAAGGGGTGTAATTATAAGTCACAGAATATAGGGTGGATCCTGCCAGACAGCTCAAAATGGCAGCACACAATCCATCAGCAGTGTGAGACTTCCCTCTAACACCTGAGGTAATAGGTCTCTGGTAGCTGTGAGGGAGGAAGTAAAGTGGGATCCTTTTCCTTTTGTGATTAAATGATAAAGTATCTTTCCATATGTTTGCATGGTGGGCCTGGTGAGTCTTTTCTCTCCAGCCAACCTCCTTCTTCAGACAAGGTCTTACTGCATTGCCCTGGCTGATTTAACACTCAACTGTGTAGACTTTGCTGGCTTTGAACTTGAGGGATCCCCGTGGTTCTGCCCTCTGAGTGTGTATAGGTGTGCACTGCTACACTGGCATGCCCTCCCCTTTTTTACCTGACACCTTTCCCTATTGATTCTAGAAATGAGGGGCAAGGTGTTTGTGTGAGTTTGGGCCCAGGACCTCTGGCATATTGGGCACACCGGGTATGATGGGCAATTTGGCGCTCTGCCACTGGGCACTGTCTCCAGCTAATGTCTAAGAACTCTTTAAGACTGAGTTTTATTATTTTTTAATTAAGTATAGTGTGTAGGTGTGTGCATGTGAGTGCAGAGGCCAGATATGTTGGTCCCCCAGAGTCACAGGCAGTTATGAACTGTTGTGAGTGCTAGGAACCAAACTTGGGTCCTCTGGAAGATCAGCAAGTGCTCTTAATCACTGAGCTGTGTCCCCAGGCCCTGGTTTTTAGGAATTCTTTTGAGTCCTTTGTTTTATATGTTCATATGGCTATATATGTATGTATGTATGTATACATGTATGTATGTATTTATGTATGTATGTAGTATGTGTGTGTATGTATGTATGTATGTATGTATGTATGTATGTATGTATGTATTTTTTTGAGGCAAGGTCTTACTGTGTAGCCCTACAGCTCAACTTATAGACCAGCCTGGCTTTAAGCTCCCAAGAGGTCACCCTGCTTCTGCCTCCCAAATTCTGGAATTAAAAGCCTATACAACCACACTGGGCTAAATAGGCTTTTTTTCCCCTTTGAAATAACATCTCATGCAATCCAGGTTTCCTCCTCTGAGTCCTAAAGATAACCTTGAATTTCTAATCCTCCTGCCTGTGCCTCCTGAGTTCTGGGATTGTAGGTGTGAATAAATACACCCAGTTTGTGCAGGGCCATGGTTCAAACTCGTGGCCTTACTTTGTGTGCTGGGCTAGCACTACCAGCTGAGCTCCACCTGTGGCCCCTGGTCCTCACGTTTTAATGGCATGTGCATGTATGTTTCCGTGTAGCCTGAGGTCAGCCTTAGGTATTCTTCAATTTTGAAACAGAGTCTCTCATTGGGACCTGGAGCTCACTGATTAGGCTAGCTGGCTGGCCAGTTCACTTCAATGATCTGATCATTGACCACAGGTCCTGGAGCATACCTGTTGTCCCAGCAGCATTCATAGCTAGGGGTAGGAGGATCCGGAGTCTGCAGTCAGTCATCCTCAGCCACACAGTTAAGTCGAAGCCAACCTGGGCAGCATGAAATCTTGTCTCCAAAAGCTAAAATGCATTTCATATAGTTAGCTTATTATTTCTGTGCAGTGTCTTGAGCTTCTGAATGATACCTCTCCACAACAAACATCTGGCACTGCCTCATGCTCCTAACTCATTCTTAATTCAAGTATGCGTGAAAATACAGCAGAATATACTCCAGGCCCCCCCTCCATGCAGTGCGTCTCGTACCTCACACTTCTCCAGCCCCAGCAACTGTATACTCCAACTCCCTACCCAGTGCTCTCTCACTCAGCACCTCTCCTCACCATACGCATACCCCGCCTATTCCAGATATTCCCATGTTACTCCTACCCCACACCTACACACATCCCTAACACACACAAATCCCCCTGGAGACTGCCTCCGTACTTCTCCCTAAGTAACCGAGAGAGCCTGGCCTGATAAGCAGGTCAATGTGTTTGTTTTGTGAGACTCTCCTCGTGGCTTCAGGGCCTCACCTTTGATCCTGGTGCCCTGGCCTCTCTGGGTTTTGTTTTGGGAGGAAGCAACAGCTACTCTTGAAAGAATTCCAAGAAGAACAATTGTTTGAGTGCCAAAGCCCCTGGGGGAGTGAGATGTACACTCACTGTTCTGATCCTGGGCTCAAAAGAACTGTTGTGTGTGGAGAGACAAGGCTAGGGATTGGAGCAGAGCACACTCGTCCTTCAGACACTTCTAGCCCTCAGAGTTTTAGGGCAGCACAGTGCCTGGGTTCCCCACACCTGGCCAAGTTTTCCTGTCCTGGATCCTGGAACTGTGACAGGCGGGTCCTTTCTCCATAGGAAGTGAGAGTGAGTGTGTGCTGAGGTCACTCTTGTAAGGCTCACCGACAGTGGGGTGTGGGGGATGTCATCACGTTTACTGTTGAGTGCTGCTGTGCATTGCACCAGGGGATCCAGGTCAGGAAGGCTCCCCCTTACCTCAAGCAGGGGCAGGCTGAGCCCCACACAACTAACCTAGCACACTGAGGGCTGAGCACACTGCCGAGGGCTGCAGAGGCCTGCAGAGGCCATCAGCATCCTGGAGGGAGGGTGGCACTTATATGCCACAGCTACATGGAGGTGGAAGCTTCTGGACCAGTACAGGCACATGTACCCCACATGCACCCCACCTTTTCTCATCAGTTGGCTTACAGGTCTTGTCCTGTTCTGGGGTCTTTGTCCTAGGCTGCATAACTCACAGTTCCTGGCTAGGAACTAGAAGATACTTGAGGGGTTGAGTGGAAGACATGGAAGAGAAAGAAGGACTTTAGGGCGAGGAGGGTCAAGAGCTGAGCAGGTGGAGTGGGTGCCTCTAGATTCAGGATGTACCTCTCACCTCCGTGTCCCTTGCATACTGTCATACTGTGACTAACTTTTCCTGGCTTGCACTCAGGTTTTCTGTATGTATGTAGAGTCTGCGGATCTGCCCTTGTCTCCAGGACTCTGACACTGAAGGGATGGGGTGTATATGCTGGGATACTTTTGGGGGTTTGCTTTTAAAGATATGTTGTATGCATGTGCACACGCACACATGACAGCTGAGAGCCTGTAGGATTTAGTTCTCTCTCCCGTCATATGGGGTTAAACACAGGCTTGGCATAAGCACCTTTGTCCACTGGCCTTTTTTTGGTGTGGCGGAGACTGATTGATGTGCAGGTTGGCCTCACACCTTGAACTCCTGATCCTCCTGCCTGCTGAGATTACAGATGTGTGCCACCAAGCTTGGCCTTAAGTGGAGAGGCCTGTTAGTTACCTGGGGACAAGCATAGGAGGGTGCCACTATGAAGACAAAAG
Source organism: Rhabdomys pumilio (assembly GCA_030674055.1). Lineage (NCBI taxonomy): Eukaryota > Metazoa > Chordata > Mammalia > Rodentia > Muridae > Rhabdomys > Rhabdomys pumilio. The sequence continues at coordinate 44,064 of JANHMN010000020.1, read as the reverse complement.
CAAGAGTGTAGACTTCTGCTGTCTCCATCCCCGAGGCTGGTACCTGTTGCTTTGATGCCTTGTGTGCCGGCCACAGTGAAGGGCAGTCAGATCACAGACGTGCCCGCGTGTCTTCTTCCTTCAGAGTTTGCTGTCACTTTGCAGTTGAAGAAATAGCACCTCTGAAAAACCAGAAACTCCCTCAGGGTCCCACAGTAGACGGTTAGAGCTGCGTCACATCCTCTTGTGGCCTGGCCTGGCTTTCTCACCCTCTCAGCTGAGCACATGGATTAGGTCAGGATTACAGGCCTCCTTAAGTAGTCCCCCACAAATAAATGTGCCAGTTCTGACTTGTGGTTCAATGGCTTTAATTAGGATTTTATCACTTGTAGATCACACCAAAGAGGAGACAGCTGTCTTCCTGTCTCAGATGGTGACACTGAGAAGCAGCTGATCAGAGCAGAGGTTAAAATAGCTTACAGTCTCCTGACAGCTCCAGAGCAACCTCCTCCTTGCCTGGGAGTTAATGCGAATTTTCCTTTTCAAACTCTGGGCTCTGAGAGTGTTCTCACTGCAGTCTGTCTTCCCACTGTCACAGGGCTGTTTGGCTGACCTGGCTGACTACTTGAATATCCCTTCCTCCTGGAGAACAGCCTTCCCAACAGAGTCCACTATGCTTTGGTGAAGGGCATGTAGACAGCCATGCCTGCCCCTCCCCTAATCTCCAGACAAGCCCAGAAACTCAGATGCTTGGTGTTGGGACCTGTTTTGCACACGGTTCCATGTTAGAACAGAGCAATGACCCACAGGCTGGATACAGGTCTCAACTTATATCAGTGACTGGCCTTTGTGGTAGTCAAACTCGGAGAGCATGCTGGGATCACAGAGCACTGCACTGTCCTCCATTTGTGAGGTTGGCTCTAGACACAGAACCGTGCCCTTCCCACATCCTCTGAAAACAAGATTCCTTTTTGCCCTGCACACTTCATTGGGACATAGCTACCAGTGGCCATATGCAGCCAAGCACTTCACTCCAAGCAACAGAAGTCAATGGTGGCTGATTTGAAATGAAAACCAAGTATTGTGTATATTTGTTTAGAGATTTATTTTTTACTGACTGTGGTGCCACTTGACTTTTAACACAGCACTCAAGGAGACAGAGGCAGGCAGAGGTCTGTGAGTTCAAGACTAGCCTGGTTTACAAAGTGAATTTCAGGCTAACTAGGGCTACACAGTGAGACCTTATCTTTAAAGGGGGGCTCGATGTGTAGTCTTGGCTAGTCTGGGACTCACTAATAGACCAGGTTGGCCTTGAACTTGAAGTCATAGTGAACTGCTTGCTGCTGCTTCAGTTTTATTTTTCAGTTATGTTTATGCCCATGTTGCTGTGTGTGGGTATGTGCGGGTGCGTGCAGTTAGCCTCCAAAGCCAAAAAGGGCATTAGTTCTCCCAGAGCTGGAATTACAGGCTGATATGGGTGCTGAAAACCAAATTCAGGTCCTTTGGAAGCAGTGTGAACTCTAACCACTGAGCCATCTTTTTAGCTCCAGTGAGTGTGTAAAAAGAGCTGCCATGGTCGTCTGTAATCCCATTAATACCTTTGGCAGCCCAGGTTAGCCTCCAACTCTCACCACTGAGGATGACCTTGACTTCCTGATCCTCCTGCCTCTGCCTTCCAAGTGTATTACAGACACTTGGCCACCATTCTCAACTCTTGGAATCAATCTTGAATCCATTTCGTTACCACCAGAGAGGTGTTCGAGCTCTCTCTCTGCAGGGTATCATTCCCAGTTCTCAGTCCTGTGTGGTATATAGGATCAGCAGCCAGTGACGCTTTCCTACTACAAAGTCGGCCAGGAAAGTGGGTGTGGCCACCTTAGGCTGCGGTCTGTGCAGTGGGCCACTCCCTACTGCAAGTGCAGGTGAGGTAGATGGAACTGAGGCCTCAAGTCTGACCTGGTTTCTGCACTTCTCTGGCTGCGTACTTCATCTGAACCTACCGTAGCCCTTTAGACATTACATCACTCTCGTGCTTTCTTGCTTTCTTCTTGTCCTGCGTGCTCTGTGTCCAGAACCCACTGTGGTAACCGCAGTCGCCCTTAGACAGTTGGCTACTTCCTCTTAAGGTTCAGCTTCGTGAAGAGTTCTGACCTGGTCTTCTCAGCTAGTGTGCTAGAGTTAGGTCCTGAGAATGGGCAAGCCATTAAGCATGCTGGATCCTAGGTTTTGCTGGGAAGCTTCTAACTGGGTAGGTGCTGTTTATCACAGGCCCTCCTGGCTGCTGGGTCCAGTTCCTCCTGAGTTAGCTAATATTCGAGGCCGCTGCAGTGCCACAAGTTGGTGGTTGTATTTTCACGTGGTCTAAGAGTGGGCCATGGTGGTAGTTCTCTTGTTGGTATATAGAAAGAGACCTAAGCTGTGGCCGTTTGAGATTTTGAAAGTGTGATACAGTCGAGAAACATCAGTAAACAGGCTGACGACAAAGCTTTTATTTGCTCTGAGTTATGAGTTAACAACTAGGTGCCTTAGCTGTCCTGAACCAGGCTGTTTGGATGGGATGACACTGGGTCCCTGATATGAACAGGGTCTGGAGAGCCTCGTGTCCACAAGTGAAGCATGTGGTTAAAAGGGCCCAGACAGACAGACTCTGAGGGACCCCTCTGCTATCCTGAGAGGCTCTCCTACCCACACTGAGCCTGTTACTTAAGTGGCTTCAACAGTGACCTTTGACCTTTCCTTCATGGCCCTTGTTAAATGTTCTTTATAAATACCATCTTTACATGGTTGCCACGTGCTGTCTTTCCTCTTCAGCTGACCTCTGCATCCTGTCCAGCAGGGCCTTCCCGCTGCACCTGTTCCTCTGCCTGGATGAGAATTCAGTCTCATCACACCTGTTCCTCCCTGTGACCCTAGCAGTCCTTGCCATGCCCATTGGCTCCAGGTGGTAGCTGAGGGCTTCACCCTCTCTGGTTCTCACCATACCAGGCCTCTGCGGCATTGATGCCATATGGTAACTATACACTTACTGTCTCCTCAACTGCCCCCAGCCAGCTCCCCGAGGGCAGCAAGTTCACCTCAGTTCCTGTCACCCTTGCTACATGACAAGGCTCAGGCACATGGGTTTGGGAGTTGGCTGGGCTGAGATTTTTCTTCAAGAAAAGCAGACTTGCCTTTTGGACAAATCCAATGGTTATTTAAAGGCCAAAGTGATTAAAGGCTTTTAGCCAGCTCAGCCGGGCAAACATGGCCTTCCTTCCCTTTCTCGTTCCTTCCTCCTTGCCTAACCGTTAGATTACATTCCTAAAGCCCGCCACCAAGATCTATTTCCTTATTTGGCCACTTTCTCCCCTAAAGCTGACCACCAGGGTCCAGCTATTTAAGTATTGAGGCCCAGCAATCAGCCCCATTTTCCTGCCCTAATTAACCTGGCCAATCAAAGTGAAAACATCTCATCCTAACACAGGCTCTCCCTTTAGAAAGCATCCTTCGCCCATGGGCCATGTGTTCTCTATCCAGTCCTTTGTCCCTCTGGAACAATGCTCCACTCTCCTTCTCCCTTGTCCTCTATCTCCCGTCTTTGTTTCTTATTTCTTGCCCTTTGTCTTTCTGGGGCAAATAATCTCCTTTGTGCTGAGAACTTGGTCTTGGTGTGTCGTGTTCCAACGCTAATCCTTTTGGTGATATTAAGCAGTTTGAACTTCGTGGGCTCATGAAGTCAGACAATGGCATCGCCACAGTCTTACACAGGTGTGGGCTACTGGAGCTTTGTCAGTGGTCCGTAGAGAGAATAAAGGTGGGATTTTAGTTAGTATTAGACTTGGAAGAAGCTGGATGCCACCAAGAGCCCTATATCCTAGCTATGGCGTTGGCCAGTGGGGGTGGCACCACTCGTGTAAGATTAGAGGTCAATCTATTTTAAGAAAGACAGTTCTCCGCTGGGCGGTGTTGGTGGCGCATGCCTTTAATCCCAGCACTTAGGAGGCAGAGGCAGGCGGATTTCTGAGTTCGAGGCCAGCCTGGTCTACAGAGTTCCAGGACAGCCAGGGCTACACAGAGAAACCCTGTCTTGAAAAACCAAAAAAAAAAAAAAAAAAAAAAAAAGAAAGTCAGTTCTCACCCCCAGGAGTGATAGCACACACCTTTAATCCCAGCACTCAGGGATGGTTTGGTGCTGCTATGTATTCAAATGCTAAATACTGGGCCCTAAGGTCTGATTGCCCCCAACAAGGTCATCAGGTACACCAATGATGTTATGTAAATCTTGCCCCCAAGTTATCCCAGATTGGTTAATAAAGATGCCTGTATGGGCTGGGCAGAAGAGAGGGGGCGGGGCCAAGGTTCCCAGGCTTGGGACCAAGATGGAAGAAGGAGGTGGCCATGGGGCAGGTGGCTCTTGAGCACATGGACACAAATGCTGGCCTGATGGAGTAGGAGGGGCCCAGGTGGAACACGGCACGTGATATCCCGGGTATCACCACAGGCGAATAGACAAACTAGCATAGAGGATTGCTATCTGCCCAGCTCTAGTGTTATTATTATATAAGGCTTATTGTAAATCTAAAGGTGTCTTTTTATCCGGGAACAGTGATAGTGTGAAGTGGGGTAGAAACCCCTAGTAGATATTTAAAGACAACAAGGGAGTGTAGCAGCCTCCAAAATAGTAAGAACTACCACAGATAGGTCTCTGCGTTCAAGACCAGCCTGGTCTACAAAGTGAGCTCCAGGACAACCAGAGCTACACACAGTAACCCTGTCTTGTAAAAGTCAGTTCTCCCCTCCCTGGGATCTAGGGATTGAACTCAAGTCAGGAGATTTATATGACAAGTTCCTTTTACCTCCTAAGTTCATCATGCCCAGTTTCTTGTTTGTTTCTCTTGTTTTGTCTTGAGACAGGATTTCTTATAGCTGAGAATGACTTGATGCCCCTCCTCTGCTTCCCTCTTTCTGAGATTTCAGGCATGTATCACTCAGGCCTGATTTATGTGGTACTTGGTATCAAACTTAGGGCTTCTTCCTTGCTGGAAGCACTCTGCCAACTGATTTACATCCCGCTTAAGCAACAAACACTGTATTATTTAGAGGGGGACTTGTACCACTACTTCTTGCATGTGGTAGTCAAGGGGCAACTCGTGCAGATGGGCTATCTATAGCTTTGCTGCATGAAGCCTTCTGTGAATCCTGCTTCAACAGTTGATCGAGCCCAGGTCAGAGATGCTGTTGACGTTGATACCTGTGTTGTCCGACAGGAGTGGAAGCTGTTGGTAGCTGTCAAGGAGGAACTTTTGGGAGGACCCAGAAATGGTACAAATAAGCAGAGCTGGCTTGGATGTGTGTGGAAGGTGGAAGGGTGTCTTCTGTAGCGCCATGAGGTTTCTGGGTTCTTGCTTATTGTTTGCCTAAGATCCCAGGATGGTGAGGACTGGGGAGATGGAGCTCCCTCCAGGCTTAGCCACTACATCCTGGTCACCAGCTGGGGCTTATGCTTTTCCAGTCTGGCCTAGCAGTTGGCTAATGCCACCAGGAACAGAGATTCTGGGTGGCTGTACCAGGCTCACAACTGATGATCAGTTGACCCTTCCCAGGAAGTAGACTTCCTCTACCGGGAAGTCCCGGAAGAGGTTCCAGGCACCGTCCTATAGTGACAACTTTGGAATTTTGGTTTATTTTAAAAGCATAGAACTATTATAAGAATATGTTTTTGTTTTAATCCAGGTGTGGGATATGGGTCTGCTTCAGACTGTCCACAGCAGCAGACTATGATTTGCCTAGTGCTCTAGCAGGGGCATGATTTTGCCAACAGCAAATAATTTTCTGGGATTTGTGTGATGGTGCAAATTCTGGGAACTTTTCAGAGGATATATAAATGCTAGGGCCCTGAGAGGTAAGATGAGTCGTGGCTGTTGGTCACGGTTTGTTAAGTCGTCCTGCACAAAGAAGAGACAAGAAATTAGATATCCTGATGACGAAGATTGAACCTGCCCCAAGGAACTTGACACCTCAGTCATCAAGAAGTAGTCTTAACAATAACGTCACCCCCTTTCTTTTCTGTCCTTTTTTCTCTTCTGTCTGGTGTTAGGAGTTGAAATGGTTGGAAAAGGGTTGAGAAAGGTGGAAGAAAGAAGAACCCAAAAAGTAGCCAAAGACCAGCTACACCTTCCACAGGAAGCTGGCACACACTCTAGAAGGCTTGCACCCTGCAGCCTCCTCAGGACTGTGTGGTCAGTTTACGAGCACCTAGGCTGAGAGTGGGTGAGGCAGTCAGGAGCTCCGCTCTGTAGGTGAGGCAGCTCTTCCCCTCCAAGAAAAGAGGGAAGTGAGGCCAGGCGGGAAGGTGGGGGATGACCTCACTGTGTAGCGTCAGTTAGCATCTTAGCTGAAAATGCTCAGTGAATAATGAACCCTGCATAATAGCGGTGTTTCTGCTAATTTAGGGGACCAGGTCTGCTGTGTCTGCTGCTGTGTATAGTCAGATTACAAAGGGATGCTGGTGTGTGCAGGCCTCAGTCAACCCTGTCTGTGCCCCTGCAATGCTGGGGTTGGGGTTGTCCTAAGACACGGACTAGGTTTTTGATGTCTGTTCCCCAGTCAGGGTCAGAAACAGTTTGGGGTTAGCATGGCCTAGACAGTGAGTCCCTTGCGTTAGGATTTGCTAGCTGCTTTTGTTTGTTGGTCAATTTTTGACAACAGAAGTAAAATGGGAAGATATTACTCACAGCTGTGCTGGGCAGCTCCACCCCATCAAGTCTTTAGTCGTTTCTAAGTGTGGTGTTGCCATGGTAGCAACCTTGGCCCTGTAGTTAATGTGGGACTCAGCTGTGCCCTCACATTCTCAAGTCTGTTTCACTGAGCAGCTGGCCCTCTGGACTATGCCCAGCAGGCTGAACTACATCGCAGTTCCAAATACCCCGCGTGACAAACACCGTTCTGAATACCTCTCGCCTGAATTGTTTGGTTACTTTGATTTTTTTGTTTTTTGAACTATAGTTTCTGGCCTAGAAATGGTTGTGTTTGGGGCTTTTGGTAGTTGGCTTCTATTACTCTAGAATGGTATCAGAAGCCCACTCAACCCTGTGATGTGTCGTAAGAGTGCTTTAGAGTCTAGTAGAGAGGCCAGGCATGGTCAGTGTTTGTGAGTTCAAGGCCATCGTGGTCTATATCGAGAGTTCCAGGTCAGTCAGGAATATGTAGTGAGAGAGAGAGAGAGAGAGAGAGAGAGAGAGAGAGAGAGAGAGAGAGACCCCAACTGACTGAGACTAGCTATGTGCCATGATGTCATGGCAAGAATTGGGCCAGAGCAAGGAGTAGGCATTCAGAAAGGAGAAGCTTGAAGGTCACCGCCAACCCCATTGGGGTTCTGGCAACCTTAAGCCATGTGACTCTGGATGAGTTACTTAATTACATTGTGCCTCTGATTTGCTCATCCACAAAAACAGGAAGGAATGCTGACCTTATAAAATGTTTGCAGCGGTTAATTGGATAAAATTGATTATGTTCAGTAATGTCAGTATTATTCAGTTTAAGTATGTTGCCTATGTAATGTTGTCACTCACAAGTAGGAAAAGCAGGACATAAGTGAATGTTTGCATCCAGCTCTCAGGAGAGCTCATCTCCTAGTCATTGAGACCCTAGTGTAATGCTTTCTTTTTATTGACCCTACTTAAGTTTTATCTCTCCTGTTCTCTCCAAAATCGGGCAAGATTGAGCTGGGATGTGGCTCAGTTGGTAAAGTCTATTCTAGTAATTCAGCTGACTGTCAGCTCTCGGAGTTTTACTGAACCAAAGTGTTGGTTGGGTGGCGGTAAGGGAACAGCCGACTCCCTAGGAAAAATACCCCAAGAGTCGGGTGTGAGCCTGGCCCATCACTGTTGGGCAGCAGGATTTGGACCTTGCCAGGGAGCCAGTAAGCATTCCCACAGTGGTATCATGGAGCAGAGTGCTTGCATTGGACAGTGGACCTGGCTCCCTTTACTTAAGCCTCAAGTAAGGTACCACCAAGGCCACCTGTCCAAAAAACGGTCCTGCAGTTTGCTTACAACCCCAACATGGGTGAGGATTAATATCAGAATTTGCCTGCCCCCTGCCCAGTCTAAGCCTGTGGTGTAGGCTTCCTGTAGGCCTCTCTATAGGGAGAAGCCAGACGGGAGGAGCCTCTTGGTTCTTGGCTGCCCAGGTGAAATGATCTAGTCTGGCTCTCTGTAAAGGGAAAGGGGACTGTGGTTTCTGCTATGTCCTCTGCCTAACCTTCCAGTTGGTTACTTCCTGCTGCCGCTGGTGAGGGTGGGCACTGGAAGGGACTCACCCAGCTGGTGTGCTCACCCAGCTGTACCAGTTGTTCCCTGTTCTGCCCTCCCTCTTCCTCCTCCCCCTCTCCCTCCCCCTCCCATTCATTCTTTAACAGCGATGTGTACTTTGGAGACTCTCCCCAGCCACCTAGAGAGCCACTGCCTCTTGTCAAGCTGTTGATATCATCCCTTCCTGTTCTGAGTCCTTGTGGGGTTGCCCCCTTCCAATCCTGCACTCTGAGAATCCAAAAGAGCCCTGGATCTTTCTCCAGAAGAAGGCCCTGAAGTCAGTCTGGCCAGGTAGCTGGTGTAAGGATCCCCATCACACTTGAATTCTCAGTGTGTGCTAGTGTTTTTTCTCCTTGGCTCCTAGCTTGCAGTGCATGCAATTCCTGGCACCAGGGGTCTGGCCAATATCTGTGGACTTCTAAAGGAAATATGCAGGAGGAGTTACCTGCCGCCTCCCTTGCACTTGTGGCAGGATGCCCAGTTGTACTTCTGGAAAGAACAAGAGCTGATTTGGCCTGAGGCCAGCTCCCTATGTTCCTCCACCACACATAGGATATCAGTGATCCCAGGGTCAAAGCCATGTATGCCGGCAGGAGCTGTATTAGCCCAGCATGCTGCTGCCATGGTCTCAATGGACAGTGCGGCTAGTCCTGCCTTTCTTCTGCAACCAGGGGCTCTCTTTCCTATTGCTGAGGACGTTTTGACCAGCATGGATCCCTCACAGCCTCTGCACACATAACAAGCTTCAGCTCTATTCTGCTTGAAAGCTGCCACACCCTTTGTCTTTGTCCCCATAGCACTGCCACCTCCTTTGTCCAAGGCACCTTCTCCCCCTCCCTCTCTGCACCCCACGAGTCACTACCAGAGTCTCAGCCTTGCTGCCTCCTCCCAGTCTCTCTGCAGCCTGCCCTGCCTGCCTTCAGTTCCAGGTCTTATCCTGGTCCTTATCTCCCGCTTCCTTGCTGCTCTGCCAGCTGCCAGCCAGGCAATTTGTTCTCTCTTGCTCTTTCTCTGTCCACAGGCCTTTATAGACATCTGTACCCACAGCGCTGTGGCTCCAGCTGTGGCCTACCTCTGGCCTTCCATGTCACACTGTGTACTCTGAGTGAGGGACCAGGAGACCCATGTCTGTGCCTGGTGCCTGTATGGAGGCCAGAAGAAGGTGTCCGATCCCCTAGAAATGGAGTTTTGGATAGCTTTGAGCTACCCTGTGGGTGCTGGGAATTGAACTGAAGTCTTCTTGAAGAACAGCCAGTGCTCTTCACTGCTGAGCCATCTCTCCATCCCTTCCAAAGCGTCATCTAACATGCCCTAACATTTTCTCGTGCTCTTGATGAAGCAGGCATTAGGACATACAGTGCCCTTCCTGTTCAGAGAGTAATACAGAAGACCCATGGGAATGAAAGCCCCCTGTGACCTCTGTAGATGTCAGCTGTCAGGACTGCAGCCCTGTGCCCAATCTACAGTCCTCTCCTTGCTCTTCTGGGAGCTGCAGGGTTTTCCATTCTCCCTCATCATTTCCATCTTGTAATAGTTTGATGATGTCACCATGACTATCTTTGTTTTCAGAGATGAGGAAACCAAGGCCAGACTTGCCCAGGGCCACACAGTCAGTGCAGCCCGATTTCTCACTGGGTTGTCAGCTAGAGCACACTTACTCTATGAGTAGCAGGTGTCGAGCCTGAGGGTATAGACTAGTAAGACAGGTGCCTTCCCAGGAACTCACAGGCTGCTACTGTCAGAGTGGACCCTCAGCCAAGAGCTCCCAGCAGCAGGTAGGATTTGCATTTGGAGACCCAGGAAGGGAAGCACAGCGGTTCAGTGGGATCAGTCAGCCCACCCTGCTCTCTCCCCCAGTCTCTGGGCAGTAAAGAGCCTGCAGTTTCTGGTCCCAAGCGTGGTGCTGTTCAGTCCAGAGCTTATCATTCCATCTTCAGGGTGAGTCAGATGCCAGTGGCTGCCCTACCCTACTAAATGCCCTTATAACACAGCTCCCAGGGGCCACCGCACCCAACAGGAAGTACCTCCACCCTATCATGAGGTGGCCCTGGCTCTGAGGACAGGCAACAGGGTGCTGTTGTGGAACCTACCAGGTTTGCCCCAGCATTGCTGGCTTCTTCCTGCCCCTGCCTTGGGCACTGCATGGCCATCTGTCACTCTTGTTCCTTACTGCGACCTTGCATTAGAACCACAGAGGCTCTTGCTGTCCTCTTAGGGGACTACAGTGTGGGGGTGTGTTGGGGGTTTGGGGGGTTGTTTGCGTGGGAAGGTAAGGGAAGGGAAGGGAAGGGAAGGGAAGGGAAGGGAAGGGAAGGGAAAGGAAGGGAAGGGAAGGGAGGGGACGAGAAGGATTTTGAGGCCTTGTTTTCTAATATCTTTCCAAGTTTGTTTATTTTGGGGTGTGTTGGGGGGTTAGTATGTGCATGCTGCCTGTGTATATGGGGGTCAGAGGACAACCTTGCAGGAGCTTGTTCTTTCCTTCCACTAAGCATTAAACTCAAGACGTCAGGCTTGTCCATAAGCACTTTTACCCACTAAGTCATTTTCCTGGCTCAAGGCCTTGTTTTTCTTGATTGCTACACAGGGGGCCCGTTCCTATGGACATTTGGGCTGTCTGTCTGTGCATTGAGAAGCAGTCCATACTGTGAGCTCTTGCTGGGTCTCCAGCTGCCTCAGGAGTAGATTAAGGGTGACAAGACATCCTATCAGCAGCTGCCATGCCTCTCTCCTAACCGTACCTGTTTCCCTTAACAGCCTCCTGGAAGTAAGAGCCCCAGGCTTCAAAAAGCTTAGTTTGTGGGACATCTCAGGAAGAAAGATGACCTTGTTTCTTGGCCACTCAATTTAGATCCTTCATCTTTGGGGCACTTGACCCTGGGCACACTTCCTTTAACCTTAATCACACTTGAAACCCGTACCCACAAGTAGCAGCAGGTTGAGGCAAGTCCAGGCTGGAGCAGAGCTCTCGCCTGATTCTGGCATTCTCTTCCCACAGCTCTGTCAGCATAAGCAGCACTAGAGGAAGACCCTGTCACCCCTTCCTGACCTCCTTAGGCCCCAGCAGGGCCAGCCATGTGGGTCTGCCCTACAGGCCATGCTGGTTTTGCCAAGCAGTCACCGCTCTTAGGAATGTTCTCTGTATCACTTGGTATCCTGCCCCATGAGACATCAAGAATTGAGTTGAAGGGCTGCTTCCCTCTCTGATTGCCAGTTCCCCAGATGTACAAAACACAGCAAAGCCTTCTCACTGGGTCTGTTCCTTTGAGTACACTGGGGATCTTCAAAGTGTTACCCCCTTTTTCCTTCATTAATGAGCTCAAGAAAGACAGATTGCTCTGTCTTAGTAGCCTGGGGGAAGGGACAGCAAGAGAAAGTGTAGTGGTTTTCCCTCTCTCTTCCTCTCTTCTGAGTGTCTGGTTGAGGATAAACCCCAGGTAGTGGCTCTGCATTCAGACAGCCATGTGGACAGAGTACCAGCGCTCGGCTGGTGAAGGTGCCTTCCAGGAGAGGAGCCAGACCCTGTGAAAGTCAGTGTGGGGTGTGAGGAGCTCGGGTGGAGCCATCCCCAGAGCTGAATAAAGCTCTAGCAAAGAGAAGGGAAAGCAGAGCAGGGTGGCAAAAGCCTCTGATCCAAGGACTCGGCAGTGACACGTAAGCTACAACGTATCATGACCGTGTTATCTCCCTCCCCCACCCCACAGCGCCCCGAGACAGACAGGGATAGGTAAAACATAGTTCCTAACATCTGTGACATCACCACACGTCTCAGAGATGCTAAAGGGAGGGGGATATTATAGGCTATTTTATGCCAGCAAATTAAGTAATTTAGATGAAATGTATGGTTGGTTTTGTTTATTGACTCATGGAGAAATAAGCAGCGGGGAGAGGGATCATTCAGTAAATTGCTTGCTGCACAAAGTGAAAGAACTTAGTTCGGTCCTCAGCACCCATGTAAAAAGCCAGACCTGGGCCTGCAACATGCTCTGTTGGGGAGAGTCACTTGTGCGACCAGCTTGATTATTTACTTGAATTCGGTCCCTGGGACCCAGATGGGTAAAGGAAAGAAGAGAGTCTCAAAAGGTTTCTTCTGCATATGTGTGCACCCAATAAATAAGTGTAATTAGTACTGATAAATAAAACTAAAAAGCCACGCATGATGGGGCTGGAGAGATGGCTCAGTGGTTAAGAGCACTGACTGCACTTCCAGAGGTCCTGAGTTCAAATCCCAGCAACCACATGTTGGCTCACAACCATCTGTAATGAGATCTGATGCCCTCTTCTGGTGTGTCTGAAGACAGCTACAGTGTACTCATATATAATAAATAAATAAATCTTTAAAAAAAAAAAAAAGCCACGCATGCTCTTGTGTGCCTATGTGCCTATAATCTCAGTGCCGAGGAAGCAGAGACAGTTGGCTACTTGAGCTCACTGGTTAGCAGCAAGTCACGGGCCACTGAGAGATGTTTCAATAAAAAACACTGACAGAGGCTGCCAAGATGAGTCAGCAGTTAGGAGCACTTACTGTTCTTTCAGGGGACCCGGACTTGATTCCTAGCAAACACTGGGTGGTTCATAGCCAGCTGTAACCCCATTTCCTGGAGATCCAACTTCTGCAGGCTCATGCACACTCATGGTGTATATACCTACACTGGGGTACATACATATACACATTACATACATACATACATACATACATACATACATACATACACACACATACATACATACTAGAGCAAAACTAGAGCCCCCAAGCCGGGCAGTGGTGGTGCACACCTTTAATCCCAGCACTTGGGAGACAAAGGCAGGCGGATTTCTGAGTTCGAGGCTAGCCTGGTCTACAGAGTGAGTACCAGGACAGCCAGAGCTATACAGAGAAACCCTGTCTCGAAAAACCAAAAAAGAAAAAAGAAAAAGAAAACCCTCAAAGTGGATGACCCCTGAGGAGTGATACCCAAGGTTGACCTCCAGCCGTCACATAGCATATTCATGAGCACTCAGACATACATAGCAAATACACAAAGCAACCATTATTAAAATTGAACATCCTAATAGTCTAGTGTATCTTTCTACACTAGTTTGACATGTTAAGGAATAATGGTAGGGAAGTATTTAAAATGGGGGGGGGGGGCAGTTAGTAATTAAGTTTTTCTAAGAAGAGAAACATTTAATAAAAACACTTCAGTTCATAACCTAAGGTAGTTGTAAATCCAAGGCTGGGTGCTTCAGACACCATTGGCTTGATTTAGGGAGGTCTCACCATAGTGTGTTGGCTGTGAGATCCCTGGGCTGCCTGTCTTGTTGGGTATCCACTGGTGCCTTGGGCTAGCTCTAGCTGGATCTTTGCCTGTAGCCCCATCTGAACTATGTGGGGAGACAGGAAAGGAGACTGAGGTCAGAGTCAGTCTTACAAACAGTACTGCTCTCTCAGTAGGCTGCCTCTAGTCTTGGCAAGAATTCCAGGGCCTGTCTAGAGGACCATGATCCAGGTCTGCTACCACCATATGCAGGTTCTGTGACTTTGGGCATCTCTTCTCATTTTTCCTTTCTGAATTATCTGCCCCACCCCATGTTAGACAGAGAACCTCAGGAGGGCACTCCTGTGATTCCTCTAGTTCTGAGGGCATAAGTTCATGAGTGCAGTCTCTCAGGCTGGGATGACCTGTGCTGCAGTAGGGGTGGGGTGCAGAATTCTCAGCATCCCTGGAAGGGGAGTGGACTGAGGTGGGGCAGCAATGCCTGTAACCTAAGTTGGTGTTGTCCCAAAGGAATTATCATCTCAGGCATGCTGCTGTCCCCACCTGTGTGTCCTATGCACTGTTCACCTGCTCCAGCCACCCAAGGTTGTCCTTCCCCTGCCTGTGCTCAGTGCTCTACTCAGCATCCCAAATGAGGGTGACTGGCTGTGTGTAGACCACACTGTACCTGCCAGCCAGATGGCTAGGAGGTTTGAAAATGTCACTTGCATACGTTGGTGTTTTCTCCCTAGTTAATGAGTAACTTGGCCCTTGCCAGGGCACTTGAATGTTTCTGGGGCTTTTGGAGATGGCGGTCGTGGCAGCCTGACTCTAGCTGAGTTTAACCTTGCCCTTGGTTAGGAAGGAGCATAGTGTGGGCCAAGTACTCCTCCTGGTGGATCCTTCTTATCTTACACAGATCCTGCCTTCTTCTGTCAGTTGTACAGAGCCCTTCCAGAAAGAAGCTTCCCAAGGGAGGTGGGGTTGAGCACCTGCTCTACCACCTCTAACCAGGGAGCTATTTACCAGCCCCTTCCCTTGAGGCAAGCACTTCTGGGATTTCCTGCTGACAGGGGATATTAGAATATCTGCCTGCTTTTAATCCCAACACTCAGGTGACTGAGGCAGGTGGATTTCAATGAGTTTGAGGTCAGCCTGATCTATATAGTGGGCTCTTGGCAGGTCAAGCCTACATAATCAGACCTTGTCTCAAAAAAAAAAAACTACCTAATGAGAGGGGGGGGGGGGGGGGAAGAAGAAGAAGTCTGGTAGCTTTGTGGGTAAGCCTTTAATCGAGGGAGGCCATGTCAGCTCAGCCTCTTGAGGCCCCCTTTCCATCTTGTGAGCCACCACAGAATGCTGACTTGTTTCTCAAGCCTGAACCTCTGTCTAGTTTTCAGACCATGGGTTATCCCCTGGGGATGCCTTTCCCAATCCTGTCTGTGTGTCCTAGGGAACCCAGATTCCCTCCTTTTCACCCCAGGAACCCCATGTTGTCTCCTTTCATCCCTGCTGCCTCATGAGACCAAGCTGCATTGGGCTTGGGCTGAGGATCTTGATGTGTTCTATTACGGAAAGCGTTCAGAGAGCCAGGCCCCATAGGTCATATGGCCAAGGAATGGCAGTGTCTGTCATTGCCCTGGGTCTGTGAGGTGAGCACTGGTAGATGTCACCCCAGAGAGAGGCAGCTGTCTGTGCTGTGAAGGACTGTCTAGGAAAGGAAGTGCAGGCAGCTACTTAAGAGGAGTGCCAGCCCCAGCACACTGTCAGCCATGACAGCAGTCGCAAGTGGAGGCTTCCAGGTTTTTTGTCAGAACTCCACTCCAGCAAGAGTCCATTGCCAGTCACAAAGTGTTTGACATCTTCAGAGGGCTAGCCCTGGCATGTAAGCTTCAGTCTTAGGCCTTGGTTCAAGCCCTGGGTCTGTGCCATGGCTCCATACATTTGGTCCTGCCCATGTGTGCACATACCTGTGGTCAGCGTGTCCAGCCACAGTGAAGCTGGGAAGCTGAGGACCCAGGAGCACTTGGTTGTGCAGTAGCAGAAGCAGCCCTGGTAGTGTCCTTAAGTTACAGTCCTGGGGCACCTGGACTACAAGCTTACTGGATCTGGACTGAAATAAACATGCCTTATGTAAACTGGGATGGGGGAGGCAAGATGACTCTGTGGGTCAAGGTGGCTGTCACCAAGCCTGTAGACCTGAGTTCAGTCCCTGGAGTCCACATGGTAGAGGAAGAGCTCCTGAAAGTTGTGCTAACCTATTCAGACTCCTGGAAGTTGTCATCTGACCTTCATGTGCACTGTGGCATACTTGTACATGTGTACACACACACACACACACACACACACACACACACACACACACACACGAAAAAGTTCTAGGGCCAGATTTAGAAGAAACGTTCCCATAGACTGTTATGTGGGTTCTTTTGCCTCTCTCTCCCTTAGTACGCCACAGACCTGGGCAGTGAGCCTAGTTCCAAGCCTGGTCCTGAATTCGGTTACTTCTGAAGAGATCCAAATGGGTCTTTCTGGAGAAGTCTTTAGGCTGGAAAGAATGCCAAGAGGCCTAGTTGTTGGTGACCATCTTTCCCCCTTTCCCTAGAGCCCAACACATGGTCCCACCCAGGTCCATGATGGTGGCTGGTGGCCATCCAGCCCCGACCAGCTCATTCTTGCTGTCTAAGATCCTCTAGCTTTTCCTGCTTGCCTTGTAGCTGGGACTGGGCTAGGATCATGGAGGGGTTTGTTGTTATTGTTGCTGTTGCTGTTGTTCAATTTAATTTTGAGACAAGGTCTCACTGTGTAGACCCAAATGGCCTAGAACTCACAGCGATGTGCCTGCCTCTGCCTCCCGAGTGCTGGGAGAGTTATAGAGTTTGAAGGAAGAGAACAGGGAAGAGCCTGCATGGTAGCCATCAGACCTGGCCCTGATTGTCCTGTCTTTGTTGGCTTCCCAGGTGACCTGAACTACAGGAGAAGTTTATCTGAGCAGTGGTTTTCTTTCTTTCTGTACAGGACAGGGAAGATGGGGAGCCACAGCCCAAGCAGCTCAGAGAAGAGGAAGAGGAAGCTGGGAAGCACAGGTAGAGCCTGGGGTGGGGCGTTCTTGCCGTGACACACTGCCCCGCTCTTCCCACTGACACCCTCCCAGTGCTCCTCAGGGCTGGACATTGCTCATGCTGTTGCCGTGTTCAGACCTGAAAAGATCGACCCTGTCACTCGTTAGGACTGTCCCTTCCTTGCTTACTGTGTAGCTCAGGGGTTCTCAACCTCCCCAGTGCTGCAGCCCTACAATTCCTCACGCTGTGGTGACCCCTAACCATAAGATTATTTTCATTGCTACTTCATAACTGTAATTTTGCTGCTGTTCAAATCACAGTGTAAACATCTGTATTTTCCCATGGTCTTAGGCCTGTTACCACCCCAGGTCAGGAACCACTGGTCCAGCTGTTCGCTTGGGTCACATTCTAACCTTGTATTACAGCTTTCAGTGTGCCATGCACCTTTTGTGTGTTCCACATCCCTGCAAACGCAGGTCCCACTGTGGGCAAAGCTCTGATCATGTGCTCTACCTGCCTTCTCAGCCCGCACTCATTCATTCATTCATTCATTCATTCATTCATTCATTCTTCACCTATTGAACAGCTTCCTTCATGCACAGGTACTGCTGCTTGGAGTCTATACTTTGTATAGAAGGTAGGATGGCCCTATGGGCAGACACAGCTCCCCAGAGGAACTGGGCTGTCATGCCAAAGCATGGCTTCCTGTTGCCACACCCCTCAATCAGCTTCATGGCTCGAAGAGCAGGCCCTGATCTTTTTCATGTCCAGCATCAGTTAGGATGCTTTTCCATCACTCTGTAGGCAGTCCTTCAAGGTCCTTGCCATATCTGTTGTGTATAGAGTATGTCAACTGCTCTCTATCCAGAGAGGCTCTGCACTGGGCTCTGTGGTTTGGGGAGCCCCTAGCACCTTGGGGTTTCTTGCCATGTGCCACCAGACCCGTATGATTTGGGGGTAGGTACCCTACATGGTCTCCCTTATTCTTTTTTTTTTTAAATATATATGAGTATACCGTAGCTGTCTTCAGACACACCAGAGGGCATCAGATCCCATTACAGTTGATTTTGAGCCATCATGTGGTTGCTGGGAATTGAACTCAGGACCTCTTAACCTTAACTCAGGTTAAGAGCAGTCAGTGCTCTTAACCACTGAGCCATCTCTCCAGCCCCAGTCTCCCTCATTCTTCGTCACTACTTAGAAGCTGGAGTATTTCCTTCTGTCTTGTTCATGGGTTCTCAGTTCATAGGTTCTAGCTGGAGCCTTGAGTCTCATTTCTGGGCTGTCTCTGATACACTAGATGGTCTCTTTTCATCTTCTTCCTTGCTGAGCAAGAAGGGTCACTGGTTAGCAATAGGTGGGTCAGTAAGAGTCTCAGCTGTTGGGCCACCATGTGGCTGAATCTCTGAGATGGTGCTGCAGCAAGAGAAAGTTCAGTAGGAGACTCAGTTTTGGAAATAGTACATGTGTGTTTCCCAGTCCTTACCAGCTTCACCGCATATCTGCTGTGTGCTCTGCAGGATGATTCTGCAAACACCTGGGAGACAGTGGTGGCATTCCCTAAAGGGACACAGGCTGTTTACAAGAGGAGTCGTGATAAGCTGCTAGGAAGAAACAGTGTGAACGCATAGGGGGAGGTGGCTGCAGTTAACACTGGTGAAGAGGCAGAGACTGGGCCCACAGTGGGTTTCACGGACTGTAGTATGTGCTTTATTTTTAAACAAAAGACCAAAGGAAAGGGGCAAACGCATCTCACTGTATAGTAAAATGTGGCTTTTTCTTGACTCAAGTTGGGTGAGGACACAAGTTATGACTCTCTTCCTATCCTAACTGAGAAAGAAGAAGGAGTCTACTTAGTTCCAGGCTCCTGACACTAAAAAGTCCACCCTGTAAGGCATGTCAAGGCTCTGCTCACTTGCTAGGTTTAAAAAGGTCACGTGTGATAGAGCACTGGCCCTGTGTCCTCCTGTCAGAGCAGCTGAGGGCCAAGTGTGGTAGACACTGGGTTAGGTCTGCTTCGCTCGCTCACTTGCTCACTGTGTTCTGCTCTTGTCTCATCTCTCCTCTCAAGCAGTGAAGGCCGATCGCGCAGCTTGTCTGGCTTGGGAAGGGGGCCCAGCTAGCAAGGAATTGTACCTGCCTTCACAGCTCCCAGAGAAAAGCAGGCTCTTCTGATGTGAATGCCTTCAGAGCACAGAGCCAGGAAGGCAAGGCTGAGTCTTGGCAACAGTTAACATGAAGCCAGACCCTTGGGCTGGACCCTACACAGTGGCGTTCAGGGACTGAGCTCTCTAGGAAGAGCAGGATGAATGAAGCTGAGGGCAGGTACTCCATGCAGAAAGGGCTCCAGCAGGATCACTTGTGCATTCTATGAGATCCACACAGACCCTGAGGCCAGGTCCCCTTGGGGAAAAAGGGTGACCCACAGCTCCACTGCAGGGCTGGCCTCTGAGTCTAGTCACTAGTGAGCACATTGGCTTTTTGGAGGTGGAAATAGTTTGCTTCAGTCCAAGGAAGCAGAAGGGAAACTTAGGAGACAGCAGTCCTTGAGTGTTCTGTAGAAACCAGCACCTAGTTAGGCTGTTTTCAGCCAAGGGCAACAGGACAAGGCCTCATGGAGAATGGCGTGCCTTGAGTTAGGCATGGAATTCAGAGGGCAGGATGTGGGTAGTGGGGCCAGAGGCCTGAACCTGTAGTGGGAAAGGGTGGGAGGGCTGGGAAGACAGATAGCACCTCAATTCCTAGGACCTCTTACTCATGAACCCCCAACCCTATTTTTACACAATGTCAGTAGGGGTCCATCCTGGGAATGATACTGAGGGAATTAGAGTATCAGTGTCTGAGTTCCAGACTGGATGGGACAAGACTAACCTGGCACCTGACGCCTCCTGACCCAGACTCTGACAGGGAGGAAAGGGGGCCCTCTTTCTCTCCTTCCTTCCTTCCCCACTTCTCCTCTGCCCTGACCTGGTGACTCCTCCCTAGCCTTTGCCTCACACACTGCCACCTGGCGGGCGCTGAACTCTCTCCACCAGATGACTCCAGGGACCTACTGTCAGTGTGCACCTGTGTGCTGGCACAGAGTAAGAGCCACCTGCCCCAGTGCCCCTGCAGGTCACTTGGCACCACCTTGACACTGCACAGACACTTGGCTGACGGCCATTTCATTGATTTGTGTAGTTACATCATCATGCACTTAAAGAGAAATCAGCAATCAGCCCTGAAAGCATAGGAGCCAAGCTGATAGAATGAGGCTTGAGGGTTGAAAGTCACATCCAGATTATGGGTGAGAGCCGACAAATTATTAGGTTTTTGCCCCTAGGGTAAGTTATGTTGCCTTTTTGAGCTTCAACTAACCAATCAGAAATGAAAGAACCTTTGCTTCCCCTGATGGGAAACTTAGGATATTGCCCAGTGCAGCTGGGCTCTGAGCAGCAGGAAGACACTCCCTCCTGAGATGGTTACAGACAGGCAGAGCTTGATCCTGCCTAACTAGTTCTTAGAGAACACACTGTGCTAACTTTACAGCTAGGACAGTAGCTGGGGAAACAGCAAGGTGGGTGCATGGCGTAGAGATGAGCACATGTGACCACGAGGGGGAGGAGCAGGAGCCAGTACAGACAGAGCCTTGCTCACTTGACAGATTAGATAGTGCTGGAAGGAAGCCGAGTGGCCTCATTTCACAGATTGAGCTGTCCAACCAGAAACATTGCAAGGCCAGGGTATGCAGCTGAGGAGCCATGGGGCCAGCACCCTAGGGTCCTGCCCCTGCTTCCTCAGCCAAGTTGGTCTCGTTGCTTGGCCAGGGTGGCCATCCCATCGTCCATAAGACGTTTTCCAAAATTACTTCTGCTGTTCTAATCCTTTCTTTTCTTATAAACTTTACAGCCATGCTGGATGTAGTGGCTCACCCAGCATCCCAAGCACTAGCAAGGCTGAGGCAGGAGGATTGTTGCAAGTTTGAGACTCCCCTGAGCTACAGTTTGAGACTGTCTCCAGACTCTCCTCTGCTCTCACTCCCTCTAACAACCAGCTTGCTGATGTCTACTAAAGAGAAGGGAAACATGCTGGCATTTTGATTAGAATTTCATTGAGTCTGTGGATAAGAAGTACTATTTATTTCTCTTCTAGTATAAGTCCTTTTCCCCACAGACAAACCTGTGGTAAGAAAGGGGGAGCCCCAGTAGTGTCAGATTTGTGTTTGTTGGGAGGAAAGACACCTCTGCTCCCCAGAGGTCAGCTAGCTGTGCTTCCCAAAGGCATGTCCTCTCTGCCGAGTGCGTGGAGGCTCTGCCCTGTAGAGACCCGAACTGCCCTATGCTTGCGGGCCAAGAATGTCAAGGACCGCTCTATCAGTGTTGGAACCCGCAATGCCAAAAGCCTTGGGGGCTAAACTGTTAGAGCCTGCACTGCCCCAAGCTGCTCTAGTCCGGGGTTGGGGTTCAGCAAGAGAGAGTGAGGATGGACGGGAAGAATGGAGATCAGACAAAGTGTAATTCAATCCCGTTTATTCTTCAGTCTCTTCCTAGTCCAAGTCCCAAGTCTATGTTCCTAGTCCCTAGTGCCTCCAAGTTCCAAGTTTCCAGTTCCAAGTTCTCTTCCAAGTACAAGTGTCTAATCTTAGTTGCCTGTCTTGAGTCTCAAGTGCCTACACCATGTATCTAATGAATCGTCTTCCGAGTTCTCTATTCCAAGTGTCTTCTACCTAATGCCTAATAATTTCTTCTGTCTGCCTCTCGCCTTTTATGTCTCACTTCTAAACCACGCCTTTGAGTCACGTCTTTAAGTCACGCCCTTAAGTCACACACCTTTAAGTCTCACGAACCTAAGGGAAAATCCTGGGTATCTAAAACAAGATGTTATCAGAGTGTGCTCAGCTGTTGTAGGCTATTGTAAGCGAGTCTCTTGTCAGGGTATATGGCTCAAGATGGCTGCAAGGGTGATAGCTGCCTTCTGTTGGCTTCCCACAGGTCCTTTGGGTTGGGGCTGAGAAGCAGGAAGAAGGGAGGTAGCTTCATACCATATCTGATGTGGGAGTGTACCATGCTAAGTGCTTGAACAAGCAAGTCGCAAACAGCTTCCCTGCAGCTTTGGATTCTGGTCTTCCTTGGATGTGATGGTAGGGCTCAGACCCATGACTCTGCACACACTACCTTGAACTAAATTTCCTCCCACTGTGTCCAGGTCCCTAGATCCAACAGACCTCAGTGGGTTTTCCCTGGAGTGAGTGTCCCATATTGTGAAAGACACTAGGCCACTGGCCTGCCTTCTCAGGTTGCTCTCCAGCTCCACGTGTGTGTGTGTGTGATCCTCTTTTTTTTTTTTTTTTTTTTTTTTGGTTTTTCGAGACAGGGTTTCTCTGTGTAGCCTTGGCTGTCCTGGAACTCACTGTGTAGACCAGGCTGGCCTCGAATTCAGAAATCCGCCTGCCTCTGCCTCCCAAGTGCTGGGATTAAAGGCGTGCGCCACCACTGCCCGGCTGTGTGTGACCCTCTTGAAGACAGTGGTCCCACCCTGCTGACACCCAACTCCAGGCCAGGTGCCAAAACCCTTTAGTCTGGCAAACGCCATGCTTCTGTCTTCTGCAGATCGGGTCCCAGGGTCTTTGTACCAAGGCATGTCACAGGTTAAGCACGTGTTGCCTCATTTTCTTGGTGACCACTAGGCCACGCCCACCTTCCCCTTACAGGTATCCCTGTCAACCAGCCTGTGGGATGGCTCTGGTTCCCTTCTTTCACCAAAGCTACAGCATGGGACATAACATGCAGCACCCCTTTCCAGACTCACAGTTCTCAGGAACAGGCTGGGGCTGGGAAGACCAAATTAAGAAAGGGCTGGCTGAGACTGACTGCCCGTGCAGGCATGTCCCTACTGTGTAGGAAGAGCGGGAGCATAGCTGGGGCCTTCCCTTTCTGTGTGGGAAAATGTTGTACCTTATGTGTCATACTCTTCCATGCTTTTAGAGCCTCTTTTCTGAAATCTTCTAGCTGCTCTGGGCTGGGTGTGGTGTATAGGTGGGGTAACCACAGTCAGGCAGGTGAAGTCACTTGGCTAAAATCTCCCAGCTGAAAGGGAGTAGAGCTGACTCTGTGCCCCTCCCTGTATCTCATCTCATGAGTAGGGTGGAACAGTGAGCTCATGCAGCCTTCTGTGTCACCAATGAGAAACTGAAGCTGTCCCTGCCCTCTGCCTGTTCCCCAGCTCTGACAAAGTCCTGCCCCACCCTCTCAGCCTTGTGTGTTACTCCACGGGAACAGAATCTTGGCTTCTGTCCCATATCCTCTTGGCTCAGGTCAAGGGTGGGCTAAAGGATGCAGTAGCCCTGTGAAGACTCAGTCAGGCATTTGCAGGCAGGGCAGCCTGGTGGGGTGAACACTTCCTCCTGCAATGCTCTGTGGAGTTATGGTTGGGCCCTGGGTGAGGAGCAATGGATTTTGCAGGCCTCTCCCTATATCCCTGTTACCTGAACTTTTTCTGGGAAGACCTGAAAAAACCAGATAGGGTACCAGTGACAGCAAAGAGCAGGTCCATCCAAGTCCAGCCTGGGAACCAGCCAGTGTGTTGGACTGACTTATTTTAGAATGTGGGAGAGATTACTCACAGAAGCCTGGGTGACCCCAAAACAGTCACATCACTGACTAGGCCACCCCAGCATGGGCAGGGGCTCAGGAGGTAGTGTCTGGAATCTCAGGTGAGACAATGATGGCCCTCTCCAGCACTCATTTTATGAGCGGCCATCAGCAGGCACCATTGGAAGGGTCATCACTACTGCTCTGATTAAGGTAGTAATGGCTGTTACCAGAGGACAGCATATCCACCATAGGGTCTGCATCTGGGCTTCGGGTAGCCTTTGTGCCAGTTCTTATCTGTGAGCCCTGTGGGAAGCAGCTCTGCTGATATGTATCTTATTTCTCTTCTTAAATTTAAATATATGTACACACACCACGCATGCATGCACACGCTTTGTTTTGGGTTTTTCGAGACAAGAGTCTCAGTGTGTAGTCCTGGCTGGCCCTTGCCATGTAATCCCAACAACATCAGACTCTTGTGTGAGATTACAGGTGTGTGCCACCACATAGGGATTTGAATTTAAACAGCTGTTTAAGTATATATACAGCTTTTTTTTTTTTCTTTTCGGTTGTAGGAAGTTTAGAAAGTACAGAATAATAGGAAGTTTAGCGAGTCTGGATAAAGGGCTGAGGATGCGGCCCAGCCAGCCTTATACAGCCACGCCACAGGCTTGTGCCAGCATGGGGCAGGTTACCACACTCGTGCTGAGCCTGCTGTTTTATCAATGTTTTATGTAGCATGTCTTGAGTATGGGTGGATAGGAATAGTTCCCTACGACTCCTTGATACTTCTAAGTACTGATTTATTGTTAGCCCTTGATTTTGACATATCTTCTGTTTCAGAGAGAGAGAAAATGGGAGGGAGGGAGGGAGGGACGGAGGGAGGGAGGGAGGGAGGGAGGGAGGGAGGGGAGAGAGAGAGAGAGAGAGAGAGAGAGAGAGAGAGAGAGAGCGCACGTGTACATGTGTGTCTGGGGATGGAGCCCTGCACTGTCCTACTAGGTAAGCGGTCGTCCACTGAACTACATCTCCAGCCCTGTTTTTAATTCTTTTTTTTAAAGATTTATTTTTATTTTATGCTTTTTGCCTACATGCATGTGTACCTGTATATATGCATTAATGCAGTATTCGAGGCCAGAAGAGGGCATCACATTTTCACAACACTTGTGAGCCGCTATGCAGGTGCTGGGAACCAAGCTAGGGTCCTCTGCAAGAGCAGCCTGTGCTCTCAGTCCTGACCTCTTTGGAATTCTTTAAACACTCTTTAGCTGCGGGATTTAGGGTGACATGGATAGAGAATTCAGCTAGTCTGTGAGAGAATGAGAGTGGACTTCTTGTACAGCAGGTGTGATGGGCAGAGTCTGATGGAGCCAGTGACTAGCCTGGAATGGCTGCTAGCTGCTGACAAACTGTCCTTGGGTGCAGTAGTACACACCTGTAATCCTATCACTCAGAAGCCTAAGGCTGAAGATTGGGAGATTTCGAGCTCTGTCATTTGGAGACACCCACCCCCCTGAAATCTGGGAGACATCTGTCTCCTCTGCCTTGGAGTGATGACACCACCGAGCTGTTGTAAAGTTTCCTTGGCTGTCAAGCAGCCACTTAGTGTCCTGAAGAAAAGCATTTAGCACCAGTGACAGAAGCACCTCTTCGTTGCCTGTTTGCAGTGTCCATGTTCTGGACTCACCTTGAACATCACCTGCTCTGATACTTTGGGGCCAGGCACTGTGATCATTCCATTCTGAGCTGGTCCCCTGCCTCAGAAGGGTGCTTTTAACCCAGATCTGGGTCTGGGGTAGAAGTTGGCCTCCCGGCTCTTACTTGGTTCCAGTTACTACTGTATGGTTCTGTTGCCCACAGTAATCTCCCTAGTGTGAGATGGCTGGGCCAAGGGTTTGGATGCTTTCATGGGTCTTAAGAGAAGCCAGGGACACCCTCTAGTGCACTAAGATCTTTGCTTTTCCCTTCATTTTTTTGTTGTTTATTTATGTAGAGATGTATGTGAGGGGCCATAGAGCTCTGGTGTCACTATACTTTGGATGTTAAAAATGAGAGCCTTGGGGCTGGAGAGATGGCTCAGCTGGTAAGGGCACTCACTGCTTGCTCTTCCAGAGGACCTGAGTTCTGTTCCCAGCACTAAGGTCTGGTGACTCACAGCCCCCGGTAGCTTCTGCTCTGTGTTACCCTAGCACCTCTCCTGGCTCCTGAAGGCGCCCTCCCTCTCATATATGACATACATTCACACATGCACACAACTAAAAGATTTTTTTTTTTTTTTTTTTTTTTTTAATGAAAGCCTTCTGTGGCTACAGTTGCTGCTCTCTCTGGGCATTGCTGACCTCTGGAATCCTGCAGACTCATCCTAGCTTTGAACTTACCTGGAGTCTATTACTGTGAGCAGAGATACAGCCTATCTCTTACTGGCCTCTGAGAGGAACTGGATGATCAGAGGGGACCAAGGTGGCCAACTGAGGCAAACTGTGATTTTTTAAGCTTGCCATGAGGATTGGCCGACCCTGTCTTGCTATCTCTACAAGGGTTCATGGCAGTGGGCTGAGCATGAGGACTCTTCAGGACCTGTGTCCAAGTGTAGGCAGAAAGCATGAACTGTGAGGTAGACAAAGATAGAGACGGCCTCCATGGGTGAGTTATGTCCTGGGTGCTTGTTGGCCAACAGTAAGATGGAACTGGATAGGTCATCTCAGATCCCTTTCACTTCTGGGTTTACGTCCACAGAGAACACTGACTTTCTCCAGTCACCTCAGTGGCACAAAGGAAGATGTGAGTGTATGATATCCCCTGAATCTCCAGGCTAGCCCATACCTAGAGCCCCTGCAGCTGTCCTGGAGGTAGATCTTGCTGTGGTCACCAAGCCTGCTGCAGCACCATTCAGGTCTAGATACGGGGAGTGGGGGGGTTGAGGGGTGGGGGGAGATAAGGGAACAGATACAAATAAGGGAAATAGAAACAGGCTCAACAGGATGTCAGCCTGGACCTTGCCCTGTGGCTTGGTCATAAGACTCATGGACACCACTTAGAAGTAGCTGTTGTGAGCCAGCCACATTCCTACCCTCTGTTTCTGGGGACACAGTTAGCTTCCTTCCCATTGTCTTCTTGCCATTAAGAGCCTTCAACACCCAGGCACCCCCATGAATTTCTTTCCTCAACTGGAGGCAGCATAGGCTGATCTTGTAGGGAGAGCCCAAAGCCACGTGCATAGTGTGTGGTTGCCTCTGAAAAGGCAGGGGACACATGTACGGCAAAGAGGAAGTCAGGAGGGGGTAGTCAGTGTCACCCTGTGGGCTAGAGACATTAGGGGAGGGGAGGGACTCGGGCTGTTTTTAAGGGCTCAGACTGCAGAGCCTGAACCTTGTAAGTTTAGCCTTAGGCCCTGGACCAGAAAGAGTGAAGACACTGGGGGTGGCCTTTGTGTCTGCCAAAGCTGAGGGACCTTATGGGAAGTCCAGTGCTTGTGACCAAAAGTCACTGTCCTGGAGGTCTTGGGCTCACTGTCCCTTTCCACACACTTGAGGCCTGTCTTCTGATCTCTGGCTCCAGGAGCTCCGGTGCTGTTGTGGGCCTTCCCTGCCACAGCCACCACCCCCCCTGTGCCCCAGCCGCCTCTTCCTCCCGTTGGCTTTGGTTCATAACTTGTTGTAGAGAGTAACCAGATATTGATTAGACATTTTGGAAATTACAGAAAACCAAGGAAAGTTTTTTAAACAATCCCACTTAGATGTAAGCACTGCCAACACTGTGTTCCTGTGCATTTCCCATCCCTCATCAAATCTTTGCAGACATTATTTTCAGAGGTTGTGTAATGACCTACCTCATAACTGCAGTGGCTTTGTGTGTTTACTGATGTGAGAGAATTGTGTTTCACCATTTGAAAGATATTAAAGGGATGCCAGGAAATCCCTTCCCTGGCTCCTGGCTTTTCAGCTAGGAGTCTACCCCAGGCCTGACTTGTTAGCTCTTTCCAGCCTTCCCGCAGGGTTATTTCTATCACCATTGTCCAGCATACCACCGTCCCTTACTTTGCTCTTCCTGTACTGTGTCTTGGCATTCCTTCTAAAAAGGCCACAAAGAGTGTCTTCACTGTAGCTTTGATTACTTGACATTGTTTTGGTACAGTGTGAGGAACCGAGGACGCCCTGAGTGACACGGGCAGGGCATGCCAAGGACCAAAGCCTCAGACACACACAGGAGTGGCAGAGCTCTCCTCTAGTCCAAATGTGAGTGTGAGTGCAGGCAGGTGTGCACAAACTCACAACTGTAGCTTCCGCCTCAGGCTTTCTCTCCCAGGGCTCTAGCCTGGTTCTCCTGCTCCTTTGCCTTTTGGTCCTTGAAAGCTTGGGTTTTGGGGGTCACCCCTCACTTCCTGTGAACCCTTGCCCTGCCATTGTGAAGACTAGGAAGGGCCATGGAGCTGAAGCCCATCTTCTCCTTTTCCTGTGCAACCTCCAGTCCTTGTCAGCCTTACACCCAGTTTGGAGCAGAAAGGGCTGCAGCAGCCAGTAAGATAAGCCCAGCTTCTGGCTGGCCCAGTTTCCAAAGCTCACTAGTAACTGATATAAAGCTGGTGGAGACCAGCCAAACGGGAATGGCACACAGGTAGAAAAGAAAGAGGCCTTCTGGCTGAGCCTCAGCTACTAGGAAAGTGTCCTGGTGACCCTGCAACCCTACAGGCAACACGAAGACCAATTTCTGTTTGGCCCATTAACGCTATGAGGGCTACTGAGGGGCCTTGGCAGGCCCTGCCTGTGTGTGTGGGGTGGCTTGTTGCCAGCTACACACAAGGCTTTGTCCCTTGTACTGTAGGTCTCCTTTGTTTGTCCTGACAGGCGGAGCTCTCAGGGCCAATGGGCTTCTGGAACAGTTACACGGAGATGAGAGACATGTACTCTAGAGGATTCTGCTGCAGTCAGTTCAGATGACTTCAGCCTTTCACACCCCAAACCTCAGGAGAGATGGCTGACTTGGGCTTCCATGTAGATACTGATGGAAGCAGAGTCCTGCCCATGTCTGAGAAGCATTAAAACTAAGATTTGGGTCTGGGCCATACTGTTAGAAGTCCAGGGCTCTGGACCCCTCTTCCCTAGCAGCTACCCTATTCTTAGGGGTACAGAAGGGAACCAGCATTTGTCTCCCACGAACCCCAGAAAAACGGCTAGCTGCTGTGTGAGCACAGGTAGCATCAACCTTTCCTGACCCTTTGAGAGGGTGGTGGGTGATGGCTGGCCTTACTGCTCTGGCTGGCACTGTTAGTCCTGCCATACCCAGTCTGCAGGGGGAAGACATGCTGGGGGAGGGAGGCAGGCTAGGCTGCTCCTGAGAACATGACACCTCACCTTTTGCCCTTTTCTTTTTATTTCGGTCTGGGTCTTTTAGATTTTTTTTTTTTAGGTGACCATTCATTTTCTCTTTCTGTTACCTTGTTACTATAGTCTCTGTCCCTCTTTTTTAGTGTCTTTTACAGGGAAGACAGAGTACATTCTTAACAGAGGTCCTAAAAAGTAGCTTGTTGTAAAGCCGTGGTGGCGCACTCCTTCAGTCCCAGGACTGGGAGGCAGAGGCAGGCGGATTTCTGAGTTCGAGGCCAGCCTGGTCTACAGAGCGAGTTCTAGGACAGACAGGACTACACAGAGAAACCCTGCTTTTTAAAACCCTGCCATTTTAAAAGGAAGAAAACAAGACTGTAAAGAAGCCTCAGTGGCTGCAGATGGTTGCTGCCAAGCCTGATGACCTGAGTTCAGTTCTGGTACCCATGGTGAAAGAGAGAACTCACTCCTACAAGTTGTCCTCTGACCTCTGTGGTGTGTGTGCACACACCCACACACATGACAGACAGACAGACAGACAGACAGACAGACAGACAGACAGACAGACAACAACCAAACCCTGCAGCAATAGAAAACAGAGTGGAAATTTAATTCTTTGTTTGTTTGTTTGATGTTTTGGGTAGACAGTCTTATTGTGAGGTTCTGGCTACCCTCAAATTTGCAATTCTCCTGTCTCAATTCTATTTCTGATCATTCCACTACATCCTTGGATTTCAGTGGCCCATGGATGTTATGTTGGACCATCTGAAATTCTGGATTGTTCTTTTTCTCCATAGAGAACTTATTGCCCCTTCCAATAGCACCTGGCCTAGGGGTTCCCTGATCCTCCCTTTTGGAACTGATGGGGTGCCCAGTTATATCGCACTCCCTGCTGAAGGGGTGATCTACCTGCCCTGGGATTGTAGAGATTATTTCTATCTCTGGCAAAGTGGTGTGCTGCAGGCTCACCCTGTTCTTAAGATGGGGTCACAGTGGGTAGCCCAGAGCTTTGCCAGGGCCGGCTCCTCCTGGGCTCTGCTACATTCTTCTTTTCTCTCCAACCTGTGAGGTTGCAGGGAGCCCTGCTTTTCAGACACCATTAGCAAGAGTCGGGGGTTCAAGGGAGGCTTATCTCTGAGTACGCCCCTGGAGTCCTTCTTGGCTTGATTCTCCAATGCTGACCAGTGGATGTTTAAACTGTCTCTGTCCCCAGTTTGTTGTTTGTGGAAAGGGAGTTAAATCTTGGACTTGCTTAGAAAAGCCCCAAGCACAACCCAGTGCCCCTTTCTCTGAGACTCCTGCCCTTTGGCAGTGGGCCAGGGACACAGGGATTAAGGCTTTGGGCCCCCTTCATGCTGGTGGCCGTCTGAGGACACGGGGTAGCAGGTGAAGGTACGCAGTAGTCTCTTATTACTCATGGACCCTGGATCTGGTTGTGGGGTTGGAATTTTTTTTTACTCTCCTCACTAATCCCTGCTGTTTTATTCCCAAACCCAGTTTCTGTTCCTCTTTTCTCCCCACCCTGTGGGGAATAAAAGCCATGGCAGCAGATAGGCTCCACTTCTCACTGTGCACCCCAGTAACCTGTTGCTCATTCCAGACCTGAGCAGGCATTGGGAACAGGGCCTGTAGGGTACCCCTAGATGTGTGGGATGGGTGTGTCGGTACCGGCACTCCCCGGGTTTAGCCTAGCCCCAGGGGCCTTGGCAGGAGGGAAGAGGTGGTATGTTGGTATGCTAGCTGGGGTCAAGGCCACTCGTTAGTTATGTGGCCACAGGCATCGTGCACCTCACCTGTGGAATGACTTAACCCTCTCATGGACTGGGGAAGCCACCAGCACTCTTAGCCTAGCCCAGGCAGAGCTCTCGTGGTTGGAAGGCTGTCCTGAAAACCTAGGACTTTCTGAGGGACCATAGTTCAAGACAGAGCGGGGAATCTGTGCCTCTGGCCTAGGGTCTGTTCACTGTCCACACCTACCTGAACTAAGCCCAGCTGTACCTCAGACTTGTTGCCCTGTGAGGTAGCCAGGTCCCCTCTTCCCAGGGACAGTTCTCTATTTGATTTGGATTTGATGAGCTGCTGAGCTGGGAGACTGCCTGCAGGTAGTAGATGAAAGACCTGGGTTCGTGCTGGGGAATTCTGGCCTCTGGGATTGCACACCCCCAGGTTTGAGGTTTTTCTAGTTGCATTCAAAAGACCTGTCAGGGTTTGAGCTTTGTAAGTCTCACCAGCATGTGTGAGCAGATCATGACATGTGGTTAAGCCTTGTCCCCATGGTCTTTGTGGGCTGCTCCCATCAGGTGTCAAACAGATCAGCCTCTTGTGTCTCCTTTGTGTTGGTCAAATCCACTATAGCCTCGGGCCCAGAAGCCACCTCCTGGAATCTTTGTATGTTGTATAAAGGCCCCCCTGCTCTTTTGAACACATAGTCTCAGTATTTCTGTCTCTCTTGTTTCCCTCTCCTTCCCCCCATCTCTGTTATCTTCATATCACTTGGCCTTACACACCTTTGGCCCAGTACTCACAGACCCTTTCCACTGAAAGCGATGGACTGTGTGACATACATTGGCTCTAAGACGTAAAGGCTGGGTTTGGAGAGCTGTTATGGAGGGCTTCATCTTTGAGGAGTGACTCAACCCAGGAGCTCTGGCTTAGCCTTGGTCTCGGATGTACAATATCTGCTGTGTGACTTCATAACAATGGCGTACCCTCAGTTTCCATTACTGTCGAATGGAGACAACCCAGTAGATACTAGTGTCCTCAGTAACCCTGGCCCAGTTTCTGAGGAAACGTGTGTGTGTGTGTGTGTGTGTGTGTGTGTGTGTGAGAGAGAGAGAGAGAGAGAGAGACAGACAGACAGACAGACAGACAGAGACAGACAGACAGAAACAGACAGACAGACAGACATGGGGGGATGGTTAAGTTCTGTGCTTCCCTTTACTTGGCCACCTCCAGACAGGAGGAGGAAACGTGGAACTTGCACATGGGAAGCAGGCATCTTATCCCACTCCTGCACTGAGGTGTGCTTGTGTTTTACTCTCACAGGGAACTCAGGCTTCGGAACTATGTCCCAGAGGATGAAGACCTGAAGAGGTGGCGGGTCCCCCAGGCCAAACCAGTTGCAGGTACATGGACCCCTTTTCCCCCATGCTCCTTCCAGTCACCCTCAGAGAAAAGCTACCAAGCCAGAGACAGGAGTCTGGGCATTCACACACCTCAGGGACCATAAAAGGGTCAGGAGGGCAGGAAGGAGGTCCCTTGCACCTCCAACCTGGAGGGGGCCACAGGCCCTCAGGACATGAGGAATAGAAGTGACCTGAGGTCCTTGGGCAGCAAGGCAAGAGGGTGAGTCCTGTATTGCTGGGGAGAGGGGCAGAAAGAAAGACCCCAGAGAGAGGCTAACCATAGAGCCTCACGGGGACAACCAGCAGCAGCACAAAGGCCAGAGAGACCTGTCCAGGTTCCCCACTGCTTTGACTGAGGGTGACAGCTCCAGGGTGAAGAGGGAGCCTCCTGGTCACAGGAGCAGAATCATCCTTTGTTCTGAAGGATCTGGCTTTGTTTGGTTTTGAGACAGAGTCTCACTGTGGAGCTCACTTTGTAGACCAGGCTGGCCTTGAGCTCACAGATATCCACCTGCCTCTGCCTCCCAAGTGCCGCCATGCTTATCCAAGAATCTTAGTTTTTAATTTTTGATATCAACTTTCAATTGTACAAGTAATGAATGAATAAGAACCTCATCAAAAATCAGAAATTGTCCTATTGTTTGTTGCTAATCCTCTCCCTGCCCCATGGAGCAATGGAGGGGTGGCATGGGCATCCCACTGTGTGGGAGGGGGATGAGAAACTGGCCCTTGGCCTCTACCAGGAGGCCACCAGGACTTAAGTCTGGCAGAAGAAAGGAAGGTCAGAGGGACACATCCCTGGTGACAGGTCTGAAGGCTGTCCACATTGTTCTGTTTCAGGCATCTGTCCCTAGAGGTGGACACTCAGAGAGAGACCTAGGGGCTTAGTGGAGGCAGGAGGTACCTGTCATGAGTCTGAGGTGGGATGAAAGGGAAGATAAGGCACCCAGACTCCAGCCATGCCAGACCTAGAGGACATCCCTAGGACCTTCCCTTTTAGTGCCATACCTCCCATGGACACAGGCTCCTCCCATTTTGTATCTGGAAGCCTGAGGCCTGGGCCTTGTTCACTGCAGCTATAGCCTGCTCTGTCCCTTTCTGGGCCCTGGGGTCTGCCTTTAACCTAGGAGACCAGATGTCTTCCAGAGTTGCTGCTGAGTGGTGTCCCTCCTCTTCCCTGGGGCCCCTTAGGCTGTGCACTCTGGAGTAACAGCTCCTACCCACCAGGCCTGTGTTGTTCTTTCCCCCTCTAGTGGAGGAGAAGGTGAAGAAGCAGCTGGAGGCTGCCAAGCCAGAGCCTGTCATTGAGGAAGTGGTGAGTACCTGGGAGGCCCCTCCCTGCTTGTGCTGCTTCCTTCTCTGTCTCGTTTCCCACCCTACTAACTTCCTGGCCTGCCTGCATTTTTCTGCCTCTGCCCAGTCTCTGCACTCCCTCTGAGGCTGGGCCTTGGCCCTGATGCTTTGTCTTCTCTCCCTAGGACCTGGCCAACCTAGCACCTCGGAAACCTGATTGGTGAGTGAAGGCTGGCGCAAGCTGTTTGGGGGGTGATGGTATTTGGTGCATGTCAGAGGCCTAGACTGGGAGGACAGCCAAGGGACAGGTAGGGACAAGCACTGCAGGCATAGCTCTGCCCAACAGAGTCAGGGATAACGGCTAAGTAAGTAAGGCATGAGTCATGGCCGAGGGTGAAGTGCTAAAGAGGGGCTCAAGGGATCCTTTGAAGCCTCTTCTGTAGGGGTGAAAACTCACCTACTCTGGGGTCTCCGACTGAGCAGTGCACCCCTTTGTGCTCAGGATACCACAGTGAAGAGATGGATGGGCAAGCAGATAGGGCTTAGGCCTCTGTTTTAACTGTGAGGTAGGGAACCCAATCTCTTCAAGCCTGGAAGCCCCTCTGAGTGAGCTGAGAATATGGGTGAGGGAAGGTGCTGTAGGCACATCTCTTGGTGCCTGTAGATCTGTGGGGTGATAGCACCTACCACAGTGCTTTAATTAGAGTTGGGGTGGGAGGCTGTGGCAAGAGGGGAAATAGAGCTGACAGTTGGCCATGACAAGTTCCTCTCTGATGCTGACTTAGGGGACATAGCAGCAGGATCCTGAGGAGCTAGCCACGGTTGTGTCTCAGTCCTCAATGTTGACTGGGTGTGTGGTAGGCATCCCCTTCTCTCAGTTAGCTCCGTCGAGTTAGGAAGGATGATGGATGATAGGGTTCAGAAGAGCAGAGGAGGTAGCATCCTGCTCTCTTCAGAGCAGCATCTCAGGCAGGATAAATATCAAAGCACTGCAGGAAAATCCTAGAGCCACACCATGCTAGCCCTTAGCTTCTGTTTCCCCTCTCTCCTGATGTAGGGATCTCAAGAGAGACGTGGCCAAGAAGCTGGAGAAGCTGGAGAAGCGGACCCAGAGAGCCATCGCAGAGCTGATCCGTAAGTGCCCTCTGGCCAGTGGGTGCCTGTCCTCAGGGCAGCGTCTTCAGCATGGGCCTTCACAGCTTGTCTGCTCTGTCTCCATCCAGGCGAACGGCTGAAAGGCCAGGAGGACAGCCTGGCCTCTGCAGTGGATGCCACCACCGGACAAGAGGCCTGTGACTCCGACTGACATGTTTTCCATGTTTCACCTCTTCAGCACATACACATCCTGTGGGAAGATAGTCTCAAGACAGGAATGGGGTTAGGCTGGCCAGTACTTCTGAGTCTTGAGAACTGAGCCAGCCCACTGAGTCTCAGCTTCTGTTGGTTGTGACCAGTTCATTTCCCAAGGCTGTCCACCACCCCAAGTGGGTCAAAGCTGCAATCTGTACATATGTATGTAAACAGAGCTTTTTAACTTCTGGAAATAAACCTGCATTTAGTAGAGGCGTGTCACTTCCAGTTTTCTAGGTGCTCTGGGGTTGGACTTGGGATGCAGAAGTTTTACTCACTGTTCTTACCCCATGGGTAGGGCCAGCCTAGGTGAGCTTAGAGGGGTGAGCAGGGCCAAAGTTGACCTTCTGCTCCTAGTCTCTAGTCAGACTCATCAGTGGTTGCCTCGGAACCCTGGACCACAGATATAGAGACTGGGATTATCCCCTTAAGACCCCGCACAGGGCCTTGCAGTAGTTGGTGAGAATGAAGGAGAGATTCCTCTGGACCCTTCCCAGTATGAGAGTGAGGAGGGTGGCTCTGAGGAACTTCACATAGAACATCGCAGATTAGAGGCTATCACATTGCTCTACCCCATCCTGCACTGCTACCAGCGATGCATCTCTTTCCTCTCCCAGTCAGAGCTATGAGTCAGTTCTACTAGAGATCAGGCTCTGGTATGCTAGGGTTTAGCTGTGATCTTGGAGCCTGGGCTAAGCTGTGAGCCTCTGGGTTGATTCTCTAGATGACATCATCTAGCCTGGCATCATGAAGACTTAAATAGGTACAGCTATCTGGAGCTCCCCTCCAGGAAGATTACACCTGCAGTTTGCAGGGCCAGCCCCAGCAGACTTCTTTCTTCTTCTGGTTCTTCTTGAGGCAGCAGAGTGAGAGGAGCTTCGAAAGGGGTGAGACTTGCTCTTAGGAGATATTTAGGATTATTTTATAATAATGAAATATTTACCTATCTAAGTCTAAGTCACTTTGCTACTCTAGCTGACCTACCTTGAGGCCAGAAGCTGCAGTCTCTTGGGTTCAACTCCTCAATGTAAAACAGCAGGCTATTAAGTAAAGGATTCATTGCTGGAGCCTTTCCCTCTGGTCAGGCTAGGGGCAAGTTTGGAGCAGTAAACTCCTATTGAACCAGGGGAAGAGAGTCAAGCTAGCAGGAGGAAAAACTTTTACATGAGCAAATATGGATTAAGCTCACATAAATTCATAGACAGATTCATGCACGCACACTAAACATTTCCATTCAAACCGGTGAGGCCCAACTTGTATATGTTCTCACAATTATGTTGGGAGCCGACTTTTAGCAGAAAGCGGCTAGAAATCAGCTATCATCTTTGCAGCCATCTGGAACCATTTACCCTGGTAGAGACTTGGTTTTCAACAGCCTACAACAGCTGAGCGCACTCTAACAAATATCTTGTTTATCCCACATAGCTTGTTTTGATGCTTAGTGACCCCAACTGCATAGTGCACGTGATAAAACGTTTTCACCTGTGTTCTCCTGCGTGTGCTTATAAATACCCAGGATTTCCTTATTGTGTGTGGTGTAGTAGTAGTAGGTGTAGTGGTGTGTGTATGGTGGAGACAGTAAAGAAGACTTTACTACAGATCCTCTGGCTTGTCTCTATTCTTCGAGTCTCTTCCCCTTCTTCCCCCCACTCTCTCTCTCTCTCTTGCTAGACCCTGACCTTCGGAACAGAGTGGCTGTTATACAATTACATATGGATACACACATGCATCCATGCATTTGGAGCAAAAGACCAAGCACCAGTGCAGAAAGAACTCACTCATTCTGGATGAAAAATGAGCTCCAATCTTTATTGCATAGAGAAAGAAAAAGCTTCTGCCCTTTTATTGCTAACTGAATTAAACCCAAATCTGTAAAAGAAAGCTTTCTTCT
>JANHMN010000019.1:51218006-51229939 GCA_030674055.1 Rhabdomys pumilio | reverse complement strand
ACCCTGTGTTAACCGGCCTAAATTTGTTCTTACTATTGGATACTGTGCTTAAAAATGTCCCTGTATCACAGCTAAAACGACTTGTACAATGGAGTGCAATGCAAATCTGCATGAATACACAAGCAGGAACAACTGTAGACTGTCTGTGTTCAAATGAGTCTTACAAATGAGCCAGCACTAAAATACACCTTACTTGTGCAGTTTGAGTTAATACAAATTTCTTGGTTTTGGAATAAACCCTGTGTTACCCGGCCTAGCCTTATTCTTAGTTTTGTATACTGTATTTAAAAAATCACTGTATCAGAGCTAAAACTCATAGTACAATGGAGTGCAGCGCAAGTCTGCATGAATACACAAGTTGGAATAAATGTAGACCGTCTGGGTTCAGATGAGTCTTACAAATGAGCCAGCACTTAAATACACCTTACTTCTGCAGTTTTAGTTAAGAATTGTTTCTTTGTTTGGGTATAAACCCTAGGTTTGCCGACATAGCCTTGTTCTTATTTTTGGATACTGTGTGTTCAGATGAGTCTTAGAAATGGGCCAGCAATAATATACACCTTACTTGTGCAGTTTGAGTTAATATGATTTTCTTGGTTTGGGAATAAACCCTGTGTTAGCTGGCCTTGCCTTATTCTTAGTTTTGGATTCTGTGTGTTCAGATGAGTCTTAGAAATAAGCCAGCACTAAAATATACCTTATTTGTTCAATTTGAGTTATGACTTGTTTCTTGGTTTGGGCATACCCTCTATGTTAGCTAGCCTAGCCTTGTTCTTAATTTTGGATACTATGTTTAAAAAAGTATCAGTATGACCGCTAAAACGCATAGTACAATGGAGTGCAGTACAAGTCTGCATGAATACACAAGCAGGAATAACTGTGGACTGTCTGTGTTCAGATGAGTCTTAGAAACGAGGCAGCACTAAAATACGCCTTACTTGTGTAATTTGAGTTAAAACTTGTTTCTTGGTTTGGGTATAAACCCTGTGTTAACCGGCCTAATTTTTTTCTTAGTTTTCTATACTGTGTTTAAAAATGTCCCTGTATCACAGCTAAAACACAGGGTACAATGGAGTGCAGTGCAAGTCTGCATGAATACACAAACAGGAATAACTGTAGACTGTCTGTGTTCAGATGAGTCTTAGAAATGAGGCAGCATTAAAATAAACCTTACTTGTGCAGTTTGATTTAATACATGTTTGTTGGTTTGGGAATAAACCCTGTATTACCCGGCCTAGCCTTGCTCTTAGTTTTGGATACTGTATTTATAAAAGTCACTGTATCAGAGCTAAAACTCATGGTACAATGGAGTGAAGTACAAGTCTGCATGAATACACAAGCAGGAATAACTTTGGACTGTCTGTATTCAGATGAGCCTTAGAAACGAGCCAGCACTAAAATACAACTTACTTGTGCATTTTGAGTTAATATGTGTTTCTTTATTTGGTAATAATCCCTGTGTTAGCCGGCGTAGATATGTTCTTAGTTTTGGATGCTGTGTGTTCAGATGAGCCTTAGAAATTAGTCAGTACTAAAATACACCTTACTTGTACAATTTGAGGTAAAACTTGTTTTGTAGTTTTAGTATAAACCCTATGTTAGGCAGCCTAGACTTGTTTTCAGTTTTGGATACTGTTTAAAAAAGGCATTGTGTCACAGGTAAAACACCTTTAACAATGGAGTCAAGTAAAAGTCTGCATGAATACACAAGCAGGAATAACTGTAGACTGTCTGAGTTCAGATGAGTCTTAGAAACTAGCCAGCATGAAATTAAACCTTACTTGTGCAATTTGACTTAAGACTTGTTTCTTGGTTTGTGTATAAACCCTGTGTTAGCCACCCTAGCCTTGATCTTAGTTTTGGATACTGTGTGTTCAGATGAGTCTTTGAAATAAGCCTGCACTAAAATACATTTTATTTGTTCAATTTGAGTTAAGACTTGTTTCTTTGTTTGGGTATAAACCCTATGTTAGTCGACCTAGCCTTGTTCTTAGTTTTGGATACTGTGTGTAGAGATGAGACTTAGAAATCAGCCAGCACTAAAATACACCTTATTTGTTTAATTTGATTTAAGACTTGTTTCTTGGTTTGGGTGTAAACCCTGTGTTAGCCGGCCAAGGCTTGTTCTCAGTTTTGGATTCTCTGTGTTCAGATGAGACTTGGAAATGAGCCAGCACTAAAATATACCTTACTTGCGCATTTTGAGTTAAGACTCATTTCTAAGTTTGGGAATAAATCCTATGTTAGCCGGCCCAGCCTTGTTCTTATTTTTGTATACTGTGTGTTCAGATGTGTCTTAGAAATGAGCCAGTGCTAAAATACACCTTACTTGTTCAATTTGAGTTAAGGCTTGTTTCTGGGTTTGGGTACAACCTCTATGTTAG
The DNA here is from genome assembly GCA_030674055.1 of Rhabdomys pumilio. Classification (NCBI taxonomy): domain Eukaryota; kingdom Metazoa; phylum Chordata; class Mammalia; order Rodentia; family Muridae; genus Rhabdomys; species Rhabdomys pumilio. Next base: position 51,227,555 of record JANHMN010000019.1, on the reverse strand, counting down.
CCAGCCTAGCCTTGTTCTTAATGTTGGATACTATGTTTAAGAAAGTGTTTGTATCACAGCTAAAACACATGATAATGGAGTGCAGTACAAGTCTGCAGTAATACACAAGCAGGAATTACTGTGCACTGTCTTTGTTCAGATGAGTCTTAGAAATGAGCCAGCACTAAAGCACACATTACTTGTGCAGTTTGAGTTTAAACATATTTCTTGGTTTGGGTATAAACCCTGTGTCAGCCGGCCTAGATTTGTTCTTAGTTTTGGATACTGTGTTTAAAAAAGTGACTGTATTACAGCTAAAAGGATTGGTAAAATGGATTGCAGTACAAGTCTGCATGAATACACAAGCAGGAATAACTGTAGACTCTCTGTGTTCAGATGAGTCTTAGAAAATAGGCAGTAAGAAATTACACCTTACTTGTGAAGTTTGAGTTAAAACATGTGTCTTTTTTGGTGTAAAAACCGTGTGTAAGCAGCCTAGGCTTGTTCTTAGTTTTGGATACTATTCCCTGTATCAGAGCTATAAATTATGGCACAATTTATTGCAGTGCAAGTCTGCATGAACACACATGCAAGAATAACTGTTGACTGTCTTTGTTCAGATGACTCTTAGAAACTAGCCAGCACTCAGATACACCTTGCTTGTGCAGTTTGAGTTAATACGTGTTTTTGGTTTGTGTATAAACCCTATGTTAACCAGCCTAGCCTTGTTCTTACTTTTGGATACTGTGTGTTCATATGAGTCTTAGAAATGAGCCAGCACTAAAATAAAATTTACTTGTTAAATTTGAGTTAAAACTTGTTTTTACGTTATGGTATATACCCTGTGCTAGCCAGAATAGCATTCTTCTCAGTTTTCGATACTATGTTTAAAAAAGTCCTTGTATCACACCTAAAAATCACGATACAATGGAATTCAGTACAAGTTTGCATGAATACACAAGCAGGAATAACTGTGGACTGTCTGTGTTCAGATGAGTCTTAGAAATGAGCCAGCAGTAAAGTACACCTCATTTGTACAGTTTGAGTTAATAAGTGTTTCTTTTTTTGGGAATAAACCCTGTGTTAGCTGGCCTAGCTTTGTTCTTAGTTTTGGATACTGTGTGTTCAGATGAGTCTTAGAAACTAGCCATCACTAAAATACACCTTATTTGTCCAGTTTGATATAATATGTTTTTCATGGTTTGGGAATAAACCCTGTGATTGCCTCCCTAGCTTTTTTCTTAGTTTTTCATACTATGTGTTCACAGGAGTCTTAGAAATGATCCAGCACTAAAATACACCTTACTTGTGATGTTTCAGTTAAATCATTTTTCTTCTTTGTGTATAAACTCTGTGTTAGCAGGCCTAGGCTACTTAGTTTTGGATACTGTGTTTAAAATAGTCCCTGTATCAGAGCTAAAACAAATAGTAAAATGGAGTCCAGTACAAGTCTGCATGAATTCACAAGCAGGAATAACTGTGGACTGTATGTGTTCAGATGAGTCTTAGAAACGATCCAGCACTAAATTGCACCTTACTTGTGCAATTTGAGTTCATTCTAGGTTCTTGGATTGTGTATAAACCCTGTGTAATTGAGCCTAGCATTGTTCTTAGTTTTGGATATTGTGTGTTCAGATGAGACTTAGAAATGAGCCAGCACTAAAATACACCTTACTTGTGCATTTTGAGTTAAGACTTGTTTCTTGGTTTGGATATAAACCCTATGTTAGCCGGCCTAGTTTTGTTTTTAGTTTTGAATACTGTGTGTTCAAATGAGTCTTAGAAATGAGCCAGCACTTAAATGCACCTTACTTGTTAAATTTGAGTTAAGACTTGTTTCTTGGTTTGGTTATAACCTCTATGTTAGCCAACCTAGCCTTGTTCTTAATTTAGGATACTATGTTTAAAAAAGTCTTTGTATCACAGCTAAAACGCATAGTACAATGAAGTGCAGTACAAGTCTGCATGAATACACAAGAACTAATAACTTTGTACCTTCAGTGTTCAGATGAGTCTTAGAAATGAGCCAGCACTAAAATACACCTTACTTGTGCAGTTTGAGTTAATACAGGTTTATATGTTTGTGTATAAACCCTCTGTTAGCCGGCCTAGGCTTGTTCTTAGTTTTGGATACTGTGTTGAAAATAGTCTCTGTATCAGAGCTAAAACTCATGGTACAATGGAGTGCAGTGGAAATCTGCATGAACACACAAGCAGGAATAACTGTGTACTGTCTTTGTTCAGATGAGGCTAAGAAATGAGCCAGCAGTAAAATACACCTTGCTTGTGCAGTTTGAGCTAAGACTTGTTTTTTGGTTGGTGTACAAACCCTGTGTTAACCAGCCTAGCCTTGTTCCTAGTTTTGGATACTGTATGTTTAGATGAGTCTTAGAAATGAGCCAGCACTTAAAAACACCTTAATTGTTCAACTAGAGTTAAAACTTTTTTCTTTGTTTTGGTGTATACCCTGTGTTAGCCAGACTAGCTTTCTTCTTACTTTTGGATACTGTGTTTATAAAAGTCCCTGTATCACAGCTAAAACTCATGGTACAAAGAAGTGCAATGCAAGTCTGCATGAATACAAAAATAGGAATAACTGTGGACTGTCTTTGTTCTGATGAGTCTTAGAAATGAGCCAGCAGTAAAATATAACTTACTTGTGAAATTTGAGTTAATACATGTTTTCTGGTTTGGAAAAAAAACCCTGTGTTAGGCAGCCTAGCTTTGTTCTTTGTTTTGGATATGTGTGTTCAGATGAGTCTTACAAAGGAGCCAGCACTAAAATACACTTACTTGTGCAGTTTGAGTTAATATGTGTTTCTTGGTTTTGGAGTAAACCCTGAGTTAGCTTTCCTATATTTGTTCTTAGTTTTGCATACTGTGTGTTCAGATGAGTCTTAGATATGAGGCAGCACTAAAATACACCTTACTTGTGCAATTTGAGTTAAGACGTGTATCTTGGTTTGGGCATATACCCTCCAGACTGGCATTATTCTTATTTTTGGATACTGTGTTTAAGAAATCCCTGTATCACAGTTAAAAATCATGGTACAACGGATTCAGTACAAGTCTGCATGATTACACAAGCAGGAAAAACTCTTGACTGTCTGTGTTCAGATGAGTGTTAGAAATGAGCCAGCAGTAAAATACACCTTCCCTGTGCAGCTTGATTTACTAAGAGTTTTTTTGGTTTGGGAATAAACCCTGTGATAGCCGGCCTAGCTTTGTTCTTAGTTTTGGATACTGTGTGTTCAGAGGAGTATTACAAATGAGCCAGCACTAAAGTACACCTTACTTGTGAAGTTTGAGTTAATACATGTTTGTTCCTTTGTCTAAAAACTCTGTGTTAGCAGGCCTAGGCTTTTTCTTAGTTTTGAATACTGTGTTTAAAGTAGTCCCTGTATCAGAGCTAAAACTCATGGTACAATGGAGTGCAGTACAAGACTGCATGAATACACAAGCAGGAATAACTGTGGACTGTCTGTGTTTAGATGAGTCTTAGAAATGAGCCAGCACTAAAATACAGCTTACTTGTGCAGTTTGAGTTAATATGTGTTTCTTGGTTTTGGAATAAACCCTGTGTTAGTCGGCCTAGCCTTGTTCTTAGTTTTGGGTACTGTGTGTTCACATGAGTCTTAGAAATGAGCCAGCGCTAAAATATACCTTACTTGTTCAATTTAAGTTAAGAGTAGTTTCTTGGTTTGGGTATAACCTCTATGTTAGTCAACCTAGCCTTATTATTTATTTTGGATACTAAGTTTAAAAATATCTCTGTATCACAGCTAAAACTCATGGTACAATGGAGTGCAGTACAAGTCTGCATGAATACACATGCTGTAATAACTGTGGATTGTCTGTGTTCAGATGATTCTTAGAAATGAGCCAGCACTAAAACACACCTTACTTGTTCAATTAGATTTAAAACTTGTTTCTTTATTTTGGTGTATACCCTGTGTTAGCCGGATTAGATTTCTTCTTAGTTTCGGATAATGTGTTAAAAAAAAGTCCCTGTATCACAGCTAAAAATCATGGTACAATAGACTGTAGTACAAGTCTGCATGAATACACAATCAGGAATAACTGTGGACTGTCTTTGTTCAGATGTGTCTTAGAATCGAACCAGCGTTAAAATACACCTTACATTTGCAGTTTGAGTTAATAAGTGTTTCTTGGTTTGGGAATAAACCCTGCGTTAGCTGGCCTAGCTTTGTTCTTAGTTTTGGATACTGTGTGTTCAGATGAGTCTTAGAAATGAGCCAGCACTACAATACACTTTACTTGTGCAGTTTGATATAATACGTGTATCTTGGCTTGGAAATAAACCCTGTGAGAACTGGCCTAGCTTTGTTCTTGGTTTTGTATACTGTGTGTTCAGAGAAGTCTTACAAATGAGACAGCACTAAATTCCACCTTACTTGTTCAATTTGAGTGTAGACTTGTTTCTTGGCTTGGGTATAAACTCTGTGTTAGCAGGCTTAGGATTCTTAGTTTTGGATACTGTGTTTAAAACAATCTCTGTATCAGAGCTAAAACTCATGGTACAATGGAGTGCAGTACAAGTCTGCATGAATATACAAGCAGGAATAACTGTGGACTCTATGTGTTCAGATGAGTCTTAGAAATGAGCCAGCACTAAAATACACTTACTTGTGTAGTTTGAATAAATATTTGTTTCTTGGTTTTGGAATAAACCCTGTGTTAGCCGGCCTAGCTTTGTTCTTAGTTTTGGATACTGTGTGTTCAGATGAGTCTTAAATTAGGCAGCACTAAAACACACCATACTTGTGCAGTTTGAGTTAATAAGTGTTTCTTGGTTTGGGAGTAAACCTGGATTTAGCTTGTCTAGTTTTGTTCTTAATTTTGGATATTGTGTATTCAGATGAGTCTTAGAAATGAGCCAGCACTTAAATACACCTTACTTGTGCAATTTGATTTAAGACTTGTTTCTTGGTTTGGTTATATACCCTCTGTTAGCCGGACTAGCATTATTCTTAGTTTTGGATACTGTGTTTAAGAAAGTCCCTGTATCACAGCTAAAAATCATGGTACAATGGACAGCAGTACAAGTCTGCATGAATACACAAGCAGGAATATCTGTGGACTGTCTGTATTCAGATGAGTCTTAGAAATGAGCCAGCACTAAAGTACACCTTACTTGTCCAATTTTAGTTAAAACTTGTTTCTTGGATTGGGTATAAACCTTATGTTAGCCAGTCTAGTTTTTTTCTTATTTTTGGATACTGTGTTTAATAAATTCTCTGTATCACGGCTAAAACGCATGTTATAATGGAGTCCAGTACAAGTCTGCATGAATACACAAGCAGGAATATCTGTGGACTGTCTGTATTCAGATGAGTCTTAGAAATGACCAGCACTAAAGTACACCTTACTTGTCCAATTTTAGTTAAAACTTGTTTCTTGGATTGGGTATAAATCTTATGTTAGCCAGTCTAGTTTTTTTCTTATTTTTGGATACTGTGTTTAATAAATTCTCTGTATCACGGCTAAAACGCATGTTATAGTGGAGTCCAGTACAGGTCTGCATGAATAAGCAAGCAGGAATAACTGTGGACTTTCTGTGTTCAGATGAGTCATAGAAACTAGACAGCACTAAAATACACCTTTCTTGTTCAATTTGAGTTTAGACTTGTTTCTTGGTTTGTGTATAAACCCTATGTTAACTGGCTTAGCCCTGTTCTTAATTAGGATACTGTATTTAAATAGTGACTGTATCAGAGCTAAACTCATGGTACAATGGTCTGCAGAACATGTCTGCATGTATACACAAGCAGGAATAACTGTGGACTCTCTGTGTTCAGATGAGTCTTAGAAACTAGCCAGATTTACATTACACCTTACTTGTGCAGTTTGAGTTAATACGTGTTTCCTGGTTTGTTAATAAACCCTGTGTCCGGCCTAGCCTTGTTGTTATTTTGGATACTGTTTGTTTGGATGAGTCTTAGAAAGGAGCCATCACTAAAATAACCCTTACTTGTTCAATGTGAGTTTAGATTTCTTTCTTGGTTTTTGTATACAGCCTATGTTAACTGCCTTATCTTTGTACTTAGTTTTGGATACTGTGTTTAAAAATTCCCTGTATCACAGCTAAAACGCATGGTACAATGGAATGCAGTACAAATTTTGATGAATACACAAGCAGAAATAATGGTGTACTGTCTGTGTTCAGATCAGTCTTTTAATTGAGCTAGAACTAAAATGCACCTTACTTGTGCAGTTTGAGTTAATATGAGTTTCTTGCTTTGTCTATAAACCCTGTGTAAGCTGGCCCAGCCTTCTTGTTATTCTTTGATACTTCGTTTTAAAAAGTCCCTGTATCAGAGGCAAAACTCATGGTACAATGGAGTGTAGTACAAATCTGCATGAATACACACGCTGGAATAACTGTCGATTGTCTGTGTTCAGATGATTCTTAGAAATGAGCCAGCAGTAAAACACACCTTTCTTGTGCAGTTTGAGTTAATAAGTGTTTCTTGGTTTGTGAATAAACCCTGTGATAGCTGGCCTAGCTTTGTTCTTAGTTTTGGATACTGTGTGTTCAGAGGAGTATTACAAATGAGCCAGCACTAAAGTACACCTTACTTGTGAAGTTTGAGTTAATACATGTTTCTTCCTTTGTCTATAAACTCTGTGTTAGCAGGCCTAGGCTTTTTCTTAGTTTTGGATACTGTGTTTAAAATAGTCCCTGTATCAGAGCTAAAACTCATGGTACAATGGAGTGCAGTACAAGACTGCATGAATACACAAGCAGGAATAACTGTGGACTGTCTGTGTTTAGATGAGTCTTAGAAATGAGCCAGCACTAAAATACAGCTTACTTGTGCAGTTTGAGTTAATATGTGTTTCTTGGTTTTGGAATAAACCCTGTGTTAGTCGGCCTTGCCTTGTTCTTAGTTTTGGGTACTGTGTGTTCACATGAGTCTTAGAAATGAGCCAGCGCTAAAATATACCTTACTTGTTCAATTTAAGTTAAGAGTAGTTTCTTGGTTTGGGTATAACCTCTATGTTAGTCAACCTAGCCTTATTCTTTATTTTGGATACTAAGTTTTAAAATGTCTCTGTATCACAGCTAAAACTCATGGTACAATGGAGTGAAATACAAGTCTGCATGAATACACAAACAGGAATAACTGTGTACTGTCTGTGTTAAGATGAGTCTTAGAAATGAGCCAGCACTAAAACACACCTTTCTTGTGCAGTTTGAGTTAATAAGTGTTTCTTGGTTTAGGAATAAACCCTCTGTTAGCCAGCCTAGCTTTGTTCTCAGTTTTGGATGCTGTGTGTTCAGATGAGTCTTACAAATGAGCCAGCACTAAAATCCACCTTACCTGTGCAATTTGATTTAAGACGTGTTTCTTGGTTTGGGTATAAACCATATGATCGCCGGCTTAGCCTTGTTCTTAGTTTTGGATACTCTGTTTTAAAAAGTCCCTGTATCACAGCTAAAACGCATGGTACAATGGACTGCAGTACAAGTCTGCATTAATATACAAGCAGGAATAACTGTGGACTAACTGTGTTCAGACGAGTCTTAGAAATGAGCCAGCAGTAAAATACACCTTACTTGTGAAGTTTGAGCTAATATGTGTTTCTTGTATTGGGAATAAACCCTGTTTTACCCGGCCTTTGTTTGTTCTTAGTTTTGGATAATGTGTGGTCAGAGAAGTCTTGGAAATGAGTCAGCAATAAAATACACCTTACTTGTTGAATTTGAGTTTAGACTTGTTTATTGGTTTTGGTATAAACCCTAATTTAGCTGGCCAAGCCTTGTACTTAATTTTGGATACTAAGTTTTAAAAAGTCCTGTATCACAGCTAAATAGCATGGTAAAATGGAGTACTGAACAAGTCTGCATGAATACACAAGCAGGAATAACCTTGGTCTGTATATGTTCAGATGAGTCTTAGAAAATAGCCAGCACTAAAATAAACTTACTTTGCTGTTTGAGTTAATATGTATTTCTTGTTTGGGAATAAACCCTGTTTTAGCCGGCCTAGCTTTGTTCTTAGTTTTGGATACTGTGCGTTCAAATGATTGTTAGAAATGAGCCAGCACTAAAATACACCTTACTTGTGCAGTTTGAGTTAATACACGTTTCTTGGTTTGGGAATAAACCTGAGTTAGCTTTCATAGACTTGTTCTTACTTTTCGATACTGTGTGTTCAGATTAGTCTTACAAATGAGCCAGCACTAAATTACTCCTTACTTGTGCAATTTGGGTTAAAACTTGTTTCTTGGTTTTGGTATATACCCTGTGTTAGCCGGACTAGTGTTCTTCTTAGTATTGAATACTGTGTTTAAGAAAGTCCCTGTATCACAGCTAAAACGGATGGTACAATGGAGTGCAGTATAAGTCTTCATGAATACAAAAGCAGGAATAACGGTGGACTGTCTGTGTTCAGAGGAGTCTTAGAAATGAACCAGCACTAAATTACACCTTACTTGTGCAGTTTGAGTTAAGACTTGTTTCTTTGTTTGGGTATAAACCCTAGGTTTGCCGGCATAGCCTTGTTTTTAGATTTGGATACTGAGTGTTCAGGTGAGTCTTAGAAATGAGCCATTACAAAAATACACCTTACTTGTTCAGTTTGTGTTAAAACATGTTTTTTGGTTTTGGTATATACGCTGTGTTAGACAGACTAGCCATCTTCGTAGTTTTGGATACTGTGTTTAAAAAAGTTCCAGTATGACAGGTAAAAATCACAGTACTGTGGACTGCAGTAAAAATCTGCATGAATACACAAGCAGGAATAACTCTTGACTGTCAGTGTTCAGATGAGTCTTAGAAACGAGCCAGAACTAAAATACACCTTACTTGTGTAGTTTGAGTTAATACGTGTTTCTTGGTTTGGGAATAAACCCTGTGTTAGCCAGCCTAGTCTTGTTCTTAGATTTGGATACTGTGTGTTCTGATGAGTCTTAGAAATGAGCCAGTACTAAAATACACCTTAATTGTGAAATTTGAGTTAAAACTTGTTTCGTGGTTTGTGTATAATCCTTAGATTACCCTGACTAGCCTCCTTCTTGGTTTTGAATACTGTGTTTAAATAAGTCCGTGTATCAGAGCTAAAACTCATGGTACAATGGAGTGAAGTACAAGTCTGCATGAATACACAAGCAGGAATAATTGTGGACTCTCCTTGTTCAGATGAGTCTTAGAAACAAGCCAGCACTAAAATACAACTTACTTGTGCAGTTTGAGTTAATATGAGCTTCTTGTTATGTGTATATACCCTGTGTAAGCCTGCTGAGCCTTGTTGTTATTTGTTGAATCTTTGTTTAAAAAAGTACCTGCATCAGAGCTAAAACTCATGGTAAAATGGAGTGCAGTACAAGTCCGCATAAATACACAAGCAGGAATAACGGTGGACTGTCTGTGTTCAGATGAGTCTTAGAAATGAGTCAGCACTTAAATACTCCCTAGTTGTGCAGTTTGAGTTAATACATGGTTCTTGGTTTGGGAGTAAACCCTGTGATATCCAGCCTAGCCTTGTTCCTAGTTTTAAATACTGTGTGTTCAGATGAGTCTTGGAAATGAGCAAGCACTAAAAT
>JANHMN010000019.1:51113603-51126403 GCA_030674055.1 Rhabdomys pumilio | reverse complement strand
TCTGTGTTCAGATGAGACTTAGAAATGAGCCAGCACTAAAATTCACCATACTTGTGCAGTTTGAGTTCATATGTGTTTCTTGGTTTCAGGATAAACCCGGCGTTAGTCGACCTAGTCGTGTTCTTTGTTTTGGATACTGTGCATTCAGATGAGTCTTAGAAATGAGCCAGCACTAAAATACACCTTAGTTGTGCAATTTGAGATAAAACTTGTTTCTTGGTTTAGGTATAAAGCTGTGTTAGCCGGACTAGTGTTCTTCCTAGTTTTGAATTCTATGTTTAAAAAAGTCCCTGTATCAGGGCTAAAACTCATGGTAAAATGGAGTGCAGTACAAGTCTGCATGAATACACTAGCAGGAATAACGTTGGACTGTCTGTGTTCAGATAAGTCTTAGAAATGATCTATCAGTAAAATACTAGTTACTTGTGCTGTTTGATTTAATACGTGTTTCTTGGTTTCGGAATAAACCCATTATTAGCAAGCTTAGATTTGTTCTTAGTTTTGTTTACTGTGTTTTCAGATGAGTCTTTGAAATGAGCCAGCACTACAATACACCTTACTTGTTCAATTTGTGTTAAGACTTGTTTGTTGGTTTGGGTATAAACCCTATGTTAGCCAGCCTTGCCTTGTTCTAACTTTTCGATAATTTTTTTTAAAAAGTCCCTGTATAACAGGTAAAACGCATGGTACAATGGAGGGCAGTACAATTCTGCATGAATACACAAGCAGGAATAACCGTGCACTGTCTGTGTTCAGATAACTCCTAGAAATGAACCAGCAGTAAAATACACCTTACTTGTGCAGTTTGAGTTAATACGTGTTTCTAAGTTTGGGAATAAACCCTGTGTCAGCCGTCCTAGCGCTGTTCCTACTTTTGGATTCTGTGTGATCAGATGAGTTTTCGAAATGAGCCAGCAGTAAAATACACCTTACTTGTTCAATTTGAGGTAAGACTTGTTTCTTGGTTTGGGTATAAACCCTATGTTAGCCTGCCTTGCCTTTTTCTTACTTTTGGATAAAGTGTTTAAAAAATTCTCTGTATCACAGCTAAAACGCATGGTAAAATGGAGTGCAGTACAAGTCTGCATAAATTCACAAGCATAAATAGCAGTGGACTGTCTATGTTCAGATGAGTCTTAGAAATGAAACAGCACTTAAGTACACCTTAGTTGCGCAGTTTGAGTTAATACGTGTTTCTTGGTTTGGGAATAAACCCTTTATTAGGAAGCTTAGATTTGTTCTTAGTTTTGGATACTGTGTTTTCAGATGAGTCTTAGATATTAGCCAGCACTAAAATACACCCTACTTTTACACTTTGAGGTAAAACTTGTTTCTATGTTTAGGTATAAAATCTGTATTAGCCGGCCTAGGCTTGTTCTTAATTTTTGATGATGTGTTTTAAAAAGTCCCTGTATCACAACTAAAACTCATGGTATAATGGAGTGCAGTAAAATTCTGCATGAATTCACAAGCAGGAATAATGGTGCACTCTCTGTGTTCAGATAAGTCTTAGAAATGAGTTAGCAGTAAAATGCGCCTTACTTGTGCAGTTTGAGTTAATACGTGTTTCTTAGTTTGGGAATAAACCATGTGTCAGCCTTCCTAGCGTTGTTCCTACTTTTGGATACTGTGTGATCAGATGAGTCTTAGAAACGAGCCAGCAGTAAAATTATCCTTACTTGTTCAATATGAGGTAAGACTTTTTTCTTGTTTTGGGTATATACCCTATTTTAGCCAGCCTAGCCTTTTTCTTTGTTTTGGATACTGTGTTTAAATAAGTCTCTGTATCACAGCTTGCATGCATGGTACAATGGAGTGCTGTTCAAGTCTGCATGAATACACAAGCAGGAATAACGGTGAACTGTCTGTGTTCAGATGAGTTTTAGAAATGAGCCAGCACTAAAATACACTCTACTTGTGCAGTTTGTGTTAATACGTGTATCTTGGTTTGTGCATAAACCCTGTATTTGCTGGCCTAGCCTTGTTCTAAGTTTTGGATACTGTGTTTACAAAGTCCCAGTATCAGAGATAAAACTCATTGTAAAATGCAGTGCAGTACAAGTCTGCATGAATACACAAGTAGGAATAACGGTTGACTGTCTGTGTTCAGATGAGTCTTAGAAATGAGCAAGCACTACAATACACCTTCTTGCGCAGTTTGAATAATACGTGTTTCTTGGTTTTGAAATAAACCCTGTGTTAGCCGGCCTAGCTTGTTTTTAGTTTTGTATACTGTGTGTTCAGAGGAGTCTTACAAATGAGACAGCACTAATGTACAGCTTAATTGTTCAATTTGAATTAAAACTTATTTCTTGGTATGGGTATAAACACTATGTTAGACGGCCTAGTCTTGTTCTAAGTTTTGAATCCTGTGTTTAAAAAAGTCCCTGTATCACAGTTAAAACGCATGGTGCAATGGAGTGCAGTACAAGTCAGCAAAATACACAAGCAGGAATAATGGTGGACTGTCTGTGTTAAGATGAGTCTTAGAAATGAGCAAGCACTAAAATATACCTTACATGTGCAGTTTGAGTTAATACGTGTTTCTAGGTTTGGGAATAAACCCTGTGTTAGCCGGCCTAGCTTGTTTTTAGTTTTGGATACTAGGTGTTCAGAGGAGTCTTAGAAATGAGCCAGCACTAAAGTACACCTTACTTGTTCAATTTGAGTTAAGATCTGTTTCTTATTTTGGGTATAAACCCTATGTTAGTCTGCCTAGCCTTGTTCATTGTTTTGGATACTGTGTTTAAAAAATTCCCTGTATCACAGCTAAAACGCATGGTACAATGGAGTGCAGTACAAGTCTGCATGAATACACAAGCAGGAATAACTGTGGTCTGTCTGTGTTCAGATCAGTCTTAGAAATGAGCCTGCACTAAAATACACCCTACTTGTGCAGTTTGATTTAATACGTGTTTCTTGGTTTTTGTATAAACCCTGTGTTAGCCGGGTTAGCCTTGTTCTTAGTTTTGAATACTGTGTGTTCAGATGGGTGTTAGAAATGAGCCATCACTAAAAAACACCCTACTTGTTCAATTTGAGTTTAGACGTGTTTCTTGCTTTCGTTATAACCCTATGTGAAGTAGTTTAGCCATTTTCTTAGTTTTGGAAACTGTGTTTAAAAATTCTCTGTATCACAGGTAAAACGCATGGTACAATGTACTGTAGTACAAGTTTTCATGAATACACAAGCATAAATAACTGTGTATTGTCTGTGTTTAGATGAGTCTTCAAAACTAGCCAGCAATAAATTACACCTTACTTGTGCAATTTGATTTAAGACTTGTTTCTTGGTTTGGGTATAAACCCTATATAAGCTGGCCTAGCCATGTTCTTAATTTGGGATACTGAGTTTAATAAAGTACCTGTATCACAGGTAAGATGCATGGGACAATGGAGTGCAGTACAAGTCTGCATGAATACACAAGCAGGAATAACTGTGGACTGTCTGTGTTCAGAAGAGTCTTAGAAATGAGCCAGCAGTAAAATACACCTTACTTGTTCATATTGAGTTAAGACTTGTTTCTTGGTTTGGCAATAAACCCTATGTTAGCCGGCCTAGCTTTGTTCTTATTTTTGGATCCTGTGTTTAAAAAATTTCCTGTACCAATGCTAAAACGCATGGTAAGATGGAGTGCAGTACAAGTCTGCATGAATACAGAAGTAGGAATAACGGTGGACTGTCTGTGTTCAGAAGATTCTTAGAAATGAGCCTGCACTAAAATACACCTTACTTGTTCAATTTGTGTTAAGACGTGTTTCTTGGTTTGGCAATAAACCCTATGTTTATTAGCTGGCCTAGCCTTGTTCTTATTTTTGGATCCTGTGTTTAAAAAAGTCCCTGGATCACAGCTAAAACTCATGGTACAGTGGAGTGCATTACAAGTCTGCATGAATACACAAGCATGAATAACTGTGGACTTTCTGTGTTTAGATGAGTCTTGAAAATTTCCAGCTCTAAATGACACCTTACTTTTGCAATTTGAGTTAAGACTTGTTTCTTGGTTTGTGTATAATCCCTGTGTTAGCCGGCCTAGCCTTTTTCTCAGTTTTGGATACTGTGTTTTCAGATGAGTCTTAGAAGTGAGCCAGAACTAAAATACACTTTACTTGTTCAATTTGACTTTAGGCTTGTTTCTTGGTTTTGGTATATACCCTATGTAAGCCAGCCTAGCCTTGTTCTTAGTTTTGAATCCTGTTTTTAAACAAGTTTCTGTATCACAGCTAAAACGAATGGTACACTGGAGTGCAGTACAAGTCTGCATGAATACACAAGCAGGAATAACTGTGGACTGTCTGTGTTCAGATGAGTCTTAGAAATGAGCCAGCACTAAAATATACCCTACTTGTGCAGTTTTAGTTAATACGAGTTTCTTGGTTTGGGAATAAACCTTGTGTTTGCTGGCCTAGCCTTGTTCTTAGTTTTGAGTACTGTGTGTTCAGATGAGTCTTAGAAATGAGCAAGCACTAAAATATACCTTAATTGCTCAACTTATGTTTAGACTTGTTTCTTGGTTTGGGTTTAAACCTTATGCTAACTGGTTTAGCCTTGTTCTTAGTTTTGGAACCTGTGTTAAAAAATTCTCAGTATCACAGCTAAAATGCATGGTACAAAGCTCTGTAGTACAAGTCTGCATGAATACACAAGAAGAAATAACTGTGGACTGTCTGTGTTTAGATGAGTCTTCAAAACTAGCCAGCAGTTAATTACACCATACTTTTCCAATTTGAGTTAAGAATTGTTTCTTGGTTTGGGTATATACCCTATGTAAGCCAAGCTAGCCTTGTTCTTAATTTTGGATACTGTTTTTAATAAAGTCCCTGTATGACAGCTAAAATGCATGGTACAAAGGAGTGCAGTACAAGTCTGCATGAATACACAAGTAGGAATAACGGGTGACTGACTGTGTTCAGATGAGTCTTAGAAATGAGCAAGCACTAAAATACACCTTTCTTGTGCAGTTTGAATAATATGTATTACTTGGTTTTGAAATAAACCCTGTGTTAGCTGGCCTAGCTTGTTTCTAGTTTTGGATACTGTGTGTTCAGAGGCGTCTTACAAATGTGCCAGCACAAAAGTACACCTTACTTGTTCAATTTGAATTAAGACATGTTTCTTGGTTTGGTTATAAACCCTATGTTAGCCAGCCTAGCCTTAATTTTTGTTTTGGATACTGTGTTTAGAAAAGTCCATGTATCACAGCTAAAATGCATGGTGCAATGGAGTGCAGTACAAGTCTGCATGAATACACAAGCAGGAATAAAGGTGAAATGTCTGTGTTCAGATGAGTCTTAGAAATGAGCCAGCACTAAAATACACCCTACTTGTGCAGTTTGTGTTAATACGTGTTTCTTGGTTTGTGTAGAAACCCTGTATTTGCCGGCCTAGCCTTGTTCTAAGTTTTGGATACTATGTTTAAAAAAGTCCCAGTATCAGAAATAAAACTCATTGTAAAAGGCAGTGCAGTAAAAGTCTGCATGAATACACAAGCAGGAATAACTGTGGACGTTCTGTGTTCAGAAGAGTCTTAGAAATGTGTCAGCACTTAAATACACAGTAGTTGTGCGGTTTGAGATAATACATGCTTCTTGGTTTGGGAATAAACCCTGTGATAGCCGGCCTAGCCTTGTTCTTAGTTTTGAATACTGTCTGTTCAGATGAGTCTTAGAAATGAGCAAGCACTAAAATACACCTTACTTTTTCAATTTGAGTTTAGACTTGTTTCTTGGTTTGAGTATAAACCCTACGTTAACTCGTTTAGCCTTGTTCTTAGTTTTGGAACCTGTGTTAAAAAATTCTCAGTATCACAGCTAAAATGCATGGTACAATGCACTGTAGTACAAGTCTGCGTGAATACACAAGCAGAAATTACTTTGGACTGTCTGTGTTTAGATGAGTTTTCAAAACTAGCCAGCACTAAATTACACCATACTTTTGCAATTTGAGTTAAGACTTGTTTCTTGGTTTGGGTATATACCCTATGAAAGCCAGCCTGGCCTTGTTCTTAATTTTGGATACTGTGTTTAATAAAGTCCCTGTATGACAGCTAAAATGCATGGTAAAATGGAGTGCAGTACAAGTCTGCATGAATACACAAGCAGGAATAACAGTGGACTGTCTGTGTTTAGATGAGTCTTCAATTCTAGCCAGCACTAAATTACAACTTACTTTTGCAATATGAGTTAAGACTGGTTTCTTGGTTTGTGTATAAACCTTATATAAGCTGTCGTAGCCTTGTTCTTAATTTTGGATACTGTGTTTAATAAAGTATCTGTATCACAGGTAAAATTCATGGTACAATGGAGTGCAGTACAAGTCTGCATGAATACACAAGCAGGAATAACGGTGGACTGTCTGTGTTCAGAAGAGTTTTAGAAATGAGGCGGCACTAAAATACACCTTACTTGTGCAGTTTGAGTTAATATGTGTTTCTTGGTTTGGGAACAAACCCTGTGTTAGCAAGCCTAGATTTGTTCTTAGTTTCAGATACTATGTGTTCAGAGGAGTCTTACAAAGGAGCCAGCACTAAAATTCACCTTACTTGTTTTATTAGAGTTAAGACTTGTTTCTTGGTTTGGGTATAAACCCTATGTTAGCTGGCCTAGCCTTGTTCTTACTTTTCGATCCTGTGTTTGAAACAGTCCCTGTATCACAGCTAAAACGCATGGTACAATGGAGTGCATTACAAGTCTGCATGAATACACAAGCAGAAATAATGGTGGACTGTCTGTGTTCAGTTGAGTCTTAGAAATGAGCCAGCAGTAAAATACACCTTACTTGTGCAGTTTGAGTTAATACGAGTTTCTTTGTTTGGGATTAAACCCTGTGTAGCTGGCCTAGCCTTGTTCTTAGTTTTGAATACTGTGTGTTCAGATGAGTCTTAGAAATGAGAAAGAACTAAAATACACCTTACTTGTTCAATTTGAATTTAGACTTGTTTCTTGGTTTTGGTATAAAAACTATGTTAACAGGTTTAGGCTTGTTCTTAGATTTGGAACCTGTGTTAAAAATTCTCAGTATCACAGCTAAGACGCATGGTACAATGGACTGCAGTACAAGTCTGCATGAATAGTCAAGCAGAAATAACTGTGGACTGTCTGTTCAGATGAGTCTTCGAAAAGGGCCAGCACTAAAATACACCTTAATTGTGCAGTTTAAGTTAATACATGTTGCTTGGTTTGGGAATAAACCCTGTGTTAGCCGGCCTAGCATTTTTCTTAGTTTTGGATACTGTGTGGTCAGATGAGTCTTCAAAATGAGCAAGCACTAGAATACACATTATTTGTTAAATTTGAGCTAAGAAGTGTTTCTCGGTTTGGGTATAAACCCTGTGTTAGCAGGCCTAGCCTTGTTCTTAGTTTTGGATGCTGTGTGTGAAGATGGGACTTAGAAATAAGCTAGCACTAAAATACACGTTACTTGAGCAATTTTAGTTAAGACAATTTCTTGGTTGGGGTATAAACCCTGTGTTACCAGCTTAGCCTTGTTCTTAGTTTTGCATACTGCATTTTAAAAAGTCACTGTATCACAGCTAAAATGCATGGCACAATGGACTGCAGTACAAGTCTGCATGAATAAACAAGCAGGAATGCCTGTGGACTGTCTCTGTTCAGATGAGTCCTAGAAATAAGCCGGCACTAAAATACAACTTACTTGTACATTTTGAGATAGTACGTGTTTCTTGATTTGGGTATAAACCCTGTGATAGCCGCCCTAGCCTTCTTCGTTTTGGATACTGTGTTTAAAAAAGTCCCTGTATCACACCTAAAACGCCTGTTAAAATGGACTTCAGTACAAGTCTACATGAATACACAATAAGGAATATCTGTGGACTGTCTGTGTTCAGATGAGTCTTAGAAAAGAGCCAGCACTAAAATACACCTTACTTGTGCAGTTTGATTTAATACGTGTTTCTTTTTTCTGGAATAAACCCTGTGTTGGCCGTCCTAGCATTGTTCTTAGTTTTGGATACTGTGTGTTCAGATGAGTCTTAGAAATGAGCAAGCACTAAAATACACGTTACTTGTAAAACATGAGTTAAGATATGTTTCTTGGTTTGGATATAAACTCTGTGTTAGCTGGCCTAACCTTGTTCTAAGTATTGGATACTGTGTTTAAACAAGTGCCTGTATCACAGCTATAACGCTTGGTAAAAAGGACTGCAGTACAAGTCTGCATGAATACAAAGGCAGGAATAACTGTGGACTGGCTGTGTTCTGATGAGTCTTAGAAATGAGGCTGCACTTAAATACACGTTACTTTTGTAAGTTGAGTTAAGATAGGTTACTTGGCTTGGAAATAAACCCTGTGTTAGCCAGCCTAGCCTTGTTCATAGTTTTGGATACTATGTGTTCAGATGAGTCTTAAAATTGAGGCAGCACTAAAATACACCTTACTTATTTAATTTGTTTTAAGACGTATTCCTTGGTTTTTCTATAAACCCTGTGTTAGCCGGCCTAGCCATGTTCTTACTTTTGGATACTGTGTTTAAAACTGTCCCTGTATCACAGCTAAAACACCTTGCACAATGGACTTCAGTACAAGTCTGCATGAATACACAAGCAGGAATAACTGTAGACTGTGTTCAGATGAGTCTTATAAACGAGCCAGCACTAAAATACAACTTTAGTTTGCAATTTGAGTTAAGACGTGTTTCTTAGTTTGGGAATAAACCTTGTGATAGCCGGCCTAGCCTTGTTCTTAGTTTTGGATACTGTGTTTAAAAAAGATTCTGTATCACAGCTAAAACTAATGGAACAGTGCACTGCAGTACAAGTTTGCATGAATACACAAGCAGGAAAAACTGTGGACTGTCTGTGTATAGATGAGTCTTAGAAACGAGCCAGCAATAAAATACACGTTACTTGTGCAGTTTGAGTTAATACGTGTTTCTTGGTTTGGGAATAATCCCTGTGTTAGCAGGCCTAGCATTGTTCTTAGTTTTGGATACTGTGTCTTTAGATGAGTCTTAGAAATGAGCAAGATCTAAAATACACGTTACTTGTTAAATTTGAGTTGAGAAGTGTTTCTTGGTTCGGGTATAATCCCTGTGTTAGCCGGCCTAGCCTTGTTCTTAGTTTTGGATACTGTGTGGTCAGATGAGACTTAGAAATGAGCTAGCACTAAAATACACTTTACTTGTGCAATTTGAGTTAAGACGATTTATTGATTGGTGTATAAACCCTGTGTTAGCCACCCTAGTCTTCTCCTTACTTTTGGATACTGTGTTTATAAAATTCCCTGTATCACAGCTAAAATGCATGGTACAATAGACTGCAGTACAAGTCAGCAGGAATAAACAAGGAGTAACTCTGGACTGCCTGTGTTCAGATGAGTCTTAGAAACAAGAAAGCACTAAAATACACGTTACTTTTGTAGTTTTAGTTAACATGTGTTTCTTGAGTTGGGTATAAACCCTGTGTTAGCCAGCCTAGCCTTGTTCTTAGTTTTGGATACTGTGTTTTAAAAAGTCCCTGTATCACAGCTGAAACGCATGGTACAATGGACTGCAGTACAAGTCTGCATGAATACACAAGCACGAACGCCTGTGGACTGTCTGTGTTCAGATGAGTCTTAAAAACAATCTAGCACTATAATACTACTTACTTGTACATTTTGAGTTAATACGTGCTTCTTTATTTGGGTATAAACCCTGTGATAGCCACCCTAGCCTTGTTCTTAGTTTTGGATACTGTGTTTAAAAAAGTCCCTGTTTCACAGCTAAATGCTTGGTAAAATGGACTGCAGTAAAATCTGCATAAATACACAAGCAGGAAAAACTGTGGACTGTCTGTGTTCAAATGAGTCTTATAAATGAGGCAGTACTAAAATAGACCTTACTTGTGCAGTTTGAGTTAGTATGTGTTTCTTGTTTGGGAATAAACCCAGTGTTAGCCGTCCTATCCTTGTTCTTAGTTTTAGATACTGTGTTTAGAAAAGTTCCTGTATCAAACCCAAAATGAGTGGTAAAATGGACTGCAGTACAAATCTGCATGAATACACAAGCAGGAATAACTGTGGACTGTCTGTGTTCACTTGAGTTTAGAAATGAGCCAGCTCTAAAATACACATTACTTGTGCAGTTTGAGTTAATATGTGTTTCTTGGTTTGGGAACAAACCCTGTGATAGCCGGCCTAGAATTGTTCTTTGTTTTGTATACTGTGCATTCAGATGAGTCTTAGAAATGAGCTAGCACCAATATACACCTTACTTGTGCAATTGGAGTTAAGACTTGTTTCTTGGTTTGGGTATAAACACTGTGTTAGCCGCCTAGCCTTGTTCTTAGTTATAGATACTATGTTTAAAAAAGTCCCTGTATCACAGCTAAAATGAATCGTACAATGGGCTGCAGTACAAGTCTGCAGGAATACACTTTAAGGAATAACTGTGTACTGTCTGTGTTTAGATGAGTCTTAGAAATAAGCCAGCACTCAAATATACCTTACTTGTTCAATTTGTGTCAAGACATGTTTCTTTGTTGGGGTATAAACCCTGTTTTAGCCAGCCTAGCCTTGTTCTTTGTTTTGGAAACTGTGTTTTAAAAAGTCCCTGTATCACAGCTAAAATGCATGGTACAATGGACTGCAGTTCCAGTATAGCCTACTTTTGCAGTTTGAGTTAAGAGGTGTTTTTTGCTTTTGGTATAAACCCTATGTTAGCCGGCCTAGCATTGTCCTTATTTTTGGATTCGTTGCTTTAAAATGTACCTGTCTCACATCTACAAGGCATGCTACAATGTACTGCAGTACACATCTGCATGAAATCACGATATGAAATGACTGTGGACTTTCTGTGTTAAAATGAGTCTTAGAAACTAGGAGGCACTAAATACACCTTACATGTCCATTTTGATTTAAGACGTGTTTTTTGATACTGGTATAAACCCTGTGAGAGCTGGCCTAGCCTTGATCTTATTTTTGGATTCTGTGTTTTAAAATGTACCTGTATCACAGCTGAAACGCATGCTACAATGTACTGCAGTATCCGTCTGCATGAACTCACAAGAAGGAATGCCTGTGGACTTTCTGTGTGAAAATGAGTGTTAGAAACAAGAAAGCACTAAATACACCCTACTTGTGTAGTTTGAATTTAGACGTGTTCTTGGTTTTGGTATAAACCCTGTGGTAGCTGGCCTAGCCTTGTTCTTATTTTTGGATACAGTGTTTAAAAAAGTACCTGAATCACAGCTAAAACACATGCTACAATGTACTGCAGTATCCTTCTGCATGAACACAAAAGCAGAAATGCCTGTGGACTTTCCGGGTTAAAATGAGTCTTAGAAACTAGGAACCACTAAATACACCTTACTTCTACAGTTTGAGTTAAGACGTGTTTTTTGGCTTTGGTACAAACCCGGTGTTAACCGGCGTAGCATTGTTGTTAGTTTTGGATACTGTTTTTAAAAAAATAGCTGTATCACATCTAAATGGCATGTTACAATGTGGTGCAGTAACCGACTGCATGAACACATGAGCAGAAATGCGTGTGTTTTTTCTGTGTTAAAGACAAGTCTTAAAACCTAGAAAGCTCTAAGTACATGTTACTTGGGCAGGTTGAGTTAAGACGTGTTTTTGTTTTGGTACAAAGCTTGTGTTAGCCAGCCTAGCAGTGTTCTTAGTTTTGGATACTGTGTTTAAAAAAGTACCTGTATCACAGCTAAAGCGCATGCTGCAATGTACTGCAGGACCCATCTTCATGAACACAGAAGCAGATATTCTTGTGGACTTTCTGTGTTAAAATGAGTCTTAGAAACTAGAAAGCACTAAATACACCTTACTAGTGCAGTTTGAGTTAAGACGTGGGTTTTTTTTTTTTTTTTTTTTTTTTTTTTTTTTTTTTTTTTTTTTTTTTGGTTTTGGTATAAACCCTGTGTTAGCTGGCCTAGCATTGTTCTTAGTTTTGGATTATGTGTTTAAAAAAGAACGTGTATCAAAGTTAAAATGCATGCTACAATGTGCTGCAGTACCAGTCTAATGAACACACAATCAGACATGCCTGTGGACTTTCTGTGTTAAAATGAGTCTTAGAAAATTGAAAGAACTAGATACACATTACTTGTGCAGTTTGCGTTAAATCATATTTTTTTTTTTTGGTTTTGGTATAAACCCTGTGTTAACTGGCATAGCATTGTTCTTAGTTTTGGATACTCTGTTTAAAAAGTACCTGTATCACATCTGTAACACATGATATAATGTACTAGAGTACCCGTCTGCATGAACACACAAGCAGAAATGCCTGTGGACTTTCTGTGTTTAAATGAGTTTTAGAAACTAGAAAGCGTTAAATACACCTTAGTCGTGCAGATTGAGTTAAGACGTGTTTTATTTGGTTTTGGTATAAACCCTGTGTTAGCCGGTCTTGCATTGTTCTTAATTTTGGATACGGTGTTTTAAAAAGTATGTGTATTACAGCTAAATGGCATGTTACAATGTACTGCAGTACCCTTCTGCATGAAAACACGAGGAGAGATTTCTGTGGTTTTTGTGTATTAAAGAAAAGTTTTAAACCTATGAAGCTCTAAATACACCTAACTTGTGCAGTGTGAGTTAAGACGAGTTTTTTGATTTGGGTACAAACCCTGTGTTAGCAGGCCTAGCATTGTTCTTAGTTTTTTATACTGTGTTTAAAAAATTACCTGTATCACAGCTAAAACCCATGCTACAATGTACTTCAGTACCCGTCTGCATGAACACACAAGCAGAAATGCCTGTGGACTTTCTGTGTTAAAATGAGTCTCAGAAACTAGAAAGCACTAAATACACCTTACTTGTGCAGTTTAAGTTAAGACGTGTTTTTTTT
>JANHMN010000019.1:51011762-51113593 GCA_030674055.1 Rhabdomys pumilio | reverse complement strand
CTACTGTCTCCTTATCTTTGGTGGATTTGCTTTATTTTTGTTCTAGAGCTTCAGATGTGCTGGGAAGCTACTATTATATGATCTCTCCAATTTCTTTATGAAGACCCTCTGACCTATTGTTGTTCTTCTTAGCACTGCTTTTATTGTTTCCAATAAGTTTGGGAATATTCCTTTGTTTTTGCTAAATTCTAAATAGTCTTTAATTCTCTAATCTATTTCTTTCCTGACCAAGTTATCACTGAGTAGAGAGTTGTTCAGTTTTCACATTTATGTGGGTTTTCTGCTGTTTTTTGTTGTTATTGAAAACCAGATTTTGTTCATGGTTGTAAGATATATTACATGGGATTATTTCAATCCCCTTTATCAGTTAAAGCTTGTTTTCTGCATAATTATATGGTCAATTTTGAAGGTTTGAGAAGAAGCTATATTCTTTTGTTTTAGGGTTAAATGTTCTACAGATATCTGTTAAATCCATTTAGTTTATAGTTTCACTGTGTCTCTGTTTAATTTCTGTTTCAATGACCTATCCATTAGTAAAAGTGTGGTGTTGAAGTCTTCCATTATTATAGTGTGGTTCAATATGTGTTTTGAACTTTAGTAAAGTTTCTTTTATGAATGAGAGCACCCTTGGTCACAGATGAACAGAATTGAGATGTTCTTTTGATGGACTTTGCCTTTCTTGCTTAAAATCTATTTTTTTTTGATATTAGGATGGCAACTTCAGCTTGTTTCTTGGAACCATTTGCTGTGTGCAGCCTACAGAAGGCAGCTGTCATCCTTGCAGCCATCTTGAGCCATATACCCTGACAAGAGTCTTGTTTACAACAACAACAACAACAACAACAACAACAACTGAGTTTACTTGTTTACTACAACAGCTGAGCACACTTTGATAACATCTTGTTTTAGATACCCAGGATTTTCCCTTGAGTATGTAAGACTTAAAGGTGTGATTTAGAGATAAGACCTAACTGTGTGACTTAAAGGTGTGACTTAAAGGCGTGGCTTAGAAATGAGACAGAAGAAATTATTAGACACATGAGACTAGCAATTAGAAATTAGATACTTGGACTTGGATGATACTTGAGACAAGAGGAATTGGAAACTTGGAACTTGGAGGCACTAGGGACTAGGAACTAGGGACTAAGAACTTGGAACTCAAGACTGGGGACTTGGACTAGGAGGAGAGACTGATGAAGAAACAGGATTGAATCACACTCTGTCTGGTCTCCATTATTTGTGCCCATCCTCACTCTCTCTCTCTCTTGCTGAACACCGACCTGTGGACCAGAGAAGCTTGGGGCAGTACAAGCCAGAACAATTTAACCCCCCAGGCTTTTGGAAGTGAAGGTTCCAACATTGATAGAGTGGTCCCTGACATTTTGGGTCCCAAATGTGGGGTAGTGCAGTTCTCAATATTTTGGTGCCCAAAGTGGAAGTTCAGGCAGCAACATTTTTGGCACCCAATGTGGGGCAGCAAGAACTAGAGACCCAGTGAGGAATGTTACTGGAAGTATGATCTGCTGAAAATTCAGAAGTGAAAGAAAGGTGATCACCGTGAGATCTCCCTCATTGAGAAAGGTAAGTCATGATAATAAAAATGGGGCAAGAAATAAGTCTGCTTGAACTCAACTCTCTGATTTTGTTTTGTTGTTTACTGCTCATGTGTATTCATTGCTTTTGTTTCATTGTTTGAATGCTGTCTTTCATGTTCAAAATAAAAAGAAATGTATTTATAAGAAATTAGAATCTAAAATACAACCAAAGGTTGATGACAATTTGTCAGAGCCAGATTGTGCTGACCTAGAGGAAGAGGCAGCCAAACATTACAACCCTGAATGGCCCTCTTCCCAAAGACTCCCTCCCTACATGCCTCCACCTCCAAGTGCTCCCCCAGTGGAGATGGTGGTTATAGATCCTATAAGGGAATTAAAGG
The DNA here is from genome assembly GCA_030674055.1 of Rhabdomys pumilio. Lineage (NCBI taxonomy): Eukaryota > Metazoa > Chordata > Mammalia > Rodentia > Muridae > Rhabdomys > Rhabdomys pumilio. The sequence goes on along the minus strand of JANHMN010000019.1, from coordinate 51,111,657 downwards.
AAAAAAATCTGTTCTTAAACAATAAATAGAGTTAGAAAAAGAGTATTAGGACTTAATTAATCAGCTATAAAAATTAAGTACAGGAAAGATGTCTCAAGAGGTAAACTTCGAAAATCCCCTGGCTCCTTGCATTCTTCAACCAGGAGAACAAATGCAGTCCCTATCACCTGGCTTAAGATTAGCCATAGATTATTCAGAGAAGGGAGATGCTGAGGCTTTCCCTGTATCTTCGACCAGAGATGCTCAAGGGGTTTCTTGGAGACATCACACAGGGTTTAATTTTCAAATTATTAAGGAATTAAAAAATGCAGTATCACAATATGGTGCCACTGCTCCCTTTACTCTTGCAATTTTAGAGTCTGCCTCAGAGGAGTGGCTGATTCCTGGTGATTGTAATTCGTTAGTGAGAACAGTTCTTAGCGGTGGTGACTATTTTATTTGGAAATCAGAATATCATGAGAATTGTAAAGAAACAGCTAGGAGAAACACTCAGGCAGGCAATGGTTGGTCCTTTGATGTCTTAATAGGAGAAAGACAATTTGCTTCTAGTGATAACCAGATGCAATATGACCCAGGCTTATTCATTCAAATTCAAAATGCAGCCATGAAGGCTTGGCACAAACTCCCGGCAAAAGGGGACCCTAGTGCATTTTTAACAGCAGTCAGACAAGGACCTGATGAACAATTTTCTGATTTTGTTCATCGATTAATAACAACAACAGGGAGGATTTTTTGTAATGCAGAGGCAGGTATAAATTATGTGAAACAACTTGCATATGAAAATGCCAATCCTACCTGCCAAGTGACCATTAGACTCTACAGAAAAAAGACAGACCTTACGGGGTATATCATATTCTGTTCTGGCATAGGGACCTCCTACCAACAGGGTTAGCTATGGCAGCTGCCATTCAAGGACAATCAGTAAGAAATTTTTTGGCTAGTAGAAACCAAAAGGCCTGTTTTAAATGTGGCAATCCTAGACTTATTGCAAGAGATTGTAAGGCAGAAAATGAGTTAACCCAGAGACAGCCCAGAAAACAGCCTGGGCTCTGCTCACTTTGCAAACGTGGAAGGCATTGAGCTAGTGAATGTAGGTCCAAAAAAGACACACAAGGAAACACCCTTTCTCATAATCAGGGAAATGGGAACATTAGCCAGCTCCAGGCCCCGAACCAACACAAGCCAAAACAGGTTTATGGAGCAGTCAGTTTCTTACCAGCAAACAACAATCCCTTTCAGAACTTAGTTAAGCAACACCAGGAAGTACAGGAATAGACTTCAGTTCTGCCACTGACATAGTATTAATCCCAGAAATGTGACCTCAGGCCTTACCCACTGGAGTGTTTGGACCACTCTATCCAAATCACTCTATACAAATGTGTTTGGCCTGATAGTGGGAAGAAGCAATACTACTATGCAGGGACTTCAAATTTTTCCTGGAGTAATAGACAATGATTATCAAGGTGAGATAAAGGTAACGGCACAGGCAATTCAGAATATAGTCACCATTCCTACAGGAAGGAGGAAAACTCAACTATTGTTACTTCCATTGTACCCTATTAAACACAGATATAAGAGTCATAAGAGATGGAATCAAGACTTTGGTTCCTCTGAAGCATATTGGGTACAAACTATAGTTAAACAAAAACCTATGTTGACACTATGGCTGGATGGAAAGGCATTCCAAAGCTTGGTTGACACAGGAGCTGATGTGACTATCCTAAAACAGAGTGACTGGCCTGCTACCTGGTCTCTGACCCCAACCTTAACCAATCTAAGGGGTATTGTCCAAAGTCAAAATCCACAACAAAGCTCTAAGGTGCTGACATGAAAAGATAAAGAAGGTAATACAGGGAATATACAACCCTATGTCATCCTGGGTCTCCCCATTAATCTTTGGGGCAGAGATCTGTTATCTCAGTTGGAATTGATTATGTGCAGCCTTAATGAAGTAATCACGGCTTAAATAGTAAATTCTGGATTTTCCCCTAAGAAAAGGATTAGGAAAAAGTGAAGCATAAAAATTTTTCTAGCTTTTTACCCTGAGCTATTTTCTGTCTTTATTACTGCGGTGCATTTCTGTGAGGAACCAACAGAAGGCGAATATCACCCTTGCAGCCATCTTGAGCCATAGACCCTGATAAGAGACTTGATTACATTGCCTACAACAGCAGAGCACACTCTTATAACATCTTGCTTTAGATACCCAGGATCTTCCCCTGGGTGTGTGAGACTTAAAGGTGTGATTTAGAATGAAGACTTAAGGGCATGAGTTAAGATCAGATTTAGAGATAAGACCTAAGGGTGTGACTTAAGGTTGTGACTTAGAAGTGAGACATCTAAAAGGTGAGAGGCAGACAGAAGAGTTCAATAAAGCTTGGAGTAGGAATTAGGCATTAGAGAAACAGTACAACTTGGAACTAGGAATTAGGAAGTACAACTTGGAACAGAGAATTAGGTATTAGGTACTTGGCACTTGGAGGAAGAACTTGGAATTAGACAGTACAACTTGGAGTTAGTTATCAGGCATTATAATTGGAAGATCATTAGACATTAGGCACTAGCACTTGGAAGAATTAACTTGGAACTTGGAGGCACTAGGTTCTAAGAACTAGGGACTAGGAACTCAAGACTTGGGACTTGGACTAGGAAGAGAGGCTGAAGAATAAATGGGATTGAATCACACTCTGTTTGGTCTCCATTCTTCAAGTCTGTCCACACTCTCTCTCTTGGTAAACCCCAGCTTGGGGCAATGCATGCTCTAGCAGTTTAGCCTCCTAGGCTTCTGGCAGTGTGGGTTCCAACATTGACAGAGCAGCTCTCACCATTTTTGGCCCCCAAGCGTGGGGCAGAGGGGTTCTCAACACATTTTTTTGTATACAACAAAATGTGAGATCCTGTTTGTGTATCCAGTCTGTTAGCTTATGTCATTTTATATGTGAGTCAAATCCATTAATAGTGAGAGATATTAAAGACAGGTGATTATTAGTTTCTGTTATCCTTGTGTTTGTAGGTGGTATTATGTTCACGTGATTCTCTCCTTTTGGCTTTGTTGTAAGATGATTAATATCTTCATTGTTCTTTCATTTAGGTAACATCTTTGTGTTGAAGTTTTTTTTAGAATCCTCTGTAAGGATGGATTGTTATCATGATATTGTTTGAATTTGGTTTTGTTCTGGAATGTGGGCCTGTGAAAGGCTGGTGGGTACCTAGTCCAACAGACCTTGAACACTGGAGACCCTCATGTATGGTAGAAGTTTGGCCTTTCTCCTGGGTTCCTGACTTTATTCACATAGCTTTAGCCTCCCCCACAGAGAGGTTTGTGGCAATTGGTCACATAGATTGTCTACAAGACACAGAGCCTCAAGACAGATCTCCATATTCATGAGATACCTAAGGCCAGGGGGCATTGCTAATTAAGCATTCCTTCCCAGACCCTCATGCTTGCAAATGCTATTTAGCCTCAGGCTCACCCTGAGAATATGGGGTATAGCTTCATTTATTTTCTGCCATGACAATAAACATTTTAAGACCATAGACTATTCGTCTTGTTTGGTAAACACTGCAGGTAACCATGGAGAAGGTTTTCAACTATTGAGCCACAGTGTAATCTCCTGATATTGACTTTCTATGTTCCAGTCACTGAGGCCACCCATCTCAAGAAAGTGAGCTGACCTGGCCATGACCCAGTGAAGCAAGTCACCATGACTGAATCTCATGCCCATGGAATGGGGCTAGAGTATCTCCCCCTTGCACTTTCAACTTCATGTTGATCCAGCCTATATGCTCTTGACTCAATCTTTTTGGTGCCTAAGAGCCCAAGGGCCACAGAACCAGATAGTTCTGACAGCCTTCTTGCCCAGGAACCCCTGGTCTAGAGCTCTGCTCCACAAGGGAACACAGAGTGTGTTCCCTTCACCACAGAACAGAGCCCTGTGGCTTCCCACAGCCTGGTGTTGAGTAAATACAGTCAAATTCTCACTCCTCTGACTATCTGAGCCATGGCAATAGTCTCTTGGGGTGGCAAATGTAAGACAAATAATTCAACACAACAAGACCCCTGCCCACATACACACTACAGCCCAACACTGGAATATTTTGGATTCTCTGTCTACGTTAATTGATAGTTTTGCTGGGTATAGTAGCCTGGTCTTGCATTTTTTTTCTTTTATAGTCTGTATGACCACTATCTAGTCTCTTATTAATTTTAGTGTCTTTGTTTAGAAGTCTGGTGTAATTCTGATAAGCCTGCTCTTATACATTACTTAGACTTTTCCCTTGCAGCTTTTAATATTCTTTCTTTGTTCTATGCACTTAATATTTTGATTAGTATATAATGGGAGGATTTTATTTCTTGTCCAATTTATTTGATTTTCTATTGGCTTCTTATACATTTATGGCCATCTCTTTCATTAGGTTGGGGAAGTTTTCTTCTATGGTTTTGTTGAAGACATTTTTGGGTCTTTGGCACTGGGATCTTTGCTCTCCTCTATTCCTACTATTCTTAGATTTGGTCTCTTCATTGTGTCCTAGATTTTCTGGATGTTTTGGGTTAGGAATTTTTTTATGGTTAAATTTTCTTTCACAGTTGTGTAAATAATATCTAAGGCATTTTCTACAATTGAGATTCTTTGTTTTCTTTCTTCTATCTCTTGTATTCTTTTGGTAATGATTACATCTATAATCCCTGACCTTTTTCCTAGGCTTTCCATTTTGATAGTTGCCTCCATTTGTGTTTTCTTTATTGCTTCTACTTCCACTTTAGGGTCTTGGATCACTTCACTCAATTCTTTTACCTTTTTGGTTGTCTTTTTACATATTTCATTAAGGGACTTCTTTTTGTCTTTTTCAAAAAGTTTCTCCCTATTTACTTGTGTATTCCTCTATTTAACTTACTAAGTTACTCTTATATCCTCCTTAAAATATTCTATTATCTTCATGAGTTAGGATTTTAGGGTTAGCTTCTTATTATTCTAAATAATGTATGTCACATGGCTGTAGATGTCTCTCTTACCTTTGTGTTCATCCCAGTGGCAACTGTACCATAAAGGCTTATACAAAGTTTCAGAAAGTTAGTTTGGGTCCAAATATAGTTGTGATAACTATACAAAATGAAACAAAGCTTATTAGCTTATTTTAGCTTCCTGATTTTCAGGTATGTTTACCATGATAGGAGAAATATTTTCTGATGATGCCAAAGTGTATTGGCTTCTGTTGCATATGTTTTTGTCCTTGTTTCTCACCATCTTGTTATCCCTGGTGTTTGCTGGTCTAGGTATTTCTGTGTGGAGCCTGCCTCATGTGTCCCTGAGTTGTTTGAGGTCTCTTGGTATGCCTGTGAACCTAGCTGTAGCATATCTCCTTTGGGATCTTCAGACTCTGGGGGCTTCAGAGGGTCATGCTCACCGGTAACCTGATGCCCTGGTGACAATGGCTCTTCTAAAAGGGCTTCTGGGAAGCCTTCATACTATGGGGTCTTCAGAGGAGCACAGAAACTGCTGATAACTTGGGAGGTCTTCAGACTGCTTTGCCTTCAGATAAGTAGTCAAGGTGTTGACCTGTGTGTATCTGTTCTCCAGGGAAGCCTTTGGACTGTGTGTTCTGTTGCCCAGTTGCCCTATGTTCCATGGATAGCCTGGAATGCATGCTGGCTGTGCTATCTTCAGGGACCCACCCCATCATTCCATCATGTTTGCATTGTAAAAGCTTCTAATATTGATGTCAAATTTTCCAAGTTTTGGAAGATAATTCTCTTCTGAATTGTCCATGAATTTAATATCAGATTCATATATAGTTGTTAAGACCTAGGGAACCTTATCTGGTTATCCTGCCATTAAAATGAAACTTTCCCTTATATTTTTGCTATTAAGTTAATAAACTTTCTCATACTCAAGTTGATTACATATCCTGCACCCTTTAAATCCCAATCATGGTAGCAATTAAAAGAACCACTTTGTATAGTTACCAACAATAAGTTTGGACCCAAACTAACTTTCTGCAACTCTGTATAAGCCTTTATGGTATAGTTGCAACTGGTATGAACCTCAGAATAAGAGAGTCATCTACAGCAATGTGATATAAACTATTTAGAATAAGACTTCCATTTTAAGTACTGATTGAAAAATGTCCCTTGAAACTAACATTCTACTTTGTAGAAAGAGGCATGTATGTGGGTAACTGACAACCTAATTGGCAAGTTAAAACGTTCATGTTAGACAAGACAAGTCTAATACTGGCAGATGAGTTAATATATAAACATTAGACAAAGCAAGTTCCCTGTTACAGTTGAATATCTCAACCATTGGGAATGGGATAAATGTATAGTAGTTATGTTCCTAAGAAAATTCCCTATTCCTAAATTAGGACTGGTAGAATAACTTCACATAGATGTCTGTGGATTTTAAAACTCTGTATGATCTTAAGTCAATACCATAATTGAGCTTCCAAATATGGCCATGGCCCTAGTCAATCAGCCATGAGACTGGCACTTACTAAACAATCCCAGTCTAACTGGTGGGTTCTATGTTTATGTCCTCTGTGAGGCAATTCCTAGACAGCAAAAGTATCAATGCATAACTCATGAAAAAATCTCTTTCTTAAATTTCCTCAAACCTTATATGTCTATAAAATTCTATTTAATTTCTCCATCAACTTTGGAGTGTCTTTCATCTGCTGGTAGGTCTTGAAGAGTAACTGGACAAACTGTTGTTGTTTTTCTAGCATTGAGTAATTCCCTCTTCAGTTTCCTCATGTGGTGGTACAGTAGGTTCTTACCTATTTCTCAGTCTGTTAGGTCTTAGTATTTTCCTTGTATTCATTTCTATGAAAGATCAATCTTTCTACAGCTCTTCCAAGTTATTGTCTGTGTCTGAGTATTTCTCTCACTTTTATTTATATGTCTTTTGATAGATTACATATTATCAGTTGACTTTTTATATTTTCTTTTTCCTGTATCTCTAAAGAATTTTTTTCTTTTAGAGTGTACTAAAAATTAATATGGATATTAAGAATAAAATATAAAATGCAACAACCACCACAGCAACAACAACAACATTAATAATAATACATGTTATTGAGCTAACTTCAGTTAAGTTTTGAGCTTTTTAATTTTCTGCTTCTATTTGCAAACCATATAAAGCATTACTGTACATTTTGGTGCATTGGTCGGGAGATTGCAACCACCCTAATCTCCAAGAACCCCTTTGGAATTAAGATTTCACCCTCAGTATTCTGTCTGGTTATTGTGTGGCTGTCTGTCTAAATTGTTTGGTTTCTCATTTGCCTGTCTGTCTGAATTGTTTGGTTTCTGAAAAGTGCACTTTTGGTTTCTGGCAGTTGTTTTTGTCTGATGAGGGAGTAAACTGTTTTGTCTCAGAAGGAATCCCTCATGGCTGGTACCAAGTGCTGGAAAGGATGTGGAATTTTTTTCAGCTGGCACTCGTGATTGAGACAGGTTTTTGTTAGTCTCTTTGTGTGTTAATGATGGATTAGAGAGAAAAGGTCAGGAATGACCCTTTTCTGTTTGAAACTGGACTCGACCACCACTGCCTAGGGTGGCATTTGTTGTGCTCTCATGGCAGTGTGTCTGTATTTGCTTTGTGTTATTCACTGCAGGTGTGTTAGAAATCTGTTAGACTTGGTCCAGTGTAGGCTGGCCAAGTCATCTGAATCTGTTAAATTAGGTCCATTGAAAACTTGCCACATTGTCTGGTTATTGGAGTCTTAGTTTGGAGATAGAGACAGATGAATTTCTGACAGTCATTCTATGACCTGATTGTGTAACTTAGTCTCTGTGCCTGTGACAGGGGCAAGAACTTTCTGTATCACCTGACTTATGCACCACTAGTGACAGGGGTGAGCTGTCTGTTGCTTTTCTCTGTTTTCTTGACAAATTATCTATGTGTTTGTTGTCATTCTATATGTTCTAGGACTTTGACTGATGTTATTTGGACTGAGTCTTCTGTGTGAAACATAATGAGTTAAAAAGAGGTAACATGGCCACCAGCAGAGAAAGAGAAAAAAGAGAAAGAGAAAGAGAAAGAGAAAGAGAAAGAGAAAGAGAAAGAGAAAGAGAAGGGAAAGGAAAGAGGTACAAGAGAGCTGATACAGAGCAGAGATTCAGTCAGGTCCTTTGGTGAGGAGCACCACAGTTTGGGTTCAGGCAGCCTGCTCACCACACGTAGGGTGTTCTTCAGGTAGCACTTCATGGAGGGAGCCATTGTCCAGCCTGCACCTGGCAAGTGACAGCTCATGGCTCCCCTAGCACTGTGCCCTTGAAACACCTGGCCACTCAAGTTGGTGGCCAAGAGAAAACTCTGTTCTTCTGCTGTCAGTGGAGGCTGTGGAGGGGGCAGAGTGTGACAGCTGCCTAGTTTGGCATGCGTGGCTGTACTGGAGACCTCAGGGCTCGCTGCTGTAGCACCTCAGCAACTTCCCACCTGGCACCTGTGAAGATAGGTAGGGCCCATGTTAGTTACTCTCTGCTTAGGGTAGCCACCCATAAAGACCTTTGTACAGGTGATCAAAGCAATAGACAGGCCAGGATCCCTCAGGCATACAAACTAAATGTCCAATATAGCCACCTAGATAAATCTAGTGTAGGAATACTTTTCCCCTTTCCCAATAAAAGCCTTTCTTCCCCAAGACCCTTGTAGGTTTTGGTTTTCAGGAGTTCTCTTCAAGTTTGAAGATCAAGAGAAGATACTGGAAAAAGAATCTTCCCTCAGACATGAGGACACCATCAATTGATGAGGCTGAGGTCAACAGCAAGTTACTTTTGACCAGATGTGACTGAGATCTTCATGTGGCATAAGGTAAGGAGCACCTGAAAGCCCATGCCAGATCCCATTGGCAGGTCTTGAGAGAGCTACATGAGACCCCACTAATTTTGACCAAGGCACATGAGGTTAAGCAAATATCAGATGCATTGCCCACAGCCTTTCTAGACTATTTCATAGAGACATTCTGTCAGTATAGAAAAGGCTTCAGAGGATAGAAAGACTACAAGATAAGTCATTAAAAGGCTTAGTGTAAGTTGCTGAGAAAGTCTACCATATTAGGGAGAAAGAAAAAGAGCAGAGAAAGAGAAAGAAAAAAGAGAAAAGAGAAGTGAAGTAAAAGAAAGGCAACAGGAAAGGAATTTACAGAACAGCTTGGCTATAGTAGTTTAAAGAAAAGCAGAGAAGAGAGACTCCAATCAAAATGAGATTAAAAAAAAACTCCTTAAAAAAGATCAGTGTGCACATTGCAAATAAAGGAGCCAGCTGCAGGACTCAAGAGTGCCCTAACAAATAGAAGCCAGGGTCAGAAAATCCCAGGCCTTGAGAAAAACACCCCAAATGTCAAAGATATTAGCTCTGTGTGAAGAAAGTGATTGAGGTAGATGGGACTTGGACCACCCGAACTCTTCTTGGTCATAGGGACTCAACACGCGGTCCTCCTCCAAGCCAATAAACCAAAATGTATTCATGGACTACCCTTGCTGGAGCCCTTGTAATCCTGCTTTTGCTCTTGACTACAGGCCCTTGTGGGTTAAGTAAGTTAGTGACATTTGTTAGAAAATAAGTGCTGTTCGGCATTTAATGCTACACCAACAATATCGAACTTTATCTGGTCAAGAAAATGAAGATTATGATGATACCAAAATTTAGCTCTATGATTAGAGCTAGTTATAAAAGAGGAGCAGGAAATAAAAGATATAGAAAATTTATAGAAAATATAGAAAGTTTTTATGACCCCTAGACCTGAGCAAAAGAATGCAGGTTTACTAGTTCAAGGAAGCAGAACTGAATATAAGATTTTAGGCCTTCACTGCCCTGGGATACATTCTGGGAGGGGTACACTATTCCTGAGTCAGAGGACACTTGCTGGATTCCTGAGACCTCAGGGAAGAGAACCCACCTGCATGTGGGGAAGGCTCAAAGCAGGAAGACACATTCTTAACCACAAAAAAAGATGCAAGTCATCTGGGTGGTTCCAGGACCTGGCTGACTAAAAACTAAATGGTTGGGCAAGGTTACATCTTTACAAAAGATAAGTGTATAAGATGTTTTCCACATGACCCTGACTACATTTGGGTCTTGACTTTTTAAGACTTCGTACTGTTCTTGTGTTATGTTTTCTTGGTTACTCCCTCATCCACCCTTGGTTTGTGGTTCTTTCCTATATAAGCCCTTCACTCCCAGCCGATATGGTCCACAATCCTCTGCCCCTGCATGGGTTATGAGTCTCAGCATTAGTCGACTGACCCCGAAATATACATCTTGCTGCTACATCAAGAATGGTTTCTCGTGCTGGGCAGTGGTGGCGCACGCCTTTAATCCCAGCACTTGGGAGGCAGAGGCAGGCAGATTTCTGAGTTTGAGGCCAGCCTGGTCTACAGAGTGAGTTCCAGGACAACCAGTGCTACACAGAGAAACCCTGTCTCGAAAAACCAAAAAAAAAAAAAAATATTAAAAAAAAAAAGAATGGTGTCTTGTGAGTTATTGGGTGGCCAAAAATTCCTGAGGCTTGAGGGAGGTCTTCCCTTCATGGCGGGCGGTGGGGGGTGTCTTACACTCTGAGTGCCTTGTGTTGTAGTATTCTTTATTCTTAACTCTTTCTTTGAGGACTTCCCAGTGTGTTACCAGATGTAATGGCTGCTTAGTTTGCCCATAGCTAACATGATTTCCCTGTCCATATGGTCATGTCATGCATTGAAGTACCAAATGTTGTTTTTAATAAAATCTTAAACATCTGATTTTTCTGTTAAAGACTCAGTAGCCAGATGCTAAGGTAAAAGCCTACTAGCTCAGAGAGGCAGACAATACTTACATCTAACATTCATACAAATTAAATTTCCCAAAATGAAGTGCTTTCCGATACCATCTCAAAAACCCCTCAAACTCGGTGTCTTCTCTACTACTTCCTGCAGGTCTCTTTATCAATCACGCAGACATCCATTTATTCTCTCTTTTTTTATATGCTCCATACTTATCAGGTGGATGTTTGCTTAGACTCTTGACCTGCAGTTGACATTATTTAATCCTCTTTACAATTTACAAAAATCTTTTGGATTAAAATTGTATGCTAAGGCTCAGCCACACAACTAGAAACAGATGTTTCAAGTAAACAACACAATCTCTGGGCTCACAACAGGATAAAATATCCTGCAGCAGTTTATGATGTTTGACAAATTTTGTGTCATAGATTTATGAGTAATATGTTACATGCACAATTGTTTCTCATCCCTATAGTTAATGATTGAACGCATGCATAATTCATTTATATTATCTCTTTGTCTTTAACCAAACTAAAATATTCTACATATTAAAATGAGGCATATACTCATATGTATTATCTCTATTATCTGCCCTATAATTCTATAACTGGCAGAGAAAATTTGCACAAACAGGACCCCAGTGGAAATGTGGACACAGATATTTGTTTCCTGGAAAGATTCCAATAGCACAGAAAAGGATGGCATATATTGCCAATTGGATTATATGAAATTAAAATCTCTTTACAGCAAAGGAAACAACCTCCAGATTGCAGAGACTGCACTCAGAATATGAAACATCATTGTTAACTATATATAAGAATGGGAGCTAATTTCAAGAGCATCAGGAGCATTGCAAAATCTAAATACTCAAAGTCTAACTTGTCCAATGAAAAACAAACACTGGTGAGGATGTGGGACAGGAAGGACCTTTATTAACTGTTAGTAGGAGTGTAAACATGGTACTCTTTATCATAATATTTTAAAAATAATTTATGACACAATTTTTACTTAAAGTTTTTCTGTTTTCAATGTAATACCATTTTTCACATTTACAAACATTTGCGGCCAAAGAATGATGCTTCTAAAGACCACAGGTTTCATTCAGGTAAAATTTTTTTTTCATTAGAAATTGCCTTTCAGATGTCATGTTTAGAAGCACTACCAAGAAGTAGAAGGTAATTTGTACTCTAGGAAAAGAAAAATTGAAGTATATTCCTTAAAGATTTTCTTATTTTCATAATAACAGTATAAAGAATAAAAGTATAATATATAATTAAACTCTTACATTATAAACCAAAAGTCTATGTCAAATTGTTATCAACTTTCATGTGTTGACCAGCTGGGCAACATTGAATAAATTGGTTGTATTCTCTGTACCCTAGTTTGCGCATCTGAATGTTTAGTGTTCCAATAATTTTTTGCATAACTAATTATAAAAAATTCTTTCTAATGTCTTGCTATCTTTGTGTCCTCATATCTCATACAGTGACAATAAAAACAAAGCAATATAATACTATTATAAATTTAAATAATCTTGTAAACATAATATGTTTAATACATTTTTAGTCTTAGTAAATGTTTCCTATATATAATTATAGAAAAATCTTTATAATTTCTTGCTATCTTTGTTTCCTCGTAACTTATATAGTGAAAATAAAAAAAAATGACATAATGATATTATACTTTTAAATAATCATATAAACATCATATATTTATTATTGTAAATATTATTACATAAGAGGTATTTCAATGGTGCTTGGCATTTGTAGAACACTTAATAACTATTGCTTACTATTATACACTACTAAGTTTATAAAGAAAATTTTATATTTTTATTATTAGGTGACTAATTATGTGTGCCCTCTCAGTCTTGAACAGACCTTGTTTGTGACACAGAGAACCTTAACACCTAGATGAAGTCATCTGCTTTGTTTATAGTTGCAACTTCCTGCAAGAACTTAGAAGAAGACTGCAGAGCCTGCTTCACAATATTATCCCACTGAAACAATTGATGGGTTCCCTGAGCTTCTCCTATATAAATGAAATGCTGAATATTAAATTTTGAGCCTTGATCAGAAAACTTTGTTTTAGTTTCATGCTTCTTGCACTCCTCTACCTCTTTTTTATTTCTAGCCATCCTTTCAGTTAAACCTAGTTCATCTGTGGCCACTGGATGGCTACAATTATAAACAATAAAAATAATTTTTTGATTATCTTCAAAGGGTATAATTTTCAGAAAACTTTAATTAAAATGGAGATATTGACAAATATGTAAGATTATGAAGTTGGAGACAATGATATCTTTGTAGTCATGTACCCAAAGTCTGGTAAGTGTCATATTTAGGTATATTATGCTAATCTTATGTTTTGATTTGATAAGTGCATAAATATTCTCCACAAAGTGATGCCAATTAAACTGTATCATTTTCTTTTTTTATTGCAAAAATGAAAGACCTAATCATGTGAAAAGAGTCATGCTGGCAAAAGATTGTCACCTTATATGTACAACCAAGAAGCCCAAGTGGATGAACATAGTAGAGATAATTTCTCACATACATGTCCAAGGATTTGACTCTATGCTGATTCCAAATCACATCAGACATCAATCTCAATTTTGGAAGAACTTATAGTCAAATAAAGTTGAAGTGAAATGCATGTATCTCAGCTATATATGGCTATGCTTATATGGTAATTTATAGTGGGAAAAATCGAGGGAAAGAAAAAGTTTGCAGTCAGTAGCAGCTACTTTGTACATCATGATGTATTATCTTAGACATTTGAATAAGACTGAGATAGTCCATGACCTTTTTCAGCAAAAGACACATGCTTTATTATTTAGAAGCCGTCTTTCAAACAATGACTCAATTGTTGAAAAGATTTCTGAAACAAACATAATATGCTTCAAATTCTCAAAAAAAATGACGAAAAAATCTTAAGCAGTGAGGTTTCCTAGAATTAATTTTGACATTTGTGAAGCCTAATCATGGAAAACTAGACACAAGTACTTCTATTTTATTACATAGTACTTTTGGGAAGAAAGATGTACACAAATTCCTTTTTTTTTGTTTTTGTTTTAGTTTTTGTTTTTGTGATTCAATCCCATTTTCTTTTTATTGGATATTTTATTTACATTTCAGATGCCATCCCCTTTCCCCATTTCCCCTCCCTAGAAAACCCCTATCCCATGCCCCTTTCTCCATTTTGCTTTTATATAATTTTTAAAATGTTAATCAAAGTCTTTATAAGTATGGTAATGCTCGATCAGAAGTGTAACCCAATACCCAACCTAGCTATGTAAACTATATTTGACTGGTGGAGACATGTGAACTTCTGCCTCCATGCTACCTCTCTCTTTTTCTCTCTTTTTCTCTCTCATTACCTAGCTTCTCATCTACTTCATCTTCTCTCCTTACTCCATCTTTTCCTCTTGGTGCTCTTTCCCCCTTAGCTCCTTCTGCATATTACCCTTCCTGTTAAAATAAAACTTTTCTATCAAAATACAATTGGAGCATAATTATTCCTATTTGTACGAGAGAGGTACAAGATAGTCTTAATACCCAGTCCATCCTTTTGTTGAATAACCAGAACCTCTGTCGTCTCTCTTGACTAAAACACTTAGTTTTGAACCTGGCTTTTTCTTGGCTTTAGAATGAATGTCAGCTGAAAACCATCCACTCAGATCTTTTCTCTCAAGGTAAATAGCTAGGATTGACTATGAGTCTATAGGTCTTCAATGCTGTCAGAAATCCAGAATGACTAAATTAACTGAAGTTATGGAAAGCACTAAGCATGGCTTCTAAAACTTAGCCAATTTATAGAGACTGCTGAACACCTGGACAGTCCCTATACTACCGAACGTTGGAGCATCAAATCTTCAACCTTCTGACCCAAACTCATCTGACAGACTTTAGTGCTGCAGAATTATTAAGGGCTGGTTACTCTGTCTAGGCAGATATAATCAGTGGACTATTCTGCAAGTCTGTCCTTTTCTGGAAAATAATTTGTCTGTAGATGGAGAGAGGAAATTCTTGCCTAGTGGCTGTCTCACCAAAACTGGAGTAACTCCAAGGATGCTCAGTATCTTCTTAGAATCCAAGACAGGAAGCTGTCAGGAGCAGACAGGTCTCTAATCAAAATGAACATTAATATAGAAATATTTGTGTCGTCAATTCTATGGATTTCTGACGTTTTTAAATCCAACTATGTATGTAAAGTAACCTGGACTGTTGTCTGTTAACTTCTCTTAGCTATTTCTAAATAAAATACAGAAAACATCAACAATAAACTCAAACTCATGAATTTGTTATAGTCCCTTAACTCACAGGCTAATCATCCCAAATCAGTTAAAATAGTTAAAGAAGGACTGGGTCTAAGCCTTGTATTTCTAAATGTGTTATACAGGCACAATGCCCATGAGAGTATCAATATTCATTTCACTTTCATACCAATAAGAAGGTTACACCAATGAAAACCTTAAATTTGAAATCCAAGTGAATTTTTTTACCATTTAAGAAAGTATAAATTCATCTTGATACTAAATTATACAGACTTCTACCAGTAGGTTATGGCTATGCCATAAATCCTAGCTAATCCTCCCTGTTCCAACAGAACCACTACTTTTCCTCAGAGAGACAGCCCAATATTAACCACCTTAGTCCCCAAGCCCAAGGAATAGGGGTGCTGACTCTTCTTTAACTTCTTCAAGCTGATTAAGGGCTTTGAGATATTAGAAGAGGGATGGGGGGAAGAGTAAATTGAAAGCTTCTGATGCTGTGTCTTCACTGCACCCAGATGGAATTCCCAGACACCAGAGGTTTGAATTTGCTTGATGAGTAGATACATCAAGGCTGTGTATTTTGCAATATACAATTCTCTGGACAAGTTTTAGTATCAAAAAAATTTTTTTTTCCTAGAGGGCTGACATTTTTTAAAGATGTTGGTTCTAACACCTTTTTCCCCCTTTTATGTAGTTGGTTATAATATTTACATTTCAAGCGTTGTCCTCTTATCCCATTTCCCCAACCACCAAGGAACCCCTTATCCTATCCCCCTCCTTTTATCCCTTCTATGAGTCTGTGCACACACCTACTCCCACTCCCACTACCCCCTCCTCACCCTCACATCCCCCTCATTATGTGTTCATTTTTCATGGCACCAAGAATCTCCTCTCCCACCTATGCTCAACAAGGCCGTCCTCCCTTACGTTTACCGCTAGAGTCGTAGGTCCCTCCCTATGTGCTCTTAGGCTGGTGGTTTAGACTCAGGGAGGCTCTGGTTGTTTGGTATTGTTGCTGTCCTCTTGGGGTCACAAACCCTTCCTGCTCCTTCAGTCTTCTCTGTAAGTTCTCCATTGGGAAACCCTTGATCATATCAGTGGTTAGCTGTGAGCATCATCCTCTTAATGTGTCAATTTTTGGCAGACCTCTAAGGAGACAGCTATATCATGCTCTTGACAGCATGCACTTCCAGTCATCCACATCAGTGTCTAGCTTAGGTGACAGTACATGGGATGGATACCCTGGTGGAATTGTCTCCAGATGGCCCCTCCTTCAGTTTCTGTCCCATGTTTTGTTTCCATATTTGCTTCCTTGGGTGTTTTTGTTACTCTTTCTAAGTAGAACTGAGGTATTTCCTCTTGATCTTCCTTCTTCATGAGGTTCATGTGGTTTGTGGGTTGGGTCTTTGCTATTCCAAGATTTTGGGCTACCATCCGCTTAACAGTGAGTAAATACCGTGTGTGTTCTTTTGTGATTGGGTTAACTCACTCAGGATGATAATTTCTAGATCCATCCATTTACCTAAAAATTTCTCAAATTCATTATTTTTAATAGCTGAGTAATACTCCATTGTGTAAATGTACCACTTTTTTTGTATCCATTCCTCTGTTGATGGACATCTTGGTTCTTTCCAGCTTCTGGCTATTATAAATAAGGCTGCTATGAACATAGTGGAGCATATGTCCTTGTTATATTTTGGAGCATCTTCTGAGTATATACCTGGGAGTGGTATAGCTGGATCCTCAGGTAATGGTATGTTCAATTTTCTGAGGAACCGCCAGACTGATTTCCAGAGTGGTTGTACCAGCTTGCAATTCCACCAACAAAGGAGGAGTGTTCCTCTTTCTTCGCATCCTCGCCAGGATCTACCATCACCTGAGTTTTTGATCTTAGGCATTCTGACTGGTGTGAGGTGGTATCTCAGGGTTGTTTTGATTTGCATTTCCCTGATGACTAAGGATGTTGAGCATCTCAATAAGGTGCTTCTCAGACATTCGGGTTTCCTCTGTTGAGAATTTTTTGTTTAGCTCTGTACCTCATTTTTAATAGGGTTATATGGTTTTCTGAAGTATAATTTCTTGAGTTCTTTGTATATCTTGGAAATTAGCCCTCTATCGGATGTAGGATTGGTTAAGATCTTTTCCCAATCTGTTGGTTGCTGTTTTGTCTTATTGACAATGTCCTTTGCCTTACAGAAACTTTGCATCTTTATGAGGTCCCATTTGTCAACTCTTGATCTTAGAGCATAAGCCAGTAGTGTTATTTTCAGAAACTTTTCCCCTGTGCCTAGGTATTTGAGGGTCTTCCCCACCTTCTCTTCTATTAGTTTCAGTGTATCTGGTTTTAAGTGAAGGTCTTTTATCCACTTGGATTTGAGCTTTGTACAAGGAGATATGAATGGATCGATTTGCATTTTTCTACATGTTGACCTCCAGTTGAACCAGCACCATTTGCTGAAAATGCTGTCCTTTTTCCACTGGATGATTTTAGCTTCTTTGTCAAAGATCAAGTGACCATAGGTATGTGGGCTCATTTCTGGGTCTTCAGTTCTATTCCATTGATCTGCCTGCCTGTATCTGTACCAATACCATGCAGTTTTTATTACTATTGCCCTGTAGTACAGTTTGAGGTCAGGGACGGTTATTCCCCCAGAAGTTCTTTTATTGTTGAGAATAGTTGTCACTACCCTGGGTTTTTTGTTATTGCAAATAAATTTGCAAATTGCTCTTTCTATTTCTGTGAAGAATTGATTCAGAATTTTGATGGGGATTGCATAAAATCTGTAGATTGCTTTTGGCATGATGGCAATTTTTACTAAATTAATCCTGCCAATCCAGGAGCATGGGAGATCTTTCCATCTTCTGAGATATTCTTCTGTTTCTTTCTTCAGAGATGTGAAGTTCTTGTCATATATATCTTTAACTTGCTTGGTTAGAATCACTCCAAGATATTTTGTATTGTTTGTAACTATTTTGAAGGGTGTCATTTGCTAATTTCTATCTCAGCCTGTTTATCCTTTGAGTATAGGAAGGCTACTGATTTGTTTGAGTTGATTTTATATCCAGCCACTTTACTGAAGTTGTTTATCAGGTTTAGGAGTTCTCTGGTGGAAATTTTAGGGTCACTTAAGTATACTATCATATAATCTGCAAATAGTGAAATATTGTCTTCTTCCTTTCCTGTTTGTATCGCTTTGACTTTCTTTTGTTGTGTAATCGCTCTAGCTAGGACTTCCAGTACTATATTGAATAGGTAGGGTGAGAATGGGCAGCCTTGTCTAGACCCTGATCTTAGTGGGATTGCTTGCAGTTTTTCTCCATTTAGATTGATGTTGGCTACTGGCTTGCTGTATATTGCTTTTACTAGGTTTAGTAAAATTGAATTCCTGCTCTTTTTTTTTCCAGGACTTTTAACATGAAAGGATGTTGAATTTTGTTAAATGCTTTCTCAGCATCTAGTGAGATGATCATATGTTTTTTTTTTTAGTTTATTTATGTAGTGGATTACATTGATTGATTTCCTAATATTGAACCATCCCTGCATTCCTGGGATAAAGCCTACTTGATCATGATGGATGATTGCTTTGATATGTTCTTGGATTCTGTTTGTGAGAATTTTATTGAGTATTTTTGCATCAATATTCATAAGAGATATTGGTCTGCAGTTCTCTTTCTTTGTTGGGTCTTTGTGTGGCTTTGGTATGAGCGTAATTGTAGCTTCATAGAATGAATTGGGTATTGTTCCTTCTGTTTCTATTCTGTGGAATAGTTTGAAGAGAATTGGTATAAGGTCTTCCTGGAAATTTCTGATAGAATTCTGCACTAAAACCATCTGGCCCCAGACTTTTTTTGGTTGGGAGATTTTTAATTATTGCTTCTATTTCTTTGGAGGTTATGTGACTGTTTGGACGGTTTATCTGCTCCTCGTTTAGATTTGGTACCTGGTAACTATCTAGGAAATTTTCCTTTTCATTCAGATTTTCCAATTTTGTTAAGTATAGGGCTTTGTAGTAGAATCTGAAAAATTTTAATTTCCTTTTTTAGTTTCTGTTGTTATCTTTCCCTTTTCAGTTCTGCTTTTATTAATTTGAGTACTGTCTCTGCCCTTTGGTTAATCTGGCTATGGTTTTGTCTATCTTGTTGATTTTCTCAAAGAACCAGCTCCTGGTTTTGTTGATATTTTGTATAGTTCTTTCTGTTTCAACTTGGTTGCTTGGCCCTGAGTTTGATTGTTCCATGCCATCTACTCCATTTGGGTATATTAGCTTCTTTTTGTTCTAAACCTTTCAGGTGTGCTGTCAAGCTGTTAGTGTATGCTCTTTCCAGTTTCTTTTTGTGGGCACTTAGAGCTATGAGTTTTCCTCTTAGTATTGCTTTCATGGAGTCCCACAAATTTTTATATGCTGTCTCCTCATTTTCATTAAATTCTAAGAAGTCTTTAATTTCTTTCTTTATTTCTTCTTTAACTAAGTTATCATTGAATAGAGCATTGTTCAGTTTCCACATGTATGTGGGCTTTCCGTTATTTTTGACCATATCAAAGACGAGTCTTAGTCCATGGTGATTTGATAGGGTACAGGGGATTATTTCAATCATTTTTATCTGTTGAGGCCTTTTTGTGACCAATTATATGGTCTATTTTGGAGAAGGTACCATGAGGTGTCGAGAAAAGGGTATATTCTTTTGTTTTAGGATGAAATGTTCTATAGATTTCAGTTAAGTCCAATTGGTTCATAACTTCTGTTAGTTTCATTGTTTCTTAGTTTAGTTTCTGTTTCCAAGATCTGTCCATAGCTGAGAGTGGGGTATTGAAGTCTCCCACTATTATTGTCTGAGGTGCAATGTATGCTTTAAGTTTTAGTAAGGTTTCTTTTATGTATGTGAGTGCCCTTGCATTTGGGGCATAGATGTTCAGAATTGCGAGTTCCTCTTGGTACGTTTTACCTTCGATGAACATGAAGTGTCCTTCTTTATATTTTTTTAATAATTTTGGTTGAAAAACGATTTTATTTGATATTAGAATCGCTAATCTAGATTTTTTCTTGTGACCATTTTCTTGGAAAATTTTTTTCCAGCCTTTTACTCTGAGGTAGTGTCTGTCTTCTTCACAAAGGTGCGTTTCCTGTATGCAGTAAAACGTTGGGTCCTGTTTATGTATCCATTCTGATAGTCTATGTCTTTTTATTGAGAAATCGAGTCCATTGATATTGAGAGATATTAAAGAAAAATGAATGTTGTTTCCTGTTATTTTTTTCATTGGCAATGGAGTTATATTTGTATAGCTACCTTCTTTCAGGGCTGTTGGAAGATTACTTTCTTGATTTTCTAGGTTGTAGTTTCCCTCCTTGTGTTGGAGTTTTCCACCAATTATCCTTTGAAGTGCTGGGCTTGTGGTAAGATATTGTGTAAATTTGGATTTTTCATGGAATGTTTTGGTTTCTCCATCAATATTGATTGAGAGTTTTGCTGGGTATAGTAGTCTGGGCTGGCATTTGTGTTCTCTTAGGGTCTCTATGATATCAGTTCAGGATCTTCTGGTTTATATGGCCTTTGGTGAGAAGTCTGGTGTAATATTTATAGGTCTGCCTTTATATGTTACTTTAGATTTTTCCCTTACTACTTTTAGTATTTTTTCTTTGTTTTGTATATTTAATCTTTTGATTATTACATGACGAGAGGTATTTCTTTTCTCGTCTGGTCTATTTGGCGTTCTATATGTTCTTGTATGTTTATGGACATCTCTTTCTTTAGGTTAAGGAAGTTTTCCTCTATAATTTTTTTGAGAATTCTTACTGGTTCTTTAAGTTGGGAGTCTTCGCCCTCATCAATACCTATTATCCTTAGGTTTTGTCTTTTCTTTTTGTCTTGGATTTCCTGGATGTTTTGGGTTAGTACCTTTTTGTGTTTTGCATTTTCTTTGACAGTTGTGTCAATGTTTTCCATGGTATCTTCTGCACCTGCACATGAAATTCTCTCTTCTATCTCTTGTATTCTGTTGGTGATGCTTATGACTATGACTCTTGATCTTTTTGTTTAGGTTTTCTATCTCTAGGGTAGTCTCCCTTTGTGATTTCCTTATTGTTTCTACTTCTGTTTTTAGATCTTGGATGGTTTTGTTTGATTCTTTCTCCTGTCTGGTTATTTTTTCTTGCAATTCCTTAAGGGATTTTTGTGTTTCCTCTTTAAGGGCTTCTACTTATCTACCAGTGTTCTCCTTAAATTCTTTGAGGGTAATCTTTATGTCTTTCTTTAAGTCCTCTATCATTGTCATGAGAAGTGATTTTAATTCCAAGTTCTGCTTTTCCGGTGTGATGGGGTGTTCAGGGCTTGTTATGATGGGGGAACTGGTTTCTGATGATGCTATGTAACTTTGGATTCTGTTGCTTACATTCCTGCACTTGCCTTTTGCCATCTGGTTAACTCTAGTGCTACCTGTATTTTCTGGCTCTAACTGAAGCCTGCCTTTCCAGGCATCTTGCTTATGTCTGATATTCTTGGGGTCTAGATGTCCCTGTGATCTTCTCCAGCTGCTCTGAGTACTGCGGTACCTCTAGGATGCCTCAGGATATGGTGCCTTCAAGGTAGCAGACCAGCTAGGTGTCTGCTAATCTGGGTGCAATGTCTCCTTTAGGATGTCTCTGGATCAGGTGCCCACTGTTCTGAGTGTGGTGTTTGCTCTAGGATGTCTCAGGATAAGGCGTCCCCTGCTCTGATTGCAGTGGTTCCTCTAGGATGTCTCGGGATATGTTGTCTGTTGTTCTGAGTTCAGTTGTTCCTCTGCCACTCTGGGTTCAGTGGTACCTCTGCTGCTCTGGGTTCAGAGGACCCTCTATCACTCTGGGATCAATGAACCATCTAGGTTGTCTCCGGAGGAGTCCGGGGTCGACACAGGAGCAGGCTGGAGCATGGGTCTGCAGCAGATCTCGGATCCAGGAAAGGGGTAGAAGGGGACAGCCACTCCACTGGGGTGGGGTGGTTGGGTTTCTGCTGGAATCTGAGCGCTCTCCACACTCAGCTATGGACATAGGGCCCTGTGTGGGTCTTACCTACCTCTCTGGGATCAGTGGACCCTCTATGATGTCTTAGGAGTAGTCCAGAGTCGACTCAGGTGCAGACCAGTGTGCGAGTCTGCACCAGATCTCAGATCCGGGAAGGCGGGGAAGGGGAGAGCCACTCCTCAGGGGCAAGAGGTTGTGTTTCTGCTTTAACCTGAGCACTCCCCGCTCTCAGCTATGGGCATAGGGCCCTGTGTGGGTCTTACCTATCTCTCTCGGATCAGTGGACCCTCAACGATGTTTCGGGAGTAGTCTGAGGCCGACTCAGGAGCAGACCGGGATCCAGGAAAGGGGCGGAAGGGCAATTTTTTATTTTTTAAAGAACTTTTCTGTACCAAAGGCAATAAATAATGATTTCAGACTTTTGCTTCACCCTGTTTCTGTGAGGGTTTCAATGTTGAACAACCTTTGTACTTCAAACACTACCCATTCATATTACAAGTTTGGGA
The DNA here is from genome assembly GCA_030674055.1 of Rhabdomys pumilio. NCBI lineage: Eukaryota > Metazoa > Chordata > Mammalia > Rodentia > Muridae > Rhabdomys > Rhabdomys pumilio. Next base: position 51,089,118 of record JANHMN010000019.1, on the reverse strand, counting down.
GTAACTCATACCACCATAAGATCAGGAATTTCTCAGGGGATGATTGTTTCAGGACCTCAAAAGCTCATTGCTTAATATCTGCGATTTTCTGGAGAAAAAACTGAGTGAAAAAGATGTGGATGCTGTTGTGAGACAAGCCATGTTCCAGAACATGAAAACTGACCCACGAGCAAATTATGAACAAATTATAAAAGATAAACTTGGAACAACAAATGATATGGAATGTTTTCTTTGCAAAGTTGATATTCAATGGTCTATAGTAGCAAATATATTGATTGTAGCCCCAAGTGCTTATATGTAGGCCAAATAATCTGTGTTTCTTCAGGTAATAATAATGTTTGGAAGAATCAAATATTTTAACTGACAGAGGGAAAAAGTTTCTAGTAGTGTTTTAGTACACATTCTGAAAATTTGACTTACTAAAGAATTGTACCACTTCTTACTTTTGGTTCACACAGATCAACTTTTTAAAGTGTATCTTCAGTCTTATCCAAGACTGTAGATGGATTAGAAGTGAAGATACTACTACATCTTACGCTGTTGTTTTATTATTTTGATTTTATCTGGTTTGCTGCTGTTGTTGATGTTGCCGCTGCTGCTACTGGTGGTAGTATTGATGTGTGTGTGTGTGTGTGTGTGTGTGTGTGTGTACTTGTGTGTATACATGTGTGTGTGTATGTGTGTGTATGTGTGTGTGTGTGTGTATGAGAGAGAGAGAGAGGGAGAGAGAGAGGAAAGGAAAGAGAGAGAGAGAGATTCATAGTATAACCCAGGAAAGAAGACTTGAATATATATTCCTCTTTTGTCTGCAACACACCCATGCCTATTTTTATAATTTGAAGATGAGGGTTAAAGTGTTTGCCAATGTGTTAGCTTTTTAAAATTGTAATAATTTGAATAATGTTTTAATAATTTTATCTGATATAAATTGAATTTAATCAAAGGCATATGCTTAATTACAACCTCATTATAAACCAGACAATGTGGATAAGGATAAAATTTTTCATTGTAATACTCTCTGAACTTCAGCTTATATTTTAGTATATCTGGATATTTATATTTTTTGATAAAATCATCTTATTTGTCTCTTCTGTCACTTAATGTCAACTCTTATATCTTATTCCCAAGAAAACCATATTTTGCAACTGAGATATCTTAAATGTCTGAGAAGCACCTAACGAAACATTCAACATCTTTAGTCATCAGGGAAATACAAATGTAAACAACTCTGAGTTTCCAGATCACAAGTGTCAGAGTGACTAAGAACAAAAACTCAAGTGACAGCAGATGCTGGTGAAGAAGTAGAGAAAGAGGAACATTTCTTTATTGTTGGTGGGATTGCAAGATGGTACAACTCCTGAAGTCAGTCTTGCAGTTCCTCTGAAAACTGAAAATAGTAATAATTGAGAACACAGCTATACAACTCCCTGGCATATACCCAAATGATTCTCCAACAGATAAAAAAGACACATGCTCCACTGTGTTCACAGTAGCCTCATTTGTAGTAAACAGAAGCTGGAAAGAACCCATATGCCCTTCAACAGAGGAATGGATACAGAAAATGTGGTACATATGCAGAATGGAGTACTATTCAGCTTTTAAAAGCAATGACTTCATTAAATACTTAGGCAAATGAACAGAACTAGAAAATATCCTGAGTGAGGTAACCCAATCACAAAAGAAAACAGATGGTATACTCAAAGCTAGGAATACCCAAGATACAATTCGCAGACTACATGAAGCTCAAGAAGAAGAAAGACCAAAGTGAGAGTGCTTTGGTTTTTGTTAGAAAGGGGAACAAAATAGTCTTGGGAGCAAATACAGAGACATATTGTGAAACAGAGACTGACAGTAAGGTCATCCAGAGACTGTCCAACATGGAGATTCATACTGTGGATGCCAAAAATTTCTTGTTGCCAGGAACCAAGGAACATCCAGAGACTGAATCATTCAGATTTCTGTTTGCATCCAAGAACTGACCCTATGCCACAGCTCTCCATATGCAAATTCTGCCTAGAGAGAACTGGTCTTTCAAAAATTCTTACACACAGTCTTGTAAGAGGGATAAGCCACAGTCAGAGACAATGAGATCAGCTAACACCAGAGATAACCAGATGGAAACAGGCAAGGGCAAGAACATAAGTGACAGAAACAAAAAATACTTGGCATAATCTGAACCAATTTCTCCCACCACAGCAAGTCCCAGATACTCCATAACATAGGAAAAGCAATATTTGGATTTAAAAATCACTTCTCATAATGATGATGGAGGACTTTAAGAAGAACATAAGTAACTCCCTTAAAGAAATACAAAAGAACAAATGTAAACAGGTAGAAGCCCTTAAAGAAGAAACACAAAAATCCTATACAAGTTACAGGAAAACACAACCAAACCAGTGAAGGACTTGAACAAAATCATACAGGATCTAAAAATGAAAATAAAAACAATAAAGAAATCACAAAGGAAGAAAAACCTGGAGATTAAAGACCTAAGAAAGAAATCATGAGTCACAGACACAAGCATCACCAACAGAGTACAAGAGATGAAAGAGAGAATCTTAGGAACAGAAGATACCATAGAAAATATTGACACAGCAGTCAAAAATGCAAAATGCTAAAAGCTCCTAAACCAAAACATCCAGTAAATCCAGGACACAATGAGAATACCAAACCTAAGCATAATAGGTACAGAAGAGAGTGAAGACTCTCAATTTAAAGGGCCAGTAAATATCTTCAAAAAATTATAGAAGAAAACTTCCCTAACTTAATGAAAGAGCTGCCCATAGACATACAAGAAATCCACAGAACTCCAAACAGATTAGACCAGAAGAGAAATTCCTCTGGTCACATGGTAATCAAAACAGCAAACACATAAAACAAAGAAAGAATGTTGAAAGCATGTAGGAAAAAAGGCCAAGTAATGTATAAAGGCAGACAAATCAGAATCACACCAGACTATTCAACAAAGACTGTGAAAGCTAGAAGATCTTGGACAGATGTCATTCTGACCCTAAGAGAACAAAAATGCCAGCCCAGGCTACTATATCCAGCAAAACTCTCAATTATTATACATGGAGAAACTAATATATTCCATGACAAAAACAAATTTACACACTAAATTTGGAATCTAGATGCAAGTTATAAGACCACTGCTGAAAGCCCACCTAGTAGCATCTGTGGGAAGAAGGTAGGCAGAGAAACAAGAGGCATAGAGAATTATCTTATTGCAAAGATGAGCATGGGTGAAAGGAATCTAATTACCAACACACAGTCCTTGGCCTGAGACCATGCTCAGTGTTAGCTTTCCAACTTGATGTTGATTCCACCTGAATGTTGGGTTGCAGTGCCTTCAGAACTCACAATGATTTCCTCATAAAAGGATGGAGTAGAAAAAAAAATAACCAACAGGATTTCGTGAGTTCTGGGCAGGAATAATTTAGCACTCAAAGGGTCCTATTAATGACATCAAGAATAAAATGTTGAGTATCAGGTTTAAAGGACTCATCAGAAGGAGGGAGAGTAGTGATGTAAGAAGTAGGAACAAGATTAGAGGGCTGTTTTTGTGGGGGCAAGGGATTTAAGACACAACTTAGTCCAATAGGCACTGTCAGCCAACCAACCCCAGGTGGTTGTATCAAAAGTTTTAGAGTAAATAGTAGGCTATAATCAGAGAGCTACTTGTAAATCCTCAGCCCCCAAGAATGGTCACTGGTCTATTTAATATTTTTTCCTAAATCGGTAAGTTGAATGTGAAGCATGTGACACCAGCCTGAACACTCTGTAATATTAGTCCAATCTGTATTTTCCTGGCTTACTGTTTTATGATGTGTATAATTAGCAGTGAACATGATAAACTCCCAGGATGATGAGAGATGCCAGTATGTGCTGCCTGCTGTTTCACACCCACAATTTTTGCAGACAAATTCATTTTTACCTCTACACTGTGGATTGAAGGAATGGTCTTAGTGTCAGGGCAAATGTAGAAGAGAAGCACTCTTAACATGCCCCTACTATCTTTTGTTCCACACCTACCCCAAGGGTCGAGGTTGTGTCTGTCAGGCAGAGAGGGTGAGGAGGGAACTTCTTGAAAATTTGTATGCCCTTCCAGGTCCCAATTAGCAGGGGCACCTATAGCTAATTTGCAGAGATCAGGATAAAGGCTGGGCCACCAAATGCCAGGTTGAGAAACCTGAGAATTGCTCCATACAATGCCACCCTCTCCATTAATTACTTGCCAGGTCAAATTAAAGGGTTAATGTGGATTGTTATCACTTGCTCTTATGAGTCCCAAGGCCAGCATTGGTATCAAAGCCACCAACAGCAAACATCACAGGTGGGTCATTTTTATCTGGACAGGGAAGAAGAAAAAAAAGAATTCTCAGGGATATCTCTCATCTCTGGATCTCAATTGTTATCCATTTTATCTATAATTGAGTCTGGCTTTGTGGAGGTATCTATTTCTTTCATTAATCTTTCTGGCAGCTATCTAGCCACACCTTCTTTTGTATCAAATTGACATATCAATCCTCAGCCCCATATGAGAACTGGATCTGGGTCATTCCATGTAATGGTAAGAGGGTCATTCCACATAACTGTGGCATAGATTATATTAGTTTCAGGATGTCAGAGGAGATTGAAAACAGATTTTCCATGAGCGTCCAGATTTAGAAAATTGAGAACAAATAAGGCATGTTGGAGAGTAAGTATTTCTAGGAGATCCTTTCTAGGGTATAACTTTCCCCTTCTTTTACTTATGTAGAGTTTTTTTTTTTGATAGTCTGGTGGGCATGTTCAACAATGACCTGTATTTGAGGATTATAAGAAATGCCAGTATGTAATTGGTGACAAAACTCTTGAAAATTTTTCCCAGTGTAACTGGGACCATTATCAGTCTTAATAATTTTAGAATTACCCATGATTGAGAGAGAATTTAAAACATAGGTTACAACATTTATAGAAGCCTCTCTGGTATGTAAAGTAGCAAACAAAAATCCACTAAAGTTGTCTATGGTTACACGAAGGTATTTAAGATTGCAAAATTCAGGAATATGTGTGACATCCATTTGCCATATGTTATTTGGAAGCAAACCTCTGGGATTAACACCCAGGTGAGGAGTGGGAAAAAGTGTGACACAGGTGAAGCATTGTTTAGCAATCTGGCATGCCTGTTCACAAGTAATCTTAAAAATGTAGGCAAAAGTTCTGAACATTTAAATCATGCAAGGCATGACTCTTCTGGGCCTGTTCTACAGAGCCTATTAATACTGGGAAGGTCAAACAGGTGGCAGCATCTGAACAGGCATTTCCTCTATAAAGGGGGTCAGGCAAATCAGAATGAGCACAGATATGTCCAACAAAAAAGAGGTGGCATCTAGAGGCAATCAATTTTTGAAGCTGAGAAAAAAGAGGGGTGGCATTTGTGAAAGGTCTAATACATGGGACCATCTCAAGAATGGAAACAGAGTGAACAATATAGGCACTGTCCATATACACATTAAAGGGGTGATCTAATAATAACTGAAAAACCATTATTACTGAAAAAAGTTCTACAAGTTGTGCCAATTTAAAGTGGGAACAAATAGGGGTAACCTGTCTGTCTATAATATTACCTGCCTTTCCATTAAAGGAGCCATCAGTAAACACCAAGCAACCATTTAATATCCGTTGAGGGGAGGTAAACTTTGGCAAAATAAAGGGATGAATTTTTGCAAATTGAAGCAATTTATCAGCAGGGTAATGATTATTAATTATTCCTAAAAAGGAGGAGCAAGCTATGGGTCACTCATCTGTGATTTGCTGAGCCAATCTAGTTGATTTTTATAATATGGCATAATTATTTGCTAAGGATCTTTTCCAAAAAACAGGCAACTCTGTTCATGTCCTAAAAGAATATGTTTAGCAACCAGGGAAGTATAAGGTGCGAGTACTTTAGTGGAGGAAGCTGAAAGCTGAACACAGAGAAGAGGGCCACATTGTTGATACACTCCTATAGGTTTATGCAAGGTGGCACAAATAACAAACAGGAGTGGTTTTCATAAGAGATTTAAAGAAATCTCCCTTTTCTTAGATGGCTTTTTTCTGCCAACTGCAAGGCACATGTAGCTGCAGGGGTCAAAGAACAAGGGGAAGAAGTATTGGCATCCCCCTTAAGAACATTGAAATGAGACTTAAGTTGCCCAGTAGTAAGTTTAAGATAAGGTCTTATGCAATTTATGTCAGCTAACAATTTTTGAATTCATTAAGAGTTTTCAAATGGCCTACTTGGAGCTTGAGTTTTTGAGTAATAATTTTTTGATGGCAAAGCTCAAAGCCTAAATAAAAATAAGGATTTTGTAGCTGAATTTTATCAGGGGTAACCTGGAATCCTCTATCTGCCAGGTTCTCTGATAATTCTTGACAACAGTAAAGTAATTGTGTACCATCAGGTCCAGCTAGAATGATATCAACTGTGTAATGGACAATGTAAATGGAAGGCCATATTTAATGAAAGGGATCAACCACTTGTGCTACAAATATTTGACACAATGTTGGACTGTTAGGCATGCTCTGGAGTAGGACCCACCACTGAAAATGCGGCATAGGCCCTTTGAAGGTGGTTACTGGCAGGCTAAAAGCAAACTGCTGTCTATCTTCAGGGTGTAAGGAGCTGGTAAAATAAAAAAGCAATCTTTGAGGTCTATTTCTATATTAAAAATCCAGCAGGAATTGCCATAGGGGTGGGCAATCCAGGTTGTAAAGCCCCCATAAGAAGCATCGTCTTATTAATTTTTATCAAATATTGTGACAATTGCCACTTGCCGGATTTTATTTAATAACAAAGATAGGTTGTGGGTCCCTGTTCTGGAAGGTATCTCAAGACAATCTCCAGCCTGGCTGGGAACGGGGTATGAGCAGGGGGGGTCTGCTGCTGTATTTGCCACTGCCTCTGCCCACGTCTCTGTTGTCAATTGATCCTCAGCCCGACCTAGTGCCTGGAGGTCTGGACCAAGGGAACAGAGTGTGAGCCAGGAGGATGAATTAATTTTGCAGCCCCCACTGCTGCCTCTGCCTGCATCTCTGCTGTCATTGCCTGGTTACTCCTAGGTGCTGCACCTTCTCTCCATGCTCAGTTGGTCCCAATTGTGCCAGTGAGATGCCTGCTGCCTAGCTAGCAGGGAGAAAGGGTTCCGAAGGCATTTCAGGAGAACAGATCTCTTCCCAAGTGTTACAGCTCTAGTGTTACAGCTCTTGCAACAGAAGCTCTAGGTCAACAGACTGATTCTCACACACTTTTACTTCTCCAGAAATGGGACTTTATATACAGTTTTGGGGTGGGTTAGAGTCTGGCAGCAGATAACTCCTATCGGCTTGGTCTGAGAGCTTGGAGATACCTCATCTTCATGTAGGAGAGCCTGAGGCACTATTCCTTTGTGACCTATGGCCATAGACCTCTCTGTGGGAGGGGCTGTGGGGGCTCAGACTGAGTGAAAGGAGCCAGGAGCCAGGAGCAATGCTGAACACCTCCCATCGAATCAGAGTCTGGGGTTCTAGGCCTGTGTTTAAACAGGTGCCCAGCTGCCTCTCACAGTCCACCACCCCACAATAAGCATGTTCCAACGGGAGATGTTAGATTAGATAGGGCCAGCAGCAAGTTGCTCGTGTACTAACAATGTTGCTGCAGTCAGTTTTTCAGAGGAGAATGGCCATTGATTAACCCACATGATTTCATCTGATTTCCATGTAATTTTGTCTGCATGGAGTACAGGGATGTCAAAGGCCGTTAGGGTACATTTTCAGCACCAAGTCACAGGCGGTTACATTTTTCAGTCCCCAAATTATGTGGCTCTTTTATTTCTTATGAATGTTTTCCTAGCCTTTGTCTGGGTAGAAATCCATTTTAACATTTGATGAGTAACTATCTCATTAGGAATAAACATGATAAGATTTAACTGGCCAAGTATGTATCTGCTTTATAAATCAACAGGTAAATCAGGCACAACATAAGGCTGTATTGTACCAGAATTACCTTCTTCATCTGCCCATGTAAGAAACTTAGAGCTTTGTTGGGAATTAGAGTTTTGCCTGATGCCCTTTAAATGTGTTAATGAGGCTGTCAGGGACTAGGAAGATAACCAGGTTTCTTGTGAGATAATCATGGCATTGACTCCAGTGTCTATAAGGCCTTCAAAGGCTTTTCCCTTTAATTTTAATTTAAGAAGGGGTCTATCTTGGGCAATTTGTTGGTCCCAATAAACATCAGATGAACCAAGGTTGTTATATCACCTAGACTCTCAAAGAAATCTTTGATTAGGATGTTTAATGGGGACTAAAAGGAACTGAGCAATTCTCTGTCCTAAATTAACAGCCAAGGGACCAGAGGTGGACAAAACCAGGATCTTTATTTCACCTGTATAATAATTATCAGTCACTCTGGGGGAGATATTTAAACATCTGAAAGTGGAGCTGTCACACCCAAAGAGAACTTCGAAGGTATTAAGAGGCAAAGGTCCAAAGAGCCCTGTATGTAGATCTTATGTGCCCATCTCCAGTGTCAATATTTTGTCTGTGGAGGAACAGCGATCTCATCCTATGCTGCCTGTGGTTGCTCAGCAGAGGCAGGTAATGCTTGAGTCTGAGGGTTTAATGTTTTAAGAACAAACCTGTCAGCCCCGGGTTTTGTTTTTTTTCATGTTTGGGGCCAGGGAATTGACCCTCTGGAAGTTTCTCTGCTTCAGAGACAAGGCATTACATTTTATATCTGCCTTGGAATGGCACTGCAAAGCCCAATGCCTCTCTCACTTGCATTGGGGACACAGAGAGGCAGGGAGGGTACATTCTGCCTTAGGGGCTTTGCACTCCCTAGAGAAATGTCCTGACTGTTTCCCATTAAAGCAGGTTTTCTGGTGAACACGCTGCTAGAAATCCTTAAGGGCAGCTCCAATGGCAAGTTCTATCATATGAGCTGAGCCAATGTTGGCACATAGTTTTGTGTAATCAGAAATTTCAGCACCACTACAGTGGGGCATTATTGTAGCCTGAAAGGCAGGGTTTCCATTCTCAAATGCAAGGTGTTTGGGAAAGGCACTTTCATGTTTATCTTGACCAACAAGCCTTTTAGACACATTGGTAAAATGGCTGATAAAGTTACTATAAGGCTCGTCATGACGCTGGTAGACCTGGGCAAGAGAAGTGGTCATTTATCCCTTAGGAGGGAGTTGTTTCCAAGCCTTAAGACACACATTTTGAATTTGGGCTGGAAGGCCAGGAAGGAACCAAGCCTAGTTTTCAATAGTATAATAAGGGCTTCACCTCAAAAGCTTATCTTTGGTCCTCTTCTTTGAGGTTTTACTTTCGGAATTTCAAAGTGCTATTTCTCTGCAATTTTTTGCTTTTGGTTTTTTTTTTTTTTTTTTTTTTTGTTGTTGTTGTTTTGTTTTGTTTTTGGGGGTTTTTCGGGGTTTTTTTGTTTTGTTTTGTTTTGTTTTTTGTTTTTGGTTTTGTTTTTCAAGACAGGGTTTCTCTGTGTAGTCCTGGCTGTCCTGGAACTCATTCTGTATATCAGGCTGGCCTTGAACTCAGAAATCCACCAGCCTCTGCTTCCCAAATGCTGGAATTAAAGGCATGTGCCACCATTACCTGGCTTTTAAAATTTCTTTTATTTCTTTTTCTTTCTTTTTTTCTCTGCAATTTTTAACAAAATTGGTCTTCCAAAGAACATAGTCGCTTCCCACCAGGGTGGTACAGGCCAAAAATAGCAGTCATTTTTAACAAGCCACTAATCACTCATTTTAAATTAAAAATATGATAAAAGGAACCATCGGGCTGTAACTTGTTACTGTCATTTTTAAATCTTTCACATGTTTCAACCCTAGACGGTGATACTTTTGATATTTTATTTCATCTCCTTCACTTTCTGAGTCTCCTGAGGCTTTCTTTTCATTATCAGAGGCCTCATTGTAGAAGGCATTGTATCCTCATTATCTTCTTCAGCAGAGGCGTCATTCCCTCTTTCAAATTGTGAGGTTGAATTTTTATTTTTGTTATCAGGAAAGACAGCAGATTTGCTCCTAGGACAGGAAAGGCCAATATTGGTTTCTGAGATTTTGATTTTGATTTATTCTTAGAGATGGCAGGCATGGGGAAAAGGAAGTAAATTCTAAATCAATAGCTCATAGTTCTCTTATTAACTGCAATTGTTCCGATTTTTTCCTCTATTAACTTTCTAAGGGAAACCATTTTTTTTAAAGGTGGACTTTAGCTTTGGTGGTATAACTGGCCAAGTCGAGGACCAGGGCACAAAATAGAGGAACAGTGGCATAGGGAGGTGGTTCTGGCAAAAAGAAATGCAGAGGCAACCAGTCAGGACTTTTGGTTGCCTCCTGCTCTAGGGACAATGCCTCTTGAGGAGAGAAGCCTTAATCAGGCCCATTCTTGGCCAGGGATTTTAAAGTTGCAAGGGAGAGGTAAATTTTAACAGGAGGAATTTTTGCAGTTGTCATCTTGGCTGCAGCAGCCTCAAGGGGTGCAGCAGGGACATCTAAATCAGTTGTGGGAATAGAAACTGACTCACAATCAGAGAATGGTTGGGAGTGTTGCTGTAAGACCTTTTCTCCTTCTCTTACTATCTCCCAAATATCTGGCCATTATTTATAGATCTACATTATATCATTTACTGGGTTCCAATAGGAAAAGGCCTAGACAGGGACTCTCTCAGAACCCAGGGTCCCATCAAAATCTTTTAAGCATTCTCTAACCCTAGTCCATCTTTTCTTGTCAATAGTCCCCTCTTGAGGAAACCATGGACAAACATCACTATTGAAATAAAAAAAAATTTAAGATCATTTTTCATAACACATCTTCTTCATGTCTTGAGGGACTCCTTGAGATCCTTTAAGAAGAAATCATGCTTATTTAATGCTTGTTCCATAATTGTATTGATTTTTCTTAGCTTAGCCAAAACAACCTCACAGGCCAGAGACTTTGTCATGATCACAAATGGGGATCTTCTCTATTGTCTCATTCATAGTGAAGTGTTGATCCTTATGCTTGAGGGACATCCATGTGGAAGCAACGTTTGATTGACCCCTGACCCAAAGCACACTCGTTGGGTACTAAATAACCCAGCCTGCGTGGGATTCGAATAGACCCTAGGGAAGGTGTTAAAAAATGGGGGGGGGGGGACAAGAGACACAAAGATGAAGCACAAGTTTAAACATCTGATCAAGCTCTTAAACTTTACTGTTTAGGCTGCAATTAAAAAGACATACAGGTGGAAAACTTATCTTAGGGTCAGGGTCCAGGGCTATCCCATGAACATCTCAAATTTTCATGTAACCACAATAGTCCCACAAACATTCCTTAGCTCAGCTCCTTCTCTAGTTAATATTTCCTCACAGGCAAGAGGGTAGTGAGGCAGTCTTAACTCAGGTTGCTTATCTAATTAATATAGTCTCAGAGTCAGGAGAGCAACAATGTCTTGGCTCCATGTAAGGATCATGGATGAATACATGAACAGAAGAAGAGAAATTATACCCTAGAAAAAGCAAGGAAGTTATGTTCTTACAATAAACCCAAAAGAAGATAACCACAAAACAACAACAACAACAATATTATTTCACAATAACTTTTCAGCTATGACATAGGTGCTTATACAAAAGAATGAGATATGCATGGCTGGGTTGTACAGTGTTCATGAGAAAATCAAACAAAATGTCTTTTCAGAAACATCACCTAAATCATGCTTTCAGTCTATTCCAGTTTCTAATAGTTGTCTTTAACACTGGAAATAAATGTTTTCCTTTTTGTGTATAAACACAATTGGTTTGTTCATGACATACTATAGTGATTTTCAACTCTAATATAGGTATTTACTTGTACATTTTATACAAAATAATGAAATATGCATGGCCAGGTTGTACATTGTTTATGAGAAAAAAAACCTGAACATGTCTTTTCAGAAGCATCACCTGTAACGTGCATTCACTGTTTTCAGCTTTCTTTTGTTTTCACTTGTCTTTAACTCTGGAACTACAAATGCTTTTCTTTTCATGTATATACACAATTGGTTTGTTCATGACATACTATAGTGATTTTCAGCTCTAATATAGGTACTTACTTGCACATTTTATACAAAATAATGAAATTTGCATGGCCATGTTGTACAGTGTTTATGAAAAAAATCAAAACAACCTGTCTTTACAAAAACATCACCTGCAACTTGCATTCTGTGTTTTTAGCTTCCTAATAGTTGTCTTTAACTCAAAAACTACATGTTTTTGTGTGTGTGTAACTATACATAAGGAAGGTTCTTTACATAGTACAGTGCTTTTAAGCTTTAATATAGATACTTTCTTGTACATTTTATACAAAACAATGGAATATGCATGGCTAGGTGTTACAGTATTTATGCAAAAATCAAAACAATATATCATTACAGAAAAATCAGTATCATACATTCAGTGTTTTCAGCTTTCTAATATTTGTCTTTAACTCAGGAACTACAAATTCTTTTCTCTTCATGAATCTATACAGTAGGTTTGTTTATTACATAATATAGTGGGTTTTGGATATAATACTGGTACTTTCTTGTACATTTTATACAATACAATGAAATATGCATCACCAGGTGGTAGTTTATGAGAAAAAAAAAAGTGTCTTTACAGAAAGATCTCCTGTAACATGCACTCAGTGTTTTCAGCTTTCTAATATTTGTCTTTAACTCAGGAACTACAAATGCTTTTCTTTTCTTGTATCTATACGGTAGGATTATTTAATAAATTGTGTAGTATTTTTCAGCTGTAATAATATGTACTTACTTGTACATTTTATACAAAGCAATAAAGTATGCATGCCCAGGAGATACAGTGTTTTTGAGAAAGTCAAAACAACGTGTGTTTACAGAAATATTACCTGTAACATGTGTTGAGTTTTTTTCAGGTTTCTAATAGTTGTCTTTAAGTCGGGAAATACAAATGCGTTTCTTTTTGTGTATCTATAGGGAAGGTTTGTTCTTCACATAGAATACTGTTTTCAACTCTAATATAGGTACTTAATTGTAAATTTTACACAAAACAATGAAATATGCATGAATGGATGCTAGGATGTTTAGGAGAAAATGTAAACAACATGTCTTTACAAAAACATCACCTGTAACATGCTCTCATTTTTTCAGGTTTATAATAATTTTCTTTAACTCCGAACTTCAAAGACTTTTTGTGTGTATGTGTATCTATACAGAAGGTTTTATATTTACATAGTAGAGTGCTTTTCAGGTCTAATATATTGGTACTTTCTTGTACAGTTTATACAAAATAATGACATATGCATGGCTGTTTGGTACAGTGTTTATGCAAAAATCAAAACAACATGTCATTACATGAATTTCACTTGTAACATGCATTCAGTGTTTTCATTTTTCTAAGAGTTGTCTGTAACCTGGTAATTAAAAATGCCTTTCTTTTCTTATATCTATACAGAGCTTTTTTTTTTACATAGCATAGTGCCTTTCATCTCTAATATAGGTACATACTTGTACATTTTATTAAAAAACAATGAAATATATATAGATGGGTGGTACAATGTTTATACAAAAATTAAAAAAACATGTCTTTACAGAACATCATCTGTAATTTGCATTTAATGTGTTCAGCTTTCTAATAATTTTCTTTAAGTTGGGAACTTCAAATACTTTTCCTTTTGTGTGTCTAAAAAATAGGTTTGTTTATTACATAAGATATTTTTTTTCATCTCTAAAATAGGAACTGTCTTATTTTATTTGCAAAACAATGAATCATGGCCACGTGTTACACTGTTAATGAGAAAATCAAAACAAAATGTCTCTTCAGAAACATCACCTGAAACTTGCATTCAATTTTTTCAGCTTTTCAGTAGTTGTCTTTAACTCTGTAACTTCAAATGAATTTCTATTCACGTATCTACACAATAGATTTTTTGTTATATATTATAGTGATTTTCAGCTCAAACACAGGTACTTTCTTGTACATTTTATGCAAACATATGAAATACACAAGGCCGGGTAATACAGTGATTATGAGAAAATCAACACAACATGACTTTACAGAAACAAAACCTGTAACATGCATGCAGTGTTTTCAGCTTTCTAATAGTTTTCTTTATTTTGGTAAATTCAAATGATTTTCTTTTCATGAATCTATACAGAAGGTTTGTTCTTTACATAATATAGTGCTTTTCAGCTCTAATATAGGTACTTTTACATACATTTTATACAACATAATAAAATACACAAGGCCGGGTGGTATAATGTTTATTAGAAAATCAAAACAACATGCCTTTACAGAAACATCTCCTGTAACAGGTATTCAGTGTTTTCAGCTTTCTAATAGTTTTCTTTATCTAGTGAACTTCAAATGCTTTTCTTTTCACAAATTTTTACAGAAGGTTTGTATTTTACATAGTATAGTGCTTTTCAGCTCAAATATAGGAACTTAGTTGTATATTTTATACAAAACAATGAAATAGTAATGACAAGCACGTACATGTTTATGTGAAAATTAAACAACATGTTTTAGAGAAATGTCATTTTTTACATGCATTCAGTGTTTTCAGCTTTCTAATAGTAGTCTTTAACTCAGGAACTACAAATGCTTTTCTTTTTGCAAATGTATACATAAGGTTTGTTCTTTATATAATACTGAGTTTTACAGTTCTAATGTAGGTACTTACTTGTACATTTTATACAAAAAAATGAAATATGCATGGCCAGGTGTCACAATGTATATGAGAAAGCCAAAATAACATGTCTTTTCAGAAACATCACCTGTAACATGCATTCACTGTTTTCAGCTTTCTAATAGTTGTTTTTATCTTGGGATCTACAAAGCTTTATGTTTCTTGTATCTATACAGAAGGTTTGTTCTGTACATAATATAGTGCTTTTCAGCTTTAATATAGGTACTTACTTGTACATCTTGAACAAAATATGTGTGGCTGCGTGGTACAGTGTTTATGAGAAAATAAAACAACACATCATTACAGAAACTTCACCTGTAAAATATATTCAGTGTATTCAGCTTTCTCAGAAAATGAAAATAACATGTCTTTACAGAAATATCTTTACAGAAATATCACCTGTAACATGCATTCAGTGTTTTCAGCTTTCTAATAGTTGTCTTTTACTTGGGAATTATGAATGTTTTTTTCCCTATACCTATACAAAAGGTTTGTTCTTTATATTGTATACTGCTTTTCAGCTCTAATATTGGTACCTACTTGTATGTTTTATATAAATAAATAAAATATTCATGGCCATTTGATACAGTGTTTATGAGAAAATCATTTTTTTACAGGAAAATAACCTGTAACATGCATTTAGTCTTCTCAACTTTCTAATGATTGTCTTTAACTCGGGAATGACAAATACAATAGGTATGTTCATTACATTGTATAATGATTTTCAGTTCTAATATAAATGCTTACTTGTACATTTTATACAAAACAATAAAATAAGAGTGGTTGCGTAGTACAGTTTTTATGAGATTATCAAAAAACAAGTCTTACAGAAATATCAACTGTAACATGCACTCAGTGTTTTCAGCTTTCTACTAGTTGTTTTTAACTTGAGATCTACAAATGCTTTTCTATTCATGTGTTTATACAGGTTTGTTCTTTACATATTATATTACTGTTCATCGTTAATATAGGTAATTATTTGTACATTTTATATAAACAATGTAATGTTCATGGCTGGAAAGTAAAGAGTTTATGAGACATTCAAGACAATATATCTTTTCAGAAACAACAGTTGTAACATGCATTAACTGTTTTCAGCTTTCTGTTTTCTTTTTTTTTTAACTCGGGGAAATACAAATGCTTTTCTTTTCATGTATCTCTTCAGAAGGTTTAAAGTTTAAATAGCATAGTATTTTTCAGCTCTGATATAGGTACTGATTTGTATATTTTATACAAAACAATGAAATATGCATGACCAGATGGTACAATGTTTAGGAGAAACTCAAAATAAAATGTCTTTACAGAAAAATCACATTTAATATGCATTCAGGGTTTTCAACATTTTAATAGTTGCCTTTAACATGGGATCTATAAATGTATTTCTTTTTTGTATCTATATAGTTTTTTGTTTACATATTATATTGCATTTCAGCTATAATATCCGTATTTTCTTATATATTTAAAAAATCAATAAAATATGCATGGTGGAGTGGTACAGGGTTTTGGAGAAAATCAAAACAACATATCTTTACAGAGACATCATCTGTAACATAGATTCAGTAGTTTCAGCTTTCTAATGATTGTTTTTAACTCAGGAACTACAAATGCTTTTCTTCATGTATCTATACAATATGTATGTTCATTATATAGTTTAGTGATTTTCACTTTGATATCATTAATAACTAGTACATTTCATTCAAAACAATGAAATATGCATGACTGGGTGGTAATGTGTTTATGAGAAAATCAAAATAACATATCTTTACTGAAATATCACCTTTAATATGCATTCGGTGTTCTCAGCTTTCTAATAGTTATCTGTAACTTGGGAACTACAAATGCATTTTTTTTCATGTAACTGTACAGAAGGTTTATTGTTTACATATTGTATTGCATTTAAGCTATAATATAGGTATATTCTTTTATATTTTATACAAAAATTAAAATATGCATTGCAGGGTAGTACAGTATTTATGAAAGTATCAAAACATGTCTTTTAAGAAACATCATGTGTAAGATGTGTTAATTGTCTTCAGCTTTCTAATAGTTGTCTTTCACTAGGGAAATACAAATGCTTTTCTTTTCCTGTATCTATACAGAAGGTTTGATCATTATATAATATAGAGCTTGTCAGCTCTAATATAGGTACTTACTTGTACATTTTATACAAAACAATGAAATACACATGGCTGGGTGGTACAGGTTTATGAGAAAATCAAAACAGCATATCTTTAGAGAAATATCACCTGTAACACGCATTCAGTGTTTTCAGCTTTCTCATAGCTGTGTTTAACTCAGGAACTACAAACGATTTTATTTTCTTGTATCTATACATTATATTTGTTCATTAAATAGTATAGTGATTTACAGCTCTAATATAAGTACATACTTGCATATTTTATACAAAAAGATGAAATATGGGTGGACAGGTGGTACAGTGTTTGTGAAAAAATAAAAAAAAACTATCTTTAGAGAAACATAATCTGTAACATGTGCAGTGTTTTTGAATTCTAGTGATTGTCTTTAACTCGGGAGCTACAAATGCTTTTCTTTTCATTTATATATACAATAGGTATGTTGATTACATAGTAAAGTGATTTGAGCTCTAATAAAGGTACTCACTAGTACATTTTATACAAAACAATGAAATATACATGGCTAGGTCATACAGTGTTTATGAAAAAATAAAAACAACATGTCTTTACAGAAACATCACTAGTAACATGCATTCAGTGATTTCAGCTTTCTAACAGTTGTCTTTAACTCGGGAAATAAAATACTTTTCTTTTTGTTTTTCTATACAATAAGAATGTTGATTAGATATTATAATGATTTTCAGCTATAATATAGATACTTACTTGTACATTTTATACAAACAGTGAAATATACATGGCTGAGTGGTACAGGTTTATGAGAAAATCAAAACAACATACCTTTAAAGAAATATCACTTGTAACATGTATTCAGTGTTTTCAGCTTTCTAATAGTTGTCTTTTACTAGGGAATTACAAATGCTTGTCTTTCCAAGGCAATATAGTCGATTTTTTCATTACATATTATAGTGATGTTTAGCTCTAATACAGTTACTTACATGTACAATTTATACAAAACATTAAATACACATGGCCAAGGGTATGGAGTTTATGCAAAAATCAAAACAACATGTCTTTACTCAAACATCACCAGTAACATGCTTTCAGTGTTTTCAACTTTCTAATATATTTAACTAAAGTACTACAAATGCTTTTCTATTCATTTGTCTATACACAAAGTTTTTTCTTTACTTATTATAGTGATTTTCAGCCCTAATATAAGTAATTAATTTTAGACTTTATAGAAAACAATGTAATATGCTTTGTCAGTTGATACATAAGTTATGGAAAAACCAATACAACATGTCTTTACAGAAACATCGCCTGTAACATGTATTCAGTTTTTCAGCTTTCTAATAGTTGTCTTTTACTTGGGAATTACAAATGCTTTTTTTTCTGTATCTACACAGGTTTGCTCTTTAAATTCTATACTGCTTTTCAGCTTTAATATTGGTATTTACATGTATGTTTTACATAAATAAATTAAATATGCATGGCTGGCTGATACAATGTTTCTGAGACTGTCAAAACAATATGTCTTTACAGAAACATCACCTGTAACATTCATACAGTGTTTTCAGCTTTCTAATGATTGTCTTAAACTAGGGAACTACGAACTCTTCCTTTCATGTATCTATACAATATGTTCATTACATAGTGGAGTGATTT
Organism: Rhabdomys pumilio; assembly: GCA_030674055.1. NCBI lineage: Eukaryota > Metazoa > Chordata > Mammalia > Rodentia > Muridae > Rhabdomys > Rhabdomys pumilio. Next base: position 51,070,669 of record JANHMN010000019.1, on the reverse strand, counting down.
TTCAGTTCTAATATAGGTACTTACTTGTACATGTTATACAAAGCTGTGAAATACAAATGACCATGTGGTACAGTGTTTAAGAAAATCAAATCAATCTGTCTCTACAGAAATATAACTTGTAACTTGAATTTAGTGTTTTCAGCTTTCAAGTGAGTGTCTTTAACTCGTGAGTTATAAATGCTTTTCATTTTGTATATAAAATATATAAAATAATATATATACATATTTATATGTATTTATATGACTATTTTATATAAAATATATAAAATACCTATATATATAGTAGGTATGTGGATTATATATTATAGTGATTTTCAGTTCTGATATAGTTACTTAATTTTATATTTTATTCAAAACTTTGAAATATACATGGCTAGGTGGTAAAGAGTATATGAAAAAAATCAAAACAACATGTTTTTAAAGAAACATCATGTGTAACATGTATTCAGTGTTATTAGCTTTCAAATAGTTGTATTTTACTCTAAAATTACAAAGCTTTTCTCTGCATGAAGTGATACAGTGGATTTATTCATTACATATTACAGTGCTTTTCAGCTCTAATATAGTTACTTACTTGTCCATTTTATACAAAACAATTAAATATGCATGGCCAGGTGTACAAAGTTTATGAGAAATCAAAACAACATATCTTCACTGAAACATCACCTGTAACATTTATTTAGTGTTTTCAGTTTTCTAATATTTGTTTTTAACTAAAGAACTGCAAATGCTTTTCTATTTGATTGTATGTACAGAAGTTTGTTTTTTTACCTATTGTAGTGTTTTTCCCCTTTAATATAGGTACTCACTTGTACATTTTATACAAAACAATGAAATATACATGGCTGGGTGATACAGGTATATGAAAAAATCAAAACAACTTATCTTTAGAGAAACATCACCTGTAACATGCACTCAGTTTTTTCAGCTTTCTAATAGTTGTCTTTTACTTGAAAATTACAAATGCTTTACTTTTTCTGTATTTACACAGGTTTGTTCTTCACATTCTATACTGCTTTCAGCTTTAATATTAGTATTTACTTGTATGTTTTATATAAATAAATGAAATATACATGGCTGTGTGTTCCAATGTTTACAAAAAAATCAAAACAACATGTCTTTACAGAAATATCACGTTACATGCATTCAGTGTTTTCAGCTTTCTAATGATAGATGTCCCGCGCTACCTCCCGCCAGCAGGAAAGACGTGGTACACACAGGATCCTTCTGCAGATGAAGCTTTAATGTATCTTGAGAGCGAGATCACAAGCTTCTTCAGGCAACGAGAAGTGGAGAGCCCCAAGGACAGAAAACCCATCCCTTATATAGAGCCTAATGCTCGCTTAGGACGTGGCAGCTCCTGACAGGCTCCCGCCGTCTCAGTCTCAGCCGGGTTAAGTATGGCCTGGGCACACTCGCGCCAGGAAGGGGTGACGCGTAGGCATATGCGCACATTCTTGTTTACTCTACCTAGGACGTGAGCATGTGCACACACCGTAATGTAATGGTGGAGCTGCTCCCCACATCTAGGCTTTAACCCAGGAACTACAAAGGCTTCCTTTCATGTATCTATACAATAGGAACGTTCATTACATAGTATAGTGATTTTCAGCTCTAATATATGTTCTTACTTTTACATTCTACAGAAAAAAAATGAAATATGAGTGGCCAGATTGTACAGTGTTTATGAGAAAATCAAAACAACAAGTCTTTACAGTAACATCACCTTTAATATGCATTGAGTTTTCAGCTTTCTAATAGTTGTGTTTACCTTGGGAACTATAAATGCTTTTCTTCTATATATTAGGTTTGTTCATTAAAAAATATAGTGATTTTCAGCTGTAATATAAGTACTTACTTGTATATTTTATACAAAACCAAGAACAATGAATGGCTGTGTGGTAGAATGTTTACAAAAAATTCAAAACAACATGTCTTTAGAAAAACATAACCTGTAACATGAATTCATTGTTTTCAGCTTTCTAGTGATATGCTTTAACTCGGGAAGTACAAATGTTATTTTTTTCCATGTATATGTACAATAGGTATGTTCATTACATAGTATTGTGATTTTTCAGCTTTAATATAGATACATACTTGTATATTTTATACAAAGTAGTGAAATAAGCATAGCTGGGTGGTACAATGTTTATGAGACAATCAAAAACATTTTTATAGAAACATAATCTGTAACATGCTCAGTGTTAATTTCTAATAGTTGTCTTTAACTCAGGAACTTCAGATGCTTTTCATTCCATGAATCAATACAGTAGGTTTGTTCAATACATATTATAGAGTTTTTCAGCTCTAATAAGAGTACTTACTTGTTCATGTTATAGAAAACAATGATATATGCATGACTGATTGATATAGTGTTTCTTAGAAAATCAAAACCACATGTCTTTACAGAAACATCTCCTGAAACATGCAGTCAGTGTTTTAAGCTTTTTAATAGTTGTCTTTAACTTGGGAACTCCAAATGCTTTTTTTGTGTGTGTATCTATAGAGAAGGTGTGTTCTTTACATTGTATAGTGTTTTCAGCTTTCATATAGGTACTCATCTGTATATTTTATACCAATGAGTTAAATATGGATGACTGGGTGGTACAATGTTTCTTATAAAAATTAAAACAACCTGTTTTATCTCAAGCATCACATGTAACAAGCATTCATTATTTTCATCTTTCTAATACTTGTCTTCAGCTCGGGAAATACAAATGCTTTTCTTTTCTTGTATCTATACAGAAGGTTTGATCTTCACACAGTATAATGCTTTTCACATCTAATATAGGTACTTACTAGTACATTATATATAAAACAATAAAATATGCATGGCAAGTTGTTAGTGTTTATGAGAAATTAAAAAAAAGTCTTTTCAGAAACATCACCTGTAACATGCACTACGTTTTTTAAGCATTCCAATAGTTGTCTTTAACTTGACAAATACAAATGCTTTTGTTTTTGTGTATATATACAGAAGGTGTGTTCTTTACATAGTATAGTGCTTTTCAGCTCTAATATAGGTATATACTTGTACATTTTGTACAAAACAATGAAATATGAGTGGCCTGATGGAACAGATTTTATGGTTATATCAAAACAACATGGCATTTCAGAATCATCACTTGTAATATGGATTAAGTATTTTTACATTACTAATAGTTGTCTTTAACTTATGAACTACAAGTGTTTTTTCTTTTGGTACATCAATATGAAAAGTTTGATATTTATTTATTATAGTGCTTTTCAGCTCTAATATGGTTAAATACTTGTACATGTAATATAAAACAATTAAATATACATGTCTGGGTAGTACAGAGTTATTGAAAAAATTAAAACAACACATCTTTATAGAATCATCACATGCAACATGCATTCAGTGTTGTCAGTATTTTAATAATTGTCTTTAACTCAGTATCTATAAAAAAATTTCATTTTATCTATATAGGACATTAGTTGTTTATAAGTATAGTGCTTTTCAGTTCTAATATAGGTACTTGCTTGTGCATTTTATACAACATAAAATATGCATGGCCTGGTGGTACAATGTTTATGAGAAAATCGAAACAACATGTCTTTTCAGAAACATAACTTGCATCTTACATTCAGATTTTTTACCATTCTAATACTTGTCTTTAAGTTGAGAACAACAAATTTGTTTCTGTTTCTTGTCTACACAATAGGTTTGTTCATTACATACTATAGTGCTATAGTGATTTTTAACTCTAATAGAGGTGCTTACTTGTACATTTTATACAAAACAAGAAATATCTATGGCCAGTTGATACAGTGTTTATGATAAAATTAAAGCAACATGTCTTTACAGAACCATCACCTCTAACTTGTTTAAATGTTTTCAACTCTTTAATAATTTTCTTTAACTCAGGGACTACAGATGCTTTTCTTTTCATGTATTTATACAGAAAGTTTGATCTTAACATATTATAGTGCTTTTCAGCTCTAATATAGGCACTTACTTGTACATTTTACACAAAACAATGATATTTCCATGCCTAGGTGATAAAATGTTTATGAGAAAATAAAACAATATGTCTTTAAAGAAACATTTACATGTAACATGTATTCAGGGTTTTCATCTTTCTAATAGTTGTCTCTAACTATGAAACTTCAAATGTTTTTTATTTGTTTTATCTAACTGTGAGGTTAGTTGTTTACATAGTATAGTGCTTTCTAGCTTTAATACAGGTAATGAATTGTAAAATTTATTCAAAACAATAAAATATGATAGACCAGATGGTGCAGTGTTTATGAGATTTTCAAAACAACATGCCTTTACAGAAACATAACTTGTAATGTGCATTCAGTGTTTTCAGTTTTCTAATATTTGTCTTTACCTCAGGAATTATAAATGCTTTTCTCTTCAGGAATCAATACTGTAGGTTTGTTCATTACATATTATAGTGATTTGTCAGCTCTCAAATATTTAAATACTTGTATATTTTATAAAAAAAAGCAATGAAATATACTTATTTGTCCAGGTTTTATTGGGTGTATGAAAATATCTAAGCAACACATATTTACAGAAACATCACCTGTAACATCCATTCAGATTTTTCAACTTTCTAATAGTTCTTTTAAACTTGAGAACTAAGAATGCTTTTCTTCTCATGTATGTATAAAGGTTTTTATCATTATATAGTATAGTATTTTTCATGTCTAATGTAGGTACTTTCTTGTACATTTTATACAAAACAATGAAATTTGCATGGCTGAGTGATACAATGTTTATGAGAAAATTTTTTAAAAAGTCTTTACAGAAAAACCACCTCTAACATGCATTAATTTTTTTTATCTTTCTCATAGTTGTCTTTAACTCAGGAACTACAAATGCCTTTCTTTTTATATATCTATACAGGTTTGATCTTTACATAATATGGTTCTAGTCAGTTCTAGTATAGGTACGTATTGTACACTTTATTCAAAACAATGAACTATTCATGGCTGAGTGATTCAATATTTATGCAAAAATGAAAACATCATGTCTTTACAAAAACATAACCTGTAACATGCATTCAGTGTTTTCAGGTGTTTAATACATGTCTTTAACTTGGGAATTACACATGCCTTTCTCTTCTTAAATCAACACAGTAAGTAGTTTGTGATATATTATAGTGATTTTCAGCTCTAATATAGGTAAATACTTGTGTATTTAATACAAAACAATGAAATATACATGTCTGGGTGGTATAGAGTTTATGAAAAAAATCAAAACAACATGTCTTTACAGAAACATCACCTGAAACATGCATTCAGTGTTTTTAACTTTTTAATTATTTTCATTAACTCAGAATCTATAAATACTTTTCATTTTTTTTATCTATACAGGACATTAGTTGTTTATAAGTATAATGCTTTTCAGCTCTAATATAGGTACTTACATTTGCGTTTTATATAAAACACAAAATACGCATGGCCAGGTGGTACAGTGTTTATGAGAAAATCGAAACAGCATGTCTTTTCAGAAAAATCACTTGCATCTTGCATTCAGACTTTTTAACCTTTCTAATAGTTGTCTATAACTCGGGAACTACATTTTTTTCTTTTTGTGTATCTACAGAATAAGTTTGTTCATTACATACTATCGTAATTTTTACCTCTAATATAGGTACTTATTTGTATATTTTATAGAAAACAGGAAAAATCTATGGCCGAGTAATACAATGTTTATGATAAAATTAAAATAACATTTCTTTAGGGAACCATTACCTCTAACTTCTTTAAGTGTTTTCAACTCTTTAATAGTTTTCTTTATATTGGAGACTACACAGAAGTTTTGATCTTTACATAGTATACTGCTTTTCAGCTTTACTATAGGTACTTACTTGTACATTTTATACAAAACAATGTAATATCCATGGTTGGGTGATAGAGTGTTTATGAGAAAATAAAACAACATGTCTTTTAAAAAAATCACATGTAACATGCATTCTTAGTGTCTTCATTTTTCTAATAGCTGTCTTTAACTTGAGAACTTCAAATGCTTTTAGTTTCTTTTATCTATCTGGGAGGTTAGTTATTTAGATAGCACTGTGTTCTTCAGTTCTAATATACGTACTTACTTGTACATTTTATACAAAACCATGAACTATTAGAGGCTGGGTGGTACAGAGTTGATGAGAGTATCAAAAATACATGTCTTAAAGAAACATAACCTGTATCATGCATTCCATGTTTTCTGGCTTGTAATACTTGTCTTTAACTCAGAAATTAAAAATACTTTTGTCCTTGTGTATTCAATACACTCAGGTTGTTCCTTACAAATTATAGTAATTTTCATCTCTAATATAGGTAAATACTTGTACATTTAATATAAAAAAAGAAATATATATGTCTGGTTGGTACAAGGTTTATGTGAATATCAAACAACATGTCTTTACAGAAACATCACTTGTAACATGCATTTTGTGTTTTCAGTTATCTAATAGTTGTCTTTAACTCAGGAAGTAAAAATTCTTTTCTTTTTGCGCATCTATTCTGAAGGTGTGATCTTTACATACTATAGTGCTTTTCACCTCTGATATAGGTACTTACTTGTACATTTTATATAAAACAGTGAAATATGCATGGCTTGGTGATAAAATGTTTATGAGAAAATAAAACAACATGTCATTAAAGAAATGTCACATGTAACATGACTTCAGTGGTTTCATATTTCTAATAGTTGCCTATAACTTGGGAAATTCAAATACGTTTGTTTCTTTTATCTATCTGTGAAGTTAGTTTATTACACAGTATAGTGCTTTTCAGCTCTAATATAGGTACTTAATTGTACATTTTATACAAAACAATTAAATATGAGTGGCTGGATGCTACAGTGTTTATGAGAATTTCAAAAAAACATGTCTTTACAAAAACATAACTTGTAACTTGCATTCAGTGTTTTCAAGTTTCTAATAGTTGTCTTTAACTCTGAAGTTACAAATGCTTTCTCTTTATGAATCAGTATAGGAGGTTTGCTCATTACATATTATAGTGCTTTTTCAGCTCTCAAATATTTAAATACATTTACCTTTTATTAAAAACAATGAGATATACATGCCTGGGTGACACAAGGATATGCAAAAATCAAAACAATGTGTCTTTACAGAAACATCAACTGTATTATGCATTCAATGTTTTCACTTTTCTAATAGTTGTGTTAAACTTGTTATTAAGAAATGGTTTATTTTTGTGCATCTATAGTGAAGGTTTGTTCTTTACAGAGTATAGTTCTTTTCACCTCTAATATAGGTATTTACTTGTTTGTTTTATACAAAACAATGAAATATGCATGACTGGGTGATACAGTTTTATAAAAAAATCAAAACAACATGTCTTCAAATAAACATCACCTGTAACTTGCATTCAGGTTTCTAATTGTTGTCTTTATCTCAGGAATTACAAATACTTTTTCTGAGTCTAAACAATAAGTTTGTTTATTACATAGTATTGTACTTTTCAGCACTAATATAGGTACTTACTTGTACATTTCATACAAAACAATAAAATATCCACGACTGGATAGTACAATGTTTATGATAAAATTAAAGCAACATGTCATTTTATAAACATCACCTGTAACATGCATTAAGGGTTTTCAGGTTTCTAATAGTTGTCTTTAACTCGAGTAATACGAATGCTTTTCTTTTTGTGTATCTACATTGACGATGTATTCTTTACGTACTATAGTGATTTTTAGCTTTAATATATGTACTTACTTGTACATTTTATACAGAACAATGAAATATGCATGCCCATTGGTACAGGGTTTATGCAAAAATCAAAACAACATGTCTTTACAGAAACATCACCTGTAACATGCATTCAATGTTTTCAGCTTTCTAATATTTGTCTTTAACTCAGGAACTACAAATGCTTTTCTTTTCTTGGATTTATATATTAGGATTTTTTTTATTACATAGCATGGTACTTTTTAGCTCTATTATTGGTATGTACTTGTACTTTTTATACAGTATAATAAAATATACATGACAATGAGGTACAGTGTTTATAAGAAAATCAAAACATTTTTTTTCACAAACATCACCTGTAACATGCATTAAGTGTTTTCAAGTTTCTAATAGTTTTATTTAAGTCGGGAACTACAAAGGCTTTCCTTTTTGCTTACCTGTAAGGAGGCTATGTTTAACTGGGTGGAACAGTATGAGAAAATCAAAACAACATATCTTTACATAAAATTCACCTGTAACATGTATGCAGTGTTTTCTGCTTTCTATTAGTTGTCTTTACCTCAGAAACTACAAATGTTTTTTTTTTTCCTCGTATCTATACATTAGGTTTTTCAATTACATGGTATTTTGCTTTTCACCTCTATTATAGATACTTACTTGTACTTTTTATACAAAAAAAATGGAAAGCCAGGTGGTACGATGTTTATGAGAAAATCAAAACAACATATCTTTACAGACACTTCACCTATAGCACGCAAAAAGTGTTTTCATTTCTCTGATAGTTGTCTTTAACTGGGAGACTACAAATTTGTTTCTATTTGTTTATCTAAACAGTATGTTTGTTCATTACATAACATAGTGATTTTTAGTTCTAATATATGTACTTACTTGTACATTTTACACAAAATAATGAAATATGCATTGCTGGGTGGCACAGTGTATACGATTAAAGTAAAACAACATGTCTTTCCAGAAACTTTACCTGTAACATGCATTTACTGTTTTCAGCTTTCTAATAGTTGTTTTTATCTTGGGAACTACAAAGGCTTTTCATTTCTTGTATCTATACAAAAGGTTTTATCTTTCCATAGTATAGTGCTTTTTAGCTATAATATTGGTACTTACATTTACATTTTGTACAAAAAAATTGAGATATCCATGGCTGGGTGATAACGTGTTTATCAGAATATAAAGCAACATGTCTCTAAAGAAACATCACATGTAAAATTCATTCAGTGTTTTCAGCTTTCTAATAGTTGTCTTTAACTCTGGAAATACAAATTTTTTTAATGTGTAATTATAGAGAATGTGTGCTTTGCATACTATAATGCTTTTCAGCTGTAATATAGGTATTTACATGTTTGTTTTATAAAAAATAATGAAAAAATGCATATCTTGGTTATTGAGTGTTTATGACAAAATCAAAACAACATGTCTTTAAAGAAACATCACATGTAACATAACTACATTGTTTTCAGGTTTCTAATAGTTGTATTTAACTCAGGAACTTCAAATGCTTTTTGGTTTTTTTATCTATCAGGGAGGTTAGTTGTTTACATAGTATAGTGCTTTTCAGCTTTAATATAGGTACACACTTGTACATTTTATATGAAACTTTGATATATCAGTGGCCAGGGGATACATGTTGATGAGAATATCAAAGAAACGTGTCTTTCCAAAAATATTACTTATAATGTGCATTCAGTGTTTTCATATTTCTAATACTTGTTTTAACTCGGGAACTCCATATGCTTTTCTTTTGTGAATCAATACAGCAGGTTTGTTCATTATATATTATAGTAATTGTTTCAGCTCTAATATAGGTAAATACTAGTACATTTAATACAAAACAATGAAATATGCATAACTGGGTAGTACAGGCTTTATACAAATATCAAAACATGTCTTTTCAGAAACATCTTCAACATGGAAACTACAAATGCTTTACTCTATGTGACTCTACAAAGTAAGATTATTCATTACATTTTATAATGCTTTCAGCTTTAAAATATTTACATACTTGTACTTTTTTTTTACAAAACAATAAAATATGCATGGCCATATGATACAGTGCTTATGAGAAAATCAAAAAAACTCATCTTACCGAAAACTCACCTGTAACATTCACTCAGTGTTATCAGCTTTCTAACAATTGTCTTAAACTTGGGAAATGAAAATTCTTTTCTATTCATGAATCTAAACAGTAGGATTGTTCATAAGATTACATAATGCTTTTCAGCTCTAAAATAGTTACATACTTGTAGTTTTACACAAAAAAATGAAATATGCATTGCTGAGTGATACAATGTTTATGATAAATACAAACCAACATTCTTTACAGAAACTTCACCTGTAACAGACATTCAGTGTTATCAACTTTCTAATAGTTGTCTTAAACTGGGAAACTACAATTTCTTTTCTCTTCATGAATCTAAATAATAGGTTTATTCATTATACTTTATAATGGTTTTTCAGCTCAAAAAAATGTAAGTACCTGCACATTTTATACAAAATGATGAAAAAACCATGGCCTGCTGGTACAGTGCTTATGAGAAAATCAAAACAGCATGTCTTAAAGAAACCTCACCTGTAACATGCTTCAGTGTTTTCAGTTTTTTAATAGTTGTCTTTTATTCTAGTACTACAAATGCTTTTATTTTCTTGTATCTATAGATTAGGTTTGTTCATTACATAGTATAGTGCTTTTCAGATCTAATATAGGTAAGTACTTGTACATTTTATACAACAAATAGAAATAAGCATGTCTGAGTGGTACAGTGATTATGAGAAAGTCAAAACAACATGTCTTACAGAAACATCACCTGAAACATGCAATCAGTGTTTTCAGGTTTCTAGTAGTTGACTTCAATTTGAAAACTACAAGTTCTTTTCTTTTCATGAATCAATACAGTAGTTTTATTCATTATATCATATAATGCTTTTCAGCTCAAAAATAGGTAAGTACTTGTACATTTTATACAAAATAATGAAATAAGCATGGCCGAGGGGTACAGTGATTATGAGAAAATCAAAACAACATGTCTTACAGAAATATCACCTGTAACATGCATTCACTGTTTTCAGATTTCTAATAGTTGTCTTTCAGTTGGGTACTACAAATTCTTTTCTTTTATTGTATCTATACAATAGTTTTTTGCATTAAATAATATATTGCTTTTCAGCTTTAATATAGATACTTACTTGTACATTTTATATAAAATAATGAAATATGCATGGCTGGGTAGCATAGTGATTATGAGAATATTAAAAAAAAATTTTACAGAAACATCACCTGTAAAATGCTTTAAGTGTTATCAACATTCTAATAGCTGTTTTTCACTCCGGTACTACAAATGCTTTCCATTTCTGGTATCTATACCTTTAGGATTGTTCATTACATAGTATAGTGCTTTTCAGCTTTAATATAGATATTTTATAGTACATTTTAAATAAGACAATGAATAATGCATAGCTGTGTAGTACAATGTTTATGCAAAAATCAAGACAACATTTCTTTAAAAAAGATCACCTGTAACATGCATTCAGGGTTTTCAGCTTTCTAATAGTTGTCTTAACTCAGGAACTTCAAACGCTTTTCTTTTCTTGTATGTATACAATAGTTATTTTCTTTACATAGGATAATGAATTCTGCTTTAATATAAGTACTTACTTGTACATTTTATACAAAATATTGGAATATGCATGGCCAGGTGTTACAATTCTTTTGAGAAAATCAAAACAACATGTCTTTACAGAAACATCACATGTAACATTCATTCAGTGTTTTCAGCTTTCTAATAGTTGTCTTAAACTTGGAAAATACAAATTCTTTTCCTCTTCATGAATCTATACAATAAGATTGTTCATTAGATTATATAGTGCTTCTTGGCTCTAAAATATTTACATACTTGTTATTTTTTATACAAAAAAAATGAAATATGCATGACTGTATGATACAGTATTAATGAGAAATACAAACAAACATGTCTCACAGAAACTTCACCAGTAACATGCATTCAGTGTTATTAGCTTTCTAACAGTTGTCCTTAACTCGTGAACTACAAATTCTTTCTTCCTGAATCTCTACAATAGGATGGTTCATTAAACTGCATAGTGCTTTTCAGCTCTAAAATAATTACTTAAAAGAACATTTTATGCAACAATGAAATAAGCATTCCCTAGTGGAACAGTGCTAATGAGAATATCAAAATAACATGTCTTACAGAAACCTCACCTGTAACATGCATTCAATGTTTTCAGCTTTCTAATAGTTGTCTTTCACTCTGGTACTACAAATGCTTTTCTTTTCTTGTATCTCTACATTAGATTTGTTCATAACATAGTATAGTGATTTTCACCTCTAATATAGGTACTTATTTTAAACAAAACAATGAAAAATGCATGGTTGTGTGGTATAGTGTTTATGTAAAAATCAAAACAACATGTCTTTAAAGAAAGATCACCTGTAACATGCATTCAAGATTTTCTGCTTTCTAATAGTTGTCTTAATGCACGAACTCCACATTTTTTTCTTTTATCTATATAATAGTTATAGTCCTTACATAGGATAGTAATTTCAGCTCCAATATAATTACTTACTTGTACATTTTTAACAAAATATTGAAAAATGCATGGCCGAGTGCTACAGTGTTTATGAGAATATCAAAACATCATGTCTTTACAAAACATCACCAGTTAAATGCATTCAGTGTTTTTTGGTTTCTAATAGTAGTCTTCAACCTGGGAACTACAAATACTTTTCTCTTCGTGAATCAATAGAGTAGGAATTTTCATTACATAGTATAGTGCTTTCAGCTCTAAAATAGTCACATACTTGTACTTTTTATACAAAACAATGAGATATGCATGGCCATGTGGTAAGGTGTTTGTGAGAAAATCAAAACCACTTGTGTTACAGAAACATCACCTGTAACATGCATTCAGTTTACTTAGTTTCTATAGTTGTCTTAAATTGGGAACTACAAATTCTTTTCTCTTTGTGATTCTATACAGTAGGTTTATTCGTTACATTATCTAATGCTTTTCAGCTCGAAATTAGGTAAGTATTCATACATTTTAAACAAAACAATAAAATAAGCATGGCCGGGTGGTAAGGTGCTTATGAGAAAATCCAAACATGTCTTACAGAAACCTCACCTGTAACATGCATTCACTCTTTTCAGATTTCTAAAAGCTGTCTTTCACTTGGGTACTACAAATGCCTTTCTTTTCTTGTTTCTATACATTAGGTTTGTTCTTGACATATTATAGTGCTCTTCAGCTCTAATATAGGTACTTACTTGTACATTTTGTATAAAACAATGAAATATGAATTGACTGAGTGGAACAGTGTTTATGAAAAAAATCAAAACAACATATCTTTACAGAAACATTACCTCTAACATGTATTCTCTGTTTTCGGCTTTCTAATAGTTGTCTTAACTCAAGAACTCCAAATGCTTTTATTTTTTTGTATCTATACAATAGTTATCTTCCTTACATAGGATAGTGATTTCGACTCTAATGTAAGAACTTACTTGTACATTTTATACAAAACAATGAAATACACATGGCTGGGTGTTACAATGTTTCTGACAAAAATCAAAACATGTCTTTACAAAAACATCACCAGTAACATGCATTCAGTTTTTTTCAGGTTTCTAAACGTTTTCTTCAACTTGGTAACTACAAATGCTTTTTGCTATATAAGTATATACAGTGAGATTATTTATTACATGTATTGTGCTTTTCAGCTTTAAAATAGTTACATATTTGAATTTTTATACAAAACAATAAAATATGCATGGTTGGGCAATATAGTGCTTATGATGAATACAAACCAACATATCTTACAGAAACATAACCCGTAACATGCATTCAGTGTTATTAGATTTCTAATAGTTGTCTTTAACTCGTGGACTACAAATAGTTTTCTCTTTGTAAATCTGTACAGTAGGATGATTCATTATACTGCTTAGGGCTTTTCAGCTTTAAATAGGTACATACTTGACCATTTTTTCGAAAGCAATGAAATAATCATGGCTGGGGGATACAGTGCATTTAAAAAAATCAAAACAACCTGTCTTACACAAACATCACCTATAACATGCATTCAACATTTTCAGCTTTCCAATTGTTGTCTTCAACTTGGGAACTACAAATGCTTCTCTCTTCGTGAATCTATATAGTAGGATGGTTCATTAAACTGCATAGTGCTTTTCACCTCTAAAAAAGGTAATTACTTGTACATTTTATGTAAAACAATGAAATATGTATGGCTGTGTTGTAAAGTCTTTATGAGAAAATCAAAACAACATTTCTTTACAGAAACATCATCTACAACATGCATTCAGTTTTATCAGCTTTCTAACAATTTTCTTTAACTCATAAATTACAAATGCATTTTAATTTTTGTATTTATACAGAAGTTTTGTTCATTACATAGTATTGTGCTTTTATTCTCATATATAGGTAATAACTAGTTCATTTTATAAAAAACAATGAAATATGCATGGCCAAGTGGTGCAATGTTTGTGCAACAATTAAAATAACATGTCTTTACAGAAACATCACTTCTAACATGCAGTCAGTGTTATCAGCCTTTTAATAGTTGTCTTAACTCAGGAAGTCCAAATGTTTTTCTTTTCTTTTATGTATATAATAGTTATCTTCCTTACATAGGATAGTGATTTTTGCTCTAATATAAGTACTTATCTGTACATCTTATACAAAACAATAAAATATAAATGGGTGGGTGCTAAAGTGTTTTTGAGAAAATCAAAACAAAATGTCTTTTCAGAAACATCACCTATAACATGTATTCAGTTTTTTGAGCTTTCTAAGACTTGTCTTTAACTAGTGAATTACAAATGCTTTTCTTTTCTTGTATCTATACATTAGGATTATTCATTACATAGTATAGTTCTTTTCAGCTCTAATATAGGTAATTACTAGTACATTTTACACAAAACAATGACATATGCATGTCCGGGTGGCAGAGCCTTTATGTAAAAATTAAAACAACTTGTCTTAGAGAAACATCACTTGTAACATGCATTTAGTGCTTTCAGCTTTCTAACAGTTGTCTTAACTAAGAACCTACAAATGGTCTTTTTTTCTTGTATCTGTACAATAGTTATGTACCTTACATAAATTAGTGATTTTAGCTCTAATATAATTACTTCCTTTTCTGTTTTATACAAAACAGTGAAATATACAGTAGTTTAGTTCATTACTTTGTATAATGCTTGTCAGCTCTAAAATAGGCACTTACTTGTACATTTGATAAAAAACAATGAAATATGCATGGCTGGGTGGCACAGTGTATATGAGAAACTCAAAACAACATGTCTTTACAAAAACATCACCAGTAAAATGCACTATTTTTTTTCAGCTTTCTAATAGTTGTCTTAAACTTGGGAAATACAAATTCTGCAACATGGAAACTACAAATTCTTTCTTATTGTGAATCTATAAATTAGGTAAGTTCATTACATTATATAATGCTTTTCAGCTCTAAAATATGCACTTATCTCTACATTTTATACAAAACAATGAAATATGCATAGCCAGATGGCACAGTGCTTATGTAAAAATAAAAAGAACATGTCTTTACAAAACATCTCATGTAACATGCATTCAGTGTTTTCAGCTTTCAATAGTTGTCTTTAACTCATGAAATGCAAATGCTTTTCTTTTCTTGTATCTATAACAGAAGGTTTGTTCTTTATATAGTATAGTGCTTTTCAGCTAAAGTATGGGTAATTACTTGTACATTTTATACAAAACAACAAAATATACATGGCTGGTGGTACAGTGTTTCAATAATTGAAACAATATGTCTTTACAGAAACATCACTTGTGACATGCATTCAGTGGTTTTTGGCCTTCTAATAGTTGTCTTAACTCAAGATCTACAAGTGCTTTTCTCTTCCTGTATCTATACAATAGTTATTTTCCTTACATAGTATGTAGATTTCAGCTCTAATATAAGTACTTACTTATACATTTTATTCAAGATAATGAAATATGCATGGCTGGGGGGGTGCGGAAATAAACTAAGTGGGGGGTCAGCAGGTGGGAACAAAGTCACATGGCAGTCCAGCAGCGGGGTCCCAGGTGGGCTTTCCACACAGCTGGTGGAGGGTCCCACATTCATGCAGCCAAAATGGGTGGGCTGCTGGCTTTATCGGGAAGGTTAAGGGTTCCAAAAGCTGGGAACCTGGTGGCAGACCCAGGAGTCACGTGGAGTCCAGGAGTTTCCCAAAGCTTTTATTGTTTATGGTGTGGTGATTGGGTGTAGATGGTTTGTGCTCCCCCAAAAGCCAGGTGAAGGCTGGCTTAAATAGGCAGAGTGAAGAAGGGAGGGAATAACTTAATTAGCTATGCCCACAGTCTTTAGATAACTCATTAATATTTTAGTCTCTGGAGATGTAGACCTGTTAATCTTGCCCTCCAACTGTGCCCTAAGTGACTTATGGGTGCAAGTTGAATGGAGATTAGACCCCGTGTCATGGGCTTGGTTTCTGTGGGCGTGGTCGAACACCCACAACCCAAGAACCGGGATACCCTTTCAAGGCCCAACATTCCACCCTCTTTCATTTCATAAAAGGAGGGGCAACTCTGCATCATCTGTAGTCTGTAAGATGCAAGTTAATGAGAGTTGTGGACTGCATGGAGTAGTCTGGAATATGGGAGCATGGGGAGATATATGCCATCCCTGACAGTCAATGTTCTGTTGGGTCTCCAGCTACCTCAAACCCATCGCTCTACTGGGGAGACCAAACCATCTCTTCATAATCCAACATCTCACTCTCTTTTACTAAAAATTTTGGATAAGGGAGTCAAAAGAAAACACTACGCAGTTCGGAGGGTGGAGCATAACTAATCCAAGGGCAAAAGGGAATTGAGGGTATTGTTTGGATGTCAGGGGATTATTGAATCAATTAAATATTGGTTGTACAGTCTGAGAGTAATGGCAACTAATTAAACTAAATGGACTTTTTTCCTCATTAATGTAACTGTAGCTATGTGACTTTAGAAAAAGAGCTCATCTTCAGCTGGAAGGTCTGGATCTGTCTTCTGTAGTGAGGGTCTCTGGGTTTTGGCATGCATCTCTGGAGTCTGGCATGTGTCTCTGGATCCCAGTCTGTGTCTCTGGGTTCTTCAGTCAGATGAGGTGGCTGGAAGAATGTAACTTTACATCTCCGTCAGTTTCCAGAAGTTGGCACTGTCTCTGGGACTCAGTGTGTCTCTGGAGTGTGCACTCAGAACAAATGACTGGGAGAAAGCAGTTTGGCATCTCAGGCAGGTTCCAGAAGATGGTATGGATACTGTTGGTTCTGTGAGTATACCTGTAAGATAATCACAGCAGGGAAGCAGCATCTCTGTCAGGGAAATGTTTGTAAAGGCTGAATATTGAGCATTAAATTGCTTGGGAACAAGTACATCATGGTCTGCCAATAAGATCTTGGAAAGGCAAAGGTGTTTGAGGAAATTTTAGTCCTGGAAAGTATCTTTGAGTCTGTTTTTGGATGGCTGAGGAAGAAAAAAAATAATGTTAATTATGTATCTGAGATTGGCAGCAACAGTTTGTATTTTTTAAAAATTAGTTGTTAATTAAGACTCAAGAAATGGTGACCAGTATGTTGACTTAACCTGTGGAAATAAATTAGATGGCTTTTGAAGAAATCTTAAAAGTTGAAAATAAAACAATGTTGGACATATATCACAAGTGTTAAAGAGAAAAGGAAGCATTAAAATAAAAGGTGAAAAAGTGAAAATTTTTGGTTGATAACTACAAACATTGTTGTAGGTCTTCCTGTTGGGGAGAAGAAGCAGTGGATGGAAGGGCTTGCTTGGCCATGTGAATGCAGTTCTGCCATGTGGTGGCTGGATGCTTCAGCAGAGAGACCCCCTGTATTCCCTGTTCTTTTTTTTAAGCTTGTAAAATTTAAATGTAGAGAAGAAGAAGAAAGACCAACCTTGAAGAAAAGTTCAAAGCAAGAAGCAGTGGGACTTGATAGGAGAGCTAAGAGTCAGAAAGAGTTAAAGTCTGTGTCTATGGGAAAGACACATGGATATTGAATTGGAGCAAGAGAGGTCTTTAGAGAAATTGGCAGGTGGCAACCAGGCCCAGCCTGGCATTTTTAGCTGCGAGAAAGAAACTGTGAGGAACACAGGGGCAAAGGGTGCAGGTGGGATTTTAGATCTACCACTTCAGGCAAACTGGCTGAGCTAAGTAGCTTAAGCTGGCTGCAAATGACTGAGGGGGAGGGGAAGCATATGCTGTCTAAGGAACACAGGGCTGGGTAGTAAACAGGGTCTTGCCCTTTGTTTCTGGAAAGAAGGCTAAGCCAAATAGATGTTAGCCTGCTGCAAATGATGGGGGAGCAGGGGAAGAAGCTTCCTAGCAGGGCACAGGGGACATGAAGCCAGAAATCTTGAGAGAGAGGACAGTCTTAGCCATGAGAAGGAGTCCCTCAACCAAGGGAAAGCATCTTAGAATGAGGGTTACCACAGGTTCTGTGGTATTATGGACAGCTGTTAGCTGTGAAAGATCCCTCTGTGGAGCTTGGGAGATGGGAAGAGTGGAGGGCTAGGGAGCCACTGCCATCTTGTCCTTGAGCTGGAGAACATGTGGAGAGAGAGACCTAGTCTTTTTGAACTAGGCATTAGTTAGACTGTAGCTGAGAGTCAGAGAGAGAGAAAGAGGGGGGAGGGTGAACAGAGAGAGATGGTACTCATGGTTTTTGCAGGCACCAGCAGGGGGGTGCTTGTGGAGCTGGCTGTGCAAGCATTGTCCACCACCTGTGGGAAACGTTGTAGGCCCACTTTCCAAGCATGGGCATGGATTTCTTGTTGCATTGGTCTGCACCATCTTTTGTCAGGGGCAGATGTCTCAGGGAGGCTGGGTTTACCACAGAGGAGCAGAAGTGAAGCAGGCGTGCTCACACCTCACCAAGCAGATTCAGAGGGGCTTGCACTAGTGAGGGAAACAAACTCAACTTGATTTTAGTGGAGGCAGGTGCAGGTCTCTCGGGTGAGAATGCTCATTCTGAACCCCAGATACCATGAGGGTGGGCACATAGCAGAATGAAGACTGTGGAGGTGCACAGTGACAGGTCTGTGTGCCGAGATTGGCCACCATCTGGGGGTCTTGGGATGCCCAGCAAATAGAGACAGGAAATGTGCAGGCACGTGCTGAGAGAGGACCAGGAGAATTCTGGCATCATGGCTTACAGGAAGTATAGCAGACTCAGCCAGCACGGTTCTTGTAGCTGCATAAGTGTTCATGCCCCATGTTGGACACCAGCTGTGGGAATAAACTATGTGGGGGAGTCTGCCGGTGGGGACAAAGTCACATGGCTGTCCTGTTGAGGGGTCCCGGTGGGCTTTCCACACCGCTGGTGTAGTGTCCCACATTCATGCAGCAGCTGGTGGGCCGGCGGCTGCATCAGCAAGGTTCAGAGTTCCAAATGGTGGAATCCTAGCAGCAGGTCCAGGAGACATGTGGAGTCCAGGAGTTTCCCCAAGCTTTAGTTGTTCATGGAATGGGGAATGGGTGTAAATGGTTCCCACTCTCCCAAAAGCAAGGGGACGGCTGGCTTAAATAGGGAGGGTGAACAGGGGAGAGAATAACTTAATTAGCTATGCCCCTGGCCTTCAGATATCTCATTAATATTTTAAACTCTGGAGGTGGAGACCTGTTAATCATGCCCTCCACCTGTGCCCTAAGTGACTGATGAGTGCAGTTGAATAGAGATTCGAACTCTTTACAGAAACATCAACTGTAACATCCACTCAGGGTTATCTGCTTTCTAATAGTTGTCTTAACTCAGGAACTCCAAATACTTTTCATTTCTTATATCTATAGAATAGTTATGTTCCTTACATAGGATAGTTATTTCAGCTCTAATATAAGTATTTACTTGTACATTTTATACAAAACAACGATATATACATAGCTGGGTGGTAAGGTGTTTATGAGAAAATCAAAACAACATATCTTTACTGAACCATCACCTCTAACATGCATTCAGTTTTTCAGCTTTCTAACAGTTGTATTTCATTCCGGTACTACAAATGGTTTTCTTTTCTTGTATCTATAAATTAGGGTTTGTTTTTTTTTTCAGTAAATAATTTAGTGCTTTTCAGCTTTAATATAGGTTCTTACTTGTACATTTTATGTAAAACAATAAAATATGCATGGCTGGGTGGTACAATGTCAGGCCATGGAAGAGTGTCCTGGTTCTTGGGTTGTGGGTTTGGCCATGCTCTCAGAACCCAGGCTCCTCTCATGAGGTCTAATCTTCATTTCACCTTTACCCTTCAGTCATGTACACAGGTGGAGGGTGTGACAAACAGTCCCCAGGCCCTAGAGAGATTTACATACTAATGAGGTACCTGAAGGCCAGAGGGTGGAGCTGACTAAGCATTCCTCCACAGCCCCTCCCCTTTCTTCCCCTCCCTATTTAACTCAGGTCTGGCCTGGGCTTTTTTTTTTTTGCCGCTGGGGTGGGTGGTGTGTATCCAGATCCATCCACCATCTGCCCTGCCAATAAACAGGTTTTGGAAACCCAAAGACTTCCTCATGTGTTGGGGCTGCGCTGTGAGGAACCATGAGGAACTGTGGTGAGCAGCCAGGCCTAACTTCCAGTTGGAGGAACCCAGGGCGTTCTTAGCCTACTACACACAGCGTGACATGAGAGACCCTGTGGTTCCCTATCTTTTATTTTTTTTCCTACAGTACAGTGTTTATACAATAATCAAAACATCATGTCTTTAAAGAAAGATCACAAATAACATGCATTAAGGTTTTTGAGCTTTCTAACAGTTGTCTTTAACTCGTGAACTGCAAATGCTTTTCTTTTCTTTTATGCATATAGAAAGTTTGTTCACTACATAGTATACTGCTTGCCAGCTCTACTATAAGTAATTACTAGTAGATTTTACACAAAATAATGATATATGCATGGCTGGGTGGTAAAGTGTATATGGCAAAATCAAAAGAACACGTATGTCTTTACAGGAACATGACCTGTAACTTGCATTCAATGCTTTCAGTTTTCTAATAATTGTCTTAACTGAGGACCTACAAATGGTTTTCTAATTTTATATCCATACAATAGTTATGTTCCTTACATAGGATAGTGATTTATGCTCAAATATAAGCACTTACTTGTATATTTTATACAAATCAATGAATATACATGACCGAGTGGTACACTGTTTATGAAAAAATCAAAGCAACATGTCTTTACAGAAACATCACCTGTAACTTGCATTCAGTGTTTTGAAATTTCTAATATTTGTCTTAACTCAGGAACTACACATGTTTTTTTCTTGGATCTATACAGTAGTTATGTTCCTTACACTGGATAGTAATTTCAGCTCTAATATAATTATTTAAATGTACATTTTATAAAAAAAAACAACAACAACAACAACAAAAAAAAACCAATTAAATGTGCATGGCCGGGTGATACACTGCTTATGAGAAAATCAAAATCACATGCTTTACTGAAACATCACCTGTAATATGCATTCAGTGTCATCAGCTTTCTAATCAACTTGGTAACTACAAATTCTTTTCTCTTCATGATTCTATACAGTAGTTTAATTCATTACATTGTGTAATAATTTTAAGCTCTACAATAAATAATTACTCTTATATTTTATAAAAAAAGAAATATGCAAGGCCGGGTGGTACAGTGGTTATGAGAAAATCAAAACTACATATCTTAACAGAAACAACAACTGCAACATGCATTCAGTGTTTTCAGATTTCTAATAGTTGTTTTTTACTCAGTTACTTCAAATGCTTTTCTTTTCTTGTATCTACACATTAGTTTTGTTCATTACATTTCATAGTGCTTTTCAGCTCTAATATAGGTACTTACTTGTACATTTTCTACAAAACAATGTAATATCTATGGCTGTGTGTTTATGATAAAATCAAAACAAAATGTATTTACAAAAACATCATCTATAGCATGCATTCAGTTTTTTCAACTTTCTAACAGTTGTCTTTAACTTGTGTAATACAAATGTTTGTCTTGTATCTATGCAGAAGGGTTGTTCATTATATACTATAGTATTTTTCAGATCTAATATAGGTAATTACTAGTACATGTTACACAAAACAATAAAAAAATTCATGGCCAGGTTATACAATGCTTATGAGGAAATCAAAACAGTATGTCTTACAATAACATCACCTGTAACATGCATTCAGTGTTATCATCTTTCTAATAGGTGTCTTAAAGTTAGGAAGTAGAAATACTTTTCTCTTCATGAATCTATACAGTAGGTTAGTTCATTACTTTGTATAATGCTTTTTAGCTCTAAAATAGGTACTTACTTGTGTATTTTATACAAAAAATGAAATATGCATGGCTAGGTTTTCAGTGTATATGAGAAAAACAAAACAACATGTCTACAAAACTGTCACCTGTAACATGCATTTAGTGTTTTAAGATTTCTAATATTTGTCTTAACTCAGGAACTACAAATGGTTTTCTTTTCTTGTTTCTATACAATAGTTATGTTCTATACATTGGATAGTGGCTACAGCACTAATAAAAGTATTTAAATGTACTTTTTATACAAAACAATAAAATATGCATGGCCCAGTGGTACAGTTTTTACGAGGAAATTAAAACAACACTTGTTTTCAGAAACATCACCTTTAAAATATGTTCAGTGTATTCAGCTTTCTAATCACTGTCTTTTACTTGGGAAATGATTATCTTTTAGTGTATCTATACAGAAGGTTTGATCTTTGCAATGTATAGTGCTTTTAAGACTTAATATGGGTACTTATTTGTAATTTTTATAAAAAACAGAAATATGCATGTCCAATTAGCACAATGTTTATGATAAAATAAAACAGCCTGTCTTTACAGAAATGACAACTGTAACCTGTATTCAGTGTTTTTTAAATTTATTTTTTACTGGATATTTTATTTACATTTCAGATGCCATCCCCTTTCCCCATTTTCCCACCCTAAAAACCCCTATCCCATGCCCCTTTCTTCTTGTTGCATTTATACAATTTTTTAATGTTAATTAAAAGTTTTATAAGTTTGGTAATACTCAATATCAATTAGAAGTGAAACCCAATACCCAACCTAGATATATCAACTTGCTTTGACTGGTGGAGACACGACAACATCTGCCTCCATGATTCCTTCTCTCTTTCTCTCTTGTCACCTAGCTCCTCTTCTTCTCCTCCTCCTCTTCCTCCTCCTGCTCCTCCTCCTCCTCCTCCTCTCTTTACTCCTCCTTCTCTCTTTACTCCTCCTCTTCCTCTCCATACTCCTCCCACCTTAGCTCCTCCTACATATCACCCTTCCTGTTAAGATAAACATTTCTCTCAAAATACAATTAGAGCATAACCATACAAATTTGTGTCAATAATGTACAAGATAGACATAATACCTAGTCTGTCATTTTATTGACTAACCAGAAGCTCTGTCATCTCTCCTAACTAAGAGACTTATTTCTGAACCTGGCTTTTTCCTTAGCTTTGGAATGAATATCAGCTGAAAACCATCCTCTCAAATCTTTTCTCTCAAAGTAAATAGCCAAGATTGGCTATGAGACGATAAGTCTTTAACCTTGTCAGAAATCCAGAATGACTGAGTTAACTGAAATTATGAGAAGCACAAAGCATAGCTTCTAAAACTTAGCCAATTTATAGATACCACTCAACACCTGAAAAGTTCCTATACTACAAAACATTGGAGCATCTGATCCTCAGCCTTCTAGCCCAGGATAATCTGACAGACATAGTGATGCAGAATTATTAAGGGCTGATTACTCTGTCTTCACAGATATAATCAGTCAACTATTCTGCAAGTGTGTCCTTTTCTGGACAGTAATTCATCTGCAGATGAAAAGAGACAATTCTTGTCTAGTGGCTGTCTCACCACAACAGGAGAAACTCCAAAGATGCTCAATTTCTTCTTAGAATCCAACACAGGAAGCTGTCAGGAGCAGACAGGTCTCTAATCAAAATCAACATTAATACAGAAATGTTTGTAACGTCAATTCTGTGGACTTCTGATGTTTTGAAAACCAACTATATATGTAAGGTAATCTGGACTGTTGTCTGTTAACTCCTCTCACCTATTTCTAAATAAAACATAGAAAATACCTTAACAATAAACTCAAAGCCATGAATTTGCTACAGACCCTTAACTCATAGGGTAACCATCTCAAACCATGTAAGAAAGTTAAAGATGGACTAGGTCTAAGACTTGTATTCCTAAATGTGTTATACAGGCACAATGGCTATGAGAGTAAGAATATTCATCTCACTTTTATATCAATAAATAGCTTGTACCAATGAAAATCTTAAATTTAAAGTCAAAGTAAATTTTGTACCATTTAAAAAATAATAACTTTATCTTAATAAGAATTATATGTATAATTCTACCAATAAGTTATGGCTATGAAATAAATCCTAGCTAATTCTTCCTGTCTGACAAAACAACTACTTTAACTCTGGAAATAAAAATGCTTTTTTTTGTGTGTATCAACAAAATAGTTTGTTCATTACATATATAGTGATTTTCAACTCTAAGATAGGTATGTACCTGGACATTTTATACAAAACAATGAAATATCCATGGTCGGGTGGTACAGTGTTTATGAGAAAATCAAAACAACATGTCTTTTCAGAAATATCACACGTAACATGCATTCAGTGTTTTCAGCTTTCTAATAGTTGTCTTTAACTCATGAAATGCAAATGCTTTTCTTTTCTTGTATCTATGTAGAAGGTTTGTTCTTTATATAGTATAGTGCTTTTCAGCTAAAGAATGGGTAATTACTTGTACATTTTACACAAAACAATGAAATATACATGGCTGGTGGTACAGTGGTTATTCAAAAATTGAAACAACATGTCTTTACAGAAACACTACCTGTAACATGCATTCAATGTTTTCAGCTATCTAATAGTTGTTTTTACCTCGGGAACTTAAAATGTTTTCTTTCTTGTATCTACAAAATAGGCTTTTTCATTACATTGTATAGTTCTTTTCAGCACTGATATAGGTACTTACTTTTACATTTTATACAAAAAAATGAAATATTGATGGCCCAGTTGAACAATGTTTATGAGGAAATCAAAATAATACATCCTTTTAGAACCATGACCTGTAACATGCATTCAATGATTTCAGCTTTTTAATAGTTGTGTTTAACTCAGGAACTAAAAATAATTTTCTTTTTGTGTATCAACAAAATAGGTTTTTTCATTACATATATAGTGAGTTTCAGCTCTAATAAAAGTAATTCGTTCTGCATTTTATCCAAACAAAATGAAATATACATGGCCTGGTGTTACAGTGTTATGACAAAATCTAAATAACCTATCTTTACAGAAACCTCACCTGTCACATGCATTCAAGTTTTTCAGCTTTCTAATTGCTCTTTAACTTAGAAACTACAAACTTTTCTTTTCTTGTATTTATTCAGAAGGTTTTTTTCTTTCCTCAGTATAGTTTTTTCAGCCTTAATATAGGTACTTATTGCACATTTTATAAAGAAAAATGAAATATGCATTGCCAGGTTGTACAGTGTTCATGAGAAATTCAAACCAACATGTCTTACAGAAACATCACCTGTAACATGCATTCAGTGTATTCTTATTTTTTATGGTTGTATATAACTCAGGAACTACAAATGCTTTGTTTCTTGTTTCTATACAGAACGTTTGTTCTTTATATGATATGGTGCTTTTTAGCTCTAATATAGGTATCTACTTGTACAATTAATACAATACAATGAAATATGCATGGCTGGGTGGTACAGTGTTTATGTAAAAATCAAAACAAAATGTCTTCACAGAACCTCACCTGTAATGTGCATTCAGGTTTTTAGCTTTATAATAGCTGTCTTTAACTCAGGAACTACAAATGCTTTTCTTTTCTGTACAGGTTTGTTCTTTACACAGATCTGGACAGGTTTGTTCTTTACACAGTGTAGTGCTTTTCAGCTCTAATATAGGTACTTACTTGTACATTTTATACAAAAAAATGAAATATGCATGGCCCAGTAGTAGAGTGTTTATGAGGAAATCAAAACAACATTTCTTTTCAGAAACATAACTTGTAACTTGTGTTCAGTGTTTTCACCTTTCTAACCATTGTCATTTACTCAGGAACTATAAATGATTTTCTTTTAGTGTATCTGTATAGATGGTTTGATCTTTACAGAGTGTAGTGATTTTCAACTCTAATATAGGTACCTACTTCTACATTTTATACAAAAGAATGAAATATGCATGGCGGGGTAGTACACTGTTTATGAAAAAATCAAAACAACATGTTATTTCAGAAACATCATCTGTTACATGAATTCTGTGTTTTCAAGTTTCTAATAGTTGCCTATAAGTCAGAAACTACAAATGCTATTTTTTTTGTGAATCTATACAGTAGGATTTTTCATTACATATAGTGCTTTTCAGCTATATTATAGGTAAGTACTTGTACATTTTATACAAAACAATAAATTATGCATGGCAGAGTGGTACAGTTTTTATGAGAAAATGAAAACAACATGTCTTTACACAAACATCACCTCTAACACGCATTCAGTCTTTTCAGCTTTCTAATAGTCATCTTTAACTTGGGAACTACAAATGCTTTTCTTTTCCTGTATCTATATAGAAGGATTAGTTTAGTACTTTTAGCTGTAATATTGATACTTACTTGTACATTATATACAAAAAGATAAAATTTGCATGGCCTGGTGGTACAGTGTTTCTGTCAAAATCAAAACAATTCTTAACAGAAATATGACCTATAACATGCATTCAGGTTTTTTTTCTTTTATTACTTTTTTTATTATTATCAAATAATAATTTTTATTTTTTAACACAGGGGTTATAAACACAAAAATGCAGGATGTGGGGAAGGGGATGACACAGGAGCATAGGTGTTCAGAGGGAGTACAGATATCTTTCAGAACAGGGTATCAGCTGGGTGAAGGTTCAGGGGTTAGGTCAATATAACTCTGCCTATGATTCACTTGTCCTTATCTAATTTGGTACTATCTGCCAAGGCTGCCTATTTACATGGTCTATGACTACTCAGGGTGGTAGATTTCCACAAAAGCTGTCTGTTTACAATAGTTTATAGCCATCTGTTTCAGTGTTTTTCCATATAGACCCAAGACTTTGTGTTAGCATGCATGTATGTCAGCCCTATTGCTAATTTTAGGCTTATGGCTGATTTTAGGCCTTCAATGTATAAGCAGGGCTGCCTCTGACATCTCCTCCCTTCTCCAAGTATAGAAGGGATATGGCGATTCTCATCTTGCCAAGGCAGGGATAGAGGCCTGACCTCCAGTAATTAAAGGGGACCTTGTAATGGCACCAGTTCTCCTGTCGTTGTCCAGTAAGATATGAGGGCCATACCCATCCTGATGTCTTTTTCCTATAGAGGGGATACTTTTGACATCAACCCCTATGCAGTTAGGCTTGTCCCTCATGGAACCCAGAAACATATTTTTAACTTTTTATTTATATTCCCTTGCAGTGCTTAGCCTCACAGTTTAAGCAAGAATTCAGATCGCCAGTTAGAGGGGGTTCTGGGTAGCCCATTTCTGCTTGGTCTAAGAGTGGAAGTCCGCTCTTTCAGGGTGGATGTAGATGGGATTTGGGAACACCCTGGATAGAGTAATAACCTCATCTTGAGTCTAGTGGTCTTTCATACCTAACTTATGATAATGTATCTGAATAATAAATTTTGCTCTCAGATTATCTATGTTTTGTTTCACAAAGTTAGTCAGCCTACTTAAGATCCAGGGACCAAAGAAAATAAGCAAAAATAACCAAATTAATGGTCCCAAGATGGAAGGAAGTAGGGTTAACAATCATGGAGAGGTTGAAGACCAATTCTTGTACAAGCTCTCATTTTTTCTCTTTCTCTCTCTTTTCTCAAGACCTTCTCTGACCTTTTTCATGATATCTTTAATCATCCCTGTTTTGTCTGTGTAAAAGCAACATTCTCTTTAAGGGCTGTATATCAAATAATGCTGTACTCAGTCTTTTCTATTGTAAAAGAGTAAATCAAGTCCAATAAATTCCTTTTGCAATTTTTGGCAATCACTTCAGACAGTGAAAGGAGGGATTTCTTCAGATTAGTAATGTCAATCTCTAGCTGTTTGATGTCCTTGCTGAAGGCCCATCGAAGGTCTGAGTAGTATAAGTCGGGAAGCCAGCATCAGAATTAGAATTCCTAACAGACATCATGGGTGATTAAATTTTACCTGGAAAAAAAAGAAGGGAATTCTCAGGGAGATTTCTCTTCCCTGGTTGTCAATTGTAATTCATCTTATTTATAATTGGGCCTAGTTATGTGAGGGTATCTATTTATTTCATAAATAGAAGTGCAAATGAAAAGAACACTGAGATTCCACCTCACACCAGTCAGAATGGCTAACATGGAAAACACAGGTGACAGCAGATGCTGGCAAGGATGTGGAGAAAGAGCTTTGTACAAGGAGATAAGTATAGATCAATTTGCATTCTACTACTTGCTGACCTAAAGTTGGTCCAGCACCATTTGTTGAAAATACTGTCTTTTTTCCACTGGATTGTTTTAGTTCCTTTGTCAAAGATCAACTGACCATAGGTTTGGGGGTTCATTTCTGGGTTTTCTATTCTATTCCATTGATCCTCCTGCCTATCTCTGTTCCAACTCTGCAGTTTTTAACACTATTGCTTTGTAGTATAGCTTGAAATCAGGGATTGTGATTTCTCCAGAAGTTCTTTTATTGTTGAGAGTAGTTTTTGCTATTTTGAGTTTTTTGTTATTCCTAATGAATTTTAAGATGGCTCTTTCTATCTCTGTGAATAATTGAGTAGGAATGTTGATGAGTATTGCATTAAATATGTAGATTGCTTTAGGCAATACGGCCATTTTTATTATATTAATCCTGCCAATCCATGAGCATAGGAGATCTTTCCATCTTCTGAGATCTGTTTCAATTTCTTTCTTCAGGGGCTTGAAGTTTTTGTCATAAAGGTTTTTTACTTGCTTAGTTAGATTCACACCAAGATTTCTTAACAGAAACATCACCAGTAACATGCATTCAGTGTTTTCAGCTTTCTAATAGTTGTTTTTAACTCAGGAACTACGAATTTTTTTCTTTTTGTATTTATACAGAAGGTTTCTTTATTACTCCCTATAGTGCTTTTCAGCTGCAATTCATGTACTTTCTTGTACACTGTACACAAAACAATGAAATATGCAAAGCGGGATTGTACAGTGTTTATGTGAAAGTTAAAACAATATGTCTTAAGAGAAATATCACCTGTAACATGCATTCAGTGTTTTCGGCTTTTTAATAGTTGTCTTTAACTTTAGAACTAGAAATTATATTCAGAACAATACTTCATTACATAGTATAGTCCTCAGAAGTAGTATAGTTACTTACTTGTATATTCTATTAAAACAATAAAATATGAATGTCTTGGTGGTACAGTGTTTGTGCAAAAATCAAAACAACATGTCTTAATGGAAACATCACATGTAATATGCATTCACAGTTTTCAACTTTCTAATATTTGTCTTTAATTTGGAAAATATTAATGGTTTTCTTTAATTGTATCTATACAGAAGGTTTCTTCACTACTTAGCATAGTGCTTCAATTGTAATATAGGTACTTACTTGTACATTTTATACTAAACTATGAGATATGCATGAATGGTTGTTACAGTGTTTATGCAAATATCAAAGTAACATTTCTTAATGGGAAGATCAACTATAACATGCTTTCACTTTTTCAACTTGCTAATAGTGGTCTTTAATTCAAGAACTATGAATAGTTTTCTTTTCATGTATCAATACTGAAGGTTTCTTCATTAAACCGTAGTGTGCTTTTTAGCTGCAACTCATGAACTTATGTATTCTACACTAAATAATGAAATAGGCATGGCCTGGTAGGACAGTGTTTATTTTAAAGTCAAAACAACATGTCTTAACAGAAACATCACCTGTAACATGCATTCACTTTTTTCAGGTTGCTAATCATGGTCTTTAACTCGAGAATTACTATTGGTTCTCTTTTCATGCATCTATACAGAAGGTTTTTTTCATTACATAGTATAGTGCTTTTCAGCTACAATTCATCTACTTATTTGAACATTATACACAAAACAATGAAATATTCATGGCTGGGTTGTACAGTGTTTTTGTGAAACAAAATAACATATCTTAACAGAAACATCACCTGTAACATGCATTCAGTGTTTTTAGCTTTCTAATAGTTTTCTTTAAATTGGGAACTCAAATGCTCTTCTTTTTCTGTATCTATAGAGATGGATTCTTCAATATATAGTTTAATGCTTTTCTGCTGTAATACAGATACTTATCGGTATATTATATACACAAAGATAAAATTTGCATGGCCTGGTAGTACAGTGTTTCTGTGAAAATTAAAACATTTCTTAACAGAAACATCACCTACAACATGCATTCTTTTTTTTCAGCTTTCTAGTATTCTTTTTAACTCAGGAACTAGAAATGATTTACTTTTCATGTATCTATACAGTAGGTTTATTTATTACACATGATAGTGCTTTTCAGCTGGAATATACATACTTATGTACATTTTGTACAAAACAATGTAATACGCATGGCTAGGTAGTACTGTGATTATGCAAAATTAAAAACAACAAGTCTTAACAGAAGCATCACCTGTGACAAAAATTCAGTATTTACATCTTTCTTATAGTTGTTGCTAACTTGGGAACTACAAATGCCTTTCTTCTTCTGTATCTTTACAAAAGGTTTCTTCATTACATTGTATAGTGCTTTTTAGCTGTAATATATTTACTTACTTGTACATTTTATTTAAAAAACAATGTAATATGCATAGCCAGGTGGTACAGTGTTTATGTGAAAATCAAAACAACATGACTTATCAGAAACATCACCTTTAACATGCATTCAGTGTTTTCAGCATTCTACTAGTTGTCTTTAAATTGTGAAATACGAATGGCTTTCTTTACATGTATCAATACAGGTTTTTTCATTACAATGTAGAGTGCTTTACAGCTGTAAAATAGATACTTATTTGTTCGCTCTATACAAATGAAATATTCATGGTTAAAGTACAGTGTTTATATGAATATCAAAATACCAAGTTTTAACAGAAACATCAATTATTACATGCTTTCAGCATTTTCAGCTTTGTAAGTTTTTCTTTAACTTGGGATCTATGAATGCTTCTCTTTTCATTTATCTATACAGGTTTCTTCACTATACAGTATAGTGTTTTTAATCATTAATATAGGTACATTCTTGTACTTACTAAACATACAATGCAATATGCATAGCCAGGTGGGACAATGTTTATGCAAAAATCAAACAACGTGTCTTAACTGAAACATCACCTGTAACAATCATTCACTGTTTTCAGCTTTCTAATAGTAGTCTTATCTCAGGAACTACAAATGCTTTTCCTTTCCTGTATCTATACAGAAGGTCTTCTCACTAAATAGTATAATTTTCACATGTAATATAGGTACTTAGTCATACATTCTTCACAAATCAATGAAATATGCATTACCAGGTAGTATTGTGTTTATGTGAAAATCTAAACATATCTTACAGATACAATACCTTTGACATTCATTTAATGCTTTCTGGTTTCTAATATATGTATTTTAACTTGGGAATAACATAGGTTTTTTTTTTCATGTATCTATACAGAAAGTTTCTTCATTACATAGGTCAGTGATTTTCAGCTTTAATACAGGTACTTACTTTTTATACAAATCAGTGAAATATGCATGGCTGAGTGATACTGTTTTTAGGTTAAAATCAATACAACATGTCTTAAAAGAAACATCACCTGTGAAATACATTCACTATTTTTAGCTTTCTAATAGTTGTCATTTAACTGGAGAACAACCTATGGATTTCTTTTTGTGTATCTCTATAAGTTGTACTTTCATTACATTATATACTTCATTTCAATTGTAATACTGGTACATTCTTTTACATTCTACACAAATCAGTGAAATATTCATGGCCGCTTTTTACTGTGTTTATGTGAAATTCAAAACAACATGTCTTAACAGAAATATCACCTATGAAATTCATTCAGTGTTTGCAGATTTCTTATAGTTGTCATTATCTCAGCAACCACAAATAATTTTCTTTTTGTGTACCCATATAGAAAGTTTCTTTATTACATAGTAGACTACTTTTCCATTGTAATACAGATACTTACTTGTATATTCAATATAAATCAATGAAATATGCATGGCTGGGTAGTGCTCTGTTTAGTTGAAAAACAAAGCATGTCTTAACAGAAACATCACCTGTCACATGCATTCAGTG
This sequence comes from Rhabdomys pumilio, assembly GCA_030674055.1. NCBI lineage: Eukaryota > Metazoa > Chordata > Mammalia > Rodentia > Muridae > Rhabdomys > Rhabdomys pumilio. Next base: position 51,038,612 of record JANHMN010000019.1, on the reverse strand, counting down.
TTTTCAACTTTCTAATTGTTATCTTTTTACTCAGGAAAAAATGTATGGTTTCTTTTCTTGTGTTTATGCAGACAGTTTTTTCGTCACATAATATAGTGCTGTCCGACTGTAATCTAGTAACTTACATGTACAATCTTTAGAAATCAATAAAACATGCATGGCCAGGTGGTACTGTGTTTATGTGAAAATCAATACATGTCTTAAGAGAACCATCACCTGTGACTGGCACACAGTGTTCTAAGCTTTTAATAGTTGTCCTTAAACTTGAGAACAAAGTATGATTTCCTTTTTTGGTATGTATAGAGAACTTTTAGTCATTACATATTATATTGCTTTTCAGGGATAAAATAGTTACTTACTCAATAATTCTACACAAATCAATGAAATATGCATGGCCAGTTGGTACCGTGTTTGTGAAAAAAAAAAGGTTGTCTTAACAGAAACAGCACCTGTGACATGCAGTGTTTTCAGCTTTCTATAGTTGTCTTTCAACTTGAGAACAATGTATGAATTTCTTTTTTTGTGCCTATAAAAAACTTTTATTCATTGCATAGTATCATGCCTTGTACCTGCAATATAGGTACTTGCACTTACATTATAAAAAAAATCAGTGAAATATGCATGACTGGGTTGTAAGGTGCTTATGCAAAAATCTAAATATATTTTAACAGAAACATCACCTTTGACGTGCATTTTGTGTTTTCAGATTTCTTTTTTTTTAATTTAAAACACTTTATTTATCAATATTTGTATAAACACATACATGCATACATATATACATACACATATAAATGATAACCAAATAATAAAATGCATTCAAAAAGTATGGGGGGGTTGGGAAGAGTGGGAGGAAGGAAAGAAAGGGGAAAGTTAGTGTTCATATATGAAATTCTCAAAAAGGAATCCAGTTTTTCAAAATGTTCAACAGACCAACCAACACTTTACAATATGAAAGCAAATATGACCTACAACCATGTAGAAGGACACCTCAACTCACTACAAACTTTGAAGTTCAAAATAAGATCAATAAAAAATTATTTCACCCAGCATACTAACACAAACTACAGTAACGTTTTATAATTCAAAGTATTTCTAAGAACAAGAAAATAGATTGTCAGGAACTAAGTCAGAAGAACCAGGGGTACACTGTGTGTTAATTTTTTTTTTATCAAATCATAATTTTTACTTTTTAACACAGGGGTTATAAACACAAAAATGCAGAATGTGGGGAAGGGGATGACACAGGAACATAGATGTTCATGGGGAGTACAGATATCTTTCAGAACAGGGTATCAGCTGGGTGAAGGTTTAGGGGTCAGATCACTATGACTCTTCCTATGATTCCCTTGTCATAATCTAATTTAGTACTATCTGCCAAAGGCTGCCTATTTACAAGGTTTATGACTAGTCAGGCTAGTAGTTTTCAACAAAAGCTGCCTGTTTACAATAGTTTATAGCCCTCTGTTTCAGTGTTTTTCCATAGAGACCCAAGTCTTTGTGTTAGCAGGCATATATGTCCGGCCTATTGCTGATTTTAGGCTTATGACTGATTTTAGGTTTTCAGTGTATAAGCAGGGCTGCCCCTGACATCTCCTCCCTTCTCCAAGTATAGAAGGGCTGTGGCGATTCTAATCTTGCCAAGGTGGGGATAGAGGCCTGACCTCCAGTAATTAAAGGGGACATTGTAATGGCTCCAGTCCTCCTGTCGTTGTCCAGTGAGGCATAAGGGCCATACTCGTCCTGATGTCTTTTTCCTGGAGAGGGGATACTTTTGACATCTACCCCTATGCAGTCAGGCTTGTCCCTCAGGGAACCCAGAAACATATTTTTAACTTTTATTTATATTCCCTTGCAGTGCTTAGCCTCGCAGCCTCAGCAAGAATTCAGATTGCCAGACAGAGGGGGTTCTGGGTGGCCCCTCTCTGCTTGGTCTAGGGGTGGAAGCCTCCTCTTTTAGGATGGGTGCAGATGGGACTTAGGAACACCCTGGATAGAGAAACAACCTCATCTAGACTCTCGTGGTCCTCCAAAGCTAACATATGATAATGTATCTGAATAGATTTTGCTATCAGATTATCTGTCTGTTGTTTCACAAAGTTAGTCATCCTATTGAAGGCTCAGGGACCAAAGGAAATAAGCAAAAATAACCCAATTAATAATCCCAAGATGGAAGGAAGTAAGGTTAACAATCATGGAGAGGTTGAAGACCAATTCTTATACAAGCTCTCCTTTTTCTCTTTCTTTCTCTGTCTTTTCTCAAGACCATCTCTGACCTTTTTCATGTTCTCTTTAATCATCCCTGTTTTGTCTATGTAAAAGCAGCATTCTTCTTTAAGGGCTGTACACAGACTAGAGCTATTTACAGTCTTTTCTATTGTAAAAGAGAAAATCAGATCCAATAAAGTCCTTTGGAATTTTGGGGGATCGCATCAAACAGCGAAATGAGGGATTTCTTCAGATTAGTGATGTCAATCTACAGCTGTTTGATGTCCTTGTCAAAGGCCCATTGGAGGTCTGAGTAGTATAAGTCCAGAGGCCAGCATCAGGATTAGAACTCCTAATGGCAGACATCACAGGTGATTAATTTTTACCTGGAAGAGAGAAAAGAAAGGAATTCTCAGGGAAACTTCTCTTCCCTGGATGACAATTGTTATTCATCTTACTTATAATTGGGCCTGGTTTTGGGGAGGTATCTATTTAATTCATTAATCCTTTTGGTGGCCATTTAGTTGTGCCTTCTGTGGTATTAAACAGTCATATCAATCCTTGGCCCCATATAGGAACTGGGTCCTGGCCATTCCATTTAAGGGTAAAAAGGTCCTTCCACATAGTTGTGACATAGTTTTTGTTGGTCTCAGTGATGCCAGAGGCAATCAGCGGCAGATTTGCTGTGAGTTTTCAGTTTTAGAAAGTTAAGAGTAAACAAGACATGCTCCTTCCACCCTCAAAGAGTCATAAAGACACTATTTAAAGAAATATAATTCATTATTAATAATCTCTTTTATCAAAGGACTATTATAAAACAGCCAACAGTTAATAAATCTATATAATGTATTAATTAGTGAGAGCTTCTTCTACTTTTTGTAAAATTACTCCTCTTTTGTCAATTAATTGTTGAAGGAAATTAAGATTTGCATCTCTCTTAAGATTATTAAACAGAGACATAAATTCTTTTGTGAAGAGCTTAAAATAAGATCTTAACCAATAAGCATCTCCTGGAAACTTTTGAAAATCTTTTGAAATAAGTAAACTATCTTTCTTTCTTTTGTTTTTTGTTTTTGTTTTTGGTTTTTTTTTTTGCCAGACCAATTATCTGTTATTTCTTTTTTATTGAATATTTTACGTATTTACCTTTCACTATTATCTCCTCTTCCTTCCTCCCCCCAAACCCTTTCTCATACCCCCTCTTCCAATTTTTATGAGGATGTGCTCCCATCATTCTCCTAATCCCACCTCCCTGCTCTCACATTCCCCAACACTAAGGATTCAAACTTTCGGGGACCATTGCCCTCCACTTCAACTGTTGCCTAATGAGGATACCCTCAGTTACCTATACCAGTGGAGCCATGAGTTCCTCCCTTTATGTTCTTAGGCTGGAGTTTTAGTCCCTGGGAGCTCTGGTTGAGTATTTTACTACTCCTTCTAAAATAAAACCAAAGCACCCACAAGTGTCTACGCATTGTGTCTTAGGTATTGCGAGCTTTTGGGTTAATATCCACTTATCAGTGAGTGCATGCCATGTATGTTCTTTTGTGATTGGGTTATCTCACTCAGGATGATATTCTCAAGCTCCATCCATTTGCCTAAGAATTTCATGAACTCATTGTTTTTAATAGCTGAGTAGTACTCCATTGTGTAAATATACCACATTTTCTGTATCCATTCCTCTGTTGAAGGACATCTGGGTTCTTTCCAACTTCTGGCTATTATAAATAAGGCTGCTATGAACATAGTGGAGCATGTGTCCTTGTTGTATGTTGAGACATCTTTTGGGTATATGCCCAGGAGTGGTATAGCTGGATCCTCAGGTAATACTATGTTCAATTTTCTGAGGTACCGCCAGACTGCTTTCCATAGTGGTTGTACCAGCTTACAATCCCACCAACAATGGAGGAGTGTTCCTCTTTCTCCACATCCTCGCCAGCATCTGCTGTCACCTGTGTTTTTAATCTTAGCCATTCTGACTGGTGTGAGGTGAAATCTCAGTGTTGTTTTCATTTGCATTTCCCTGATGACTAGGGATGTTGAACACTTCTTTAGGTACTTCTCAACCATTAGAGATTCTTCAGTTGAGAATTCTTTGTTCAGCTCTGTACTCCATTTTTTAATAGGGTTATTTGATAGTCTAGAGTCTAATTTCTTCAGTTCTTTGTATACCTTGGATATTAGCCCTCTATCAGTTGTAGGATTGGTAAAGATCTTTTCCCAATCCGTTGGTTGCCGTTTTGTCCTATTGATGGTGTCCTTTGCTTTACAGAAGCTTTGCAGTTTTATGAGGTCCCATTTGTCAATTCTTGATCTAAGAGCACAAGCCATTGGTGTTCTGTTCAGGAACTTGTCCCCTATGCCCATGTGTTCAAGGCTTTTCCCTATTTTCTCTTCTATTAGTTTCAATGTAGCTGGTTTTATGTGGAGATCCTTGATCCACTTGGAGTTGAGCTTTGTACAAGGAGATAAGTATGGATCAATTTGCATTCTTCTACATGCTGACCTCCAGTTGGACCAGCACCATTTGTTGAAAATGCTGTCTTTTTTCCACTGGATGGTTTTAGCTCCTTTGTCAAAGATCAAGTGACCATAGGTGTGTGGGTTCATTTCTGTGTCTTCAATTCTATTCCATTGATCTTCCTGCCTGTCTCTGTTCCAATACCATGCAGTTTTTATCACTATTGCTCTATAGTATAGCTTGAAATCAGGGATGGTAATTCCCCCAGAAGTTCTTTTATCACTGAGAGTAGTTTTCGCTATCCTGGGTTTTTTGTTATTCCAAATAAATTTTAGAATTGCTCTTTCTATCTCTATGAAGAATTGAGTAGGAATTTTGATGGGAATTGCATTAAATCTGTAGATTGCTTTTGGCAATATGACCATTTTTACTCTATTAATCCTGCCAATCCAGGAGCATGGGAGATCTTTCCATCTTCTGAAATCTGTTTCGATCTCTTTTTTCAGGGGCTTGAAGTTTTTGTCATACAGGTCTTTTACTTGCTTGGTTAGATTCACACCAAGGTATTTTATATTATTTGTGACTATAGTAAAGGGCGTCGATTCCATAATTTCTTTCTCAGCCAGTTTATCTTTTGAGTAGAGGAAGGCTACTGATTTGTTTGAATTAATTTTATACCCAGCCACTTTACTAAAGTTGTTTATTAGGTTTAGGAGTTCTCTGGTGGAAGTTTTAGGGTCACTTAAGTATACTATCATATCATCTGCAAATAGTGAAATTTTGACTTCTTCCTTTCCAATGTGTATCCCTTTGACCTCCTTTTTTTGCCTAATTGCTCTGACTAGGACTTCCAGTACTATATTGAATAGGTAGCGGGAGAGTGGGCAGCCTTGTCTAGTCCCTGAATTTAGTGGAATTGCTTCAAGTTTCTCTCCATTTAATTTGATGTTTGCTACTAGTTTTCTGTATATTGCTTTCACAATGTTTAGATATGGACCTTGAATTCCTGATCTTTCCAAAACTTTTATCATGAAGGGGTGTTGAATTTTGTCAAATGCTTTCTCAGCATCTAGTGAGATGATCATGTGATTTTTTTCTTTGAGTTTATTAATATAGTGGATTACATTGATGGACTTCCGTATATTGAACCAACCCTGCATTCCTGGAATAAAGCCTACTTGATCATGATGGATAATTGTTTTGATATGTTCTTGGATTCTGTTTGCGAGAATTTTATTGAGTATTTTTGTGTCGATATTCATTAGGGAGATTGGTCTGGAGTTCTCTTTCTTTGTTGGGTCTTTGTGTGGTTTAGGTATGTGCGTGATTGTGGCTTCATAGAATGAATTGGGTAGTGTTCCTTCTGTTTCTACTTTGTGAAATAGTTTGAAAAGAATTGGTATTAGGTCTTCCTTGAAGGTCTGATAGAATTCTGCACTGAAGCCATCTGGTCCCGGACTTTTTTTGATGGGGAGACTTTTAATGACTGCTGCTATTTCTTTCAAGGTTGTGGGACTGTTTAGATGGTTTATCTGCACCTGATTTAACATTGATAACTGGTACTTGTCTAGAAAATTGTCCATTTCATCTAGATTATCCAATTTTGTTGAGTATAGGCCTTTGTAGTAGGATCTGATGATTTTTTGGATTTCCTCAGGTTCTGTTGTTATGTCCCCCTTTTCAGTTCTGATTTTATTAATTTGAATACTGTCTCTCTGCCCTCTGATTAGTCTGGCTAAGGGTTTATCTATCTTGTTGATTTTCTCAAAGAACCAGCTTCTGGTTTTATTGATTCTTTGTATAGTTCTTTTTGTTTCTATTTGGTTGATTTCAGCCCTGAGTTTAATTATTTCCTCTCGTCTACTCCTCTTGGGTGCATTTGCTTCTTTTTATTCTAGAGCTTTCAGGTGTGTTGTCAAACTACTAGTGTATGCCCTCTCCAGTTTCTTTTTGTAAGCACTTAGAGCTATGAGTTTTCCTCTTAGCACTGCTTTCATTGTGTCCCATAGGTTTTGATATGATATGTCTTCATTTTCATTAAATTCTAAAGAGTCTTTAATTTCTTTCCTTATTTCTTCCCTGACCACATTATCATTGAGTAGAGTATTATTCAATTTCCATGTGAGTGTGGACTTTTCCTTGTCTTTGTCATTATTGAAAACCAGCCTTAGACCATGGTGATCTGATAGGATACAGAGGATTATTTCGATTTTTTTATATCTGTTGAGGCCCGTTTTGTGACCAATTATATGGTCTATTTTGGAGAAGGTACCATGAGGTGCTGAAAAAAAGGTATATTCTTTTGTTTTAGGGTGAAATGTTCTATAAATGTCTGTTAAGTCCATTTGGTTCATAACTTCTGTTAGTTTAACTGTATCTCTTTTTAGTTTCTGATTTGTTGATCTATCCATTGCTGAGAGTGGGGTATTGAAGTCTCCCACAATTATTGTGTGAGGTGCAATGTGTACTTTGAGCTTTAGTAAGGTTTCTTTTATGAAAGTGGGTGCTCTTGTATTTGGCGCATAAATGTTCAGTATTGAGAGTTCATGTTGGTTGACTTTTCCTTTAACAAGTATGAAATGTCCTTCCTTATCCTTTTTGATGGCTTTAAGTTGAAAGTTGATTTTATTCGATATTAGAATGGCTACTCCAGCTTGTTTCTTAGGACCATTTGCTTGAAATATTGTTTTCCAGCCTTTTACTTAAAGTAGTGTCTGTCTTTGTTACTAAGGTGGGTTTCCTATATGCAGCAAAATGTTGGGTCCTGTTTGCGTATCCAGCCCGTTAGCCTATGTCTTTTTATTGGGGAATTAAGACCATTGATGTTAAGAGATATTAAGGAGAGGACATTGTTGCTTCCTGTTATTTTATTAACAGTGGAGGCATTTTTTGTGTGGTTATTTTCTTTTGGGTTTATTGGAAGAGGCTTACTTTCTTGCTCTTTCTGGGGCATAATTGCCCTCCTTGTATTAGTGCTTTCCTACTATTATTCTTTGTAGTGCTGGGTTTGTAGAAAGATATTTTGTAAATTTGGTTTTATCATGAAATATCTTGGTTTCTCCATCTATGATAATTGAGAGTTTTGCTGGGTATAGTATCCTGGGCTTGCATTTATGTCCTCTTAGGGTCTGTATGACATCTGTCCATCATCTTCTAGCTTTTAGAGTCTCTGGTGAAAAGTCTGGTGTAATTCTTATAGGTCTGCCTTTATACGTGACTTGGCCTTTTTCTCTTACAGCTTTTAAAATTCTTTCTTTGTTATGTGCATTTTGTGTTTTGATTATTATGTGGCGGGAGGGATTTCTTTTCTGGTCTAGTCTATTTGGCATTCTGTAGGCTTCTTGTATGATTATGGGCATCTCATTCTTAAGGGAAGTTTTCTTCTATAATTTTGTTGAAAATATTTATTGGCCCTTTAAGATGGGAATTCTCACTTTCTTCTATACCTATCATCCGTAGGTTTGGTCTTCTCATTGTGTCCTGAATTTCCTGGATGTTTTGTGTTAAGAACTTTTTGCATTTTGTGTTTTCCTTGACAGTTGTGTTAATATTTTCTATGTTATCTTCTGCACCTGAGATTCTCTCTTCTATCTCTTGTATTCTGTTGGTGATGCTTGCATCTATGACTCCTGATTTCTTTCCCAGGTTTTCTATCTCCAGGGTAGTCTCCCTTTGTAATTTCTTAATTGTCTCTACTTCCATTTTTATGTCCTGGATGGTTTTGTTAAATTCCTTCACCTCTTTGGTTGTGTTCTCTTGTAATTCTTTAAGGGTTTTTTGTGTTTCCTCTTTAAGGGCTTTCACCTGTTTATCTATTTTCTCCTCCATTTCTTTGAGGGTGATATTTATGTCCTTAAAGATTTCTATCATCGTCATTAGAAGTGATTTTAGATCTGACTCTTGCTTTCCTGGTGATATAGGTAATTCAGGACTTTCTAAGGTGGGAGAACTAGGTTCTAATGAACCCAAGTACCCTGGGTTGTTGATGCTTGTGTTCTTGCGCCTACCTTTAGCCATCTGGATCTCCTTGGTGCTACCTGAGCTGTCTCTGACTGGAGCCTTGTCTTTCCTATTATCTTGGTTGTGTCAGAACTGTTTGGGATGGATGTTGCTGCTGGGGTTAGAGCTGAGGTCCAAGATCTGCTCAGTGATAAAGCAGAAACAGGAAGGAACCAGTGCTCTGGGCCAGGAGTGAATTCCTGGGTCCCTGTGGGTCCTGGTTACTCCCTGTTTGGGTAGAGCACTGCTGTCTCCCGACCTGAGACACGGCCCAGGTTAGAACTCCTGTTTGCTCTACCACCTCTGGGTTTTTCAAGGTTGGGTATAGAAGATCCGTTCTGCGCTCAGGCCCAAACAGGAAGGAACCGGCACTCCTGCCCAGGAGTGTATCCCTGGGTCCTGGTGGTCCCCAGCCACCCTCCACTTGGTATGAGTGTTGCTGCCTCCTTACCTAAGACACTGCCCGGGTTAAAGCTCCTGAGAGCTGGCTTCCTATTGGTTCTGTGAGATTGGGTGCAGAGCTACCTCCGAGGATCTGCTGAACGCTCCGGGCCAGGAGTGAATTCCTGGGTCTCTGTGTGCCTCGGTTACTCCCTGCTTCGTGTTTTCAGATTTCTAATAGTAGTCTTTTAACTCTGGAACAACTTATGGTTTTCTTTTCAAGTATGTATGATTCAAGTTTCTTCATTACATAGTATATATATATATATATATATATATATATATATATATATATGCTTGTACATTCTGCAGAAATCAACCAAATATGCAAGGTTGGTTGGTACTGTGCTTGTGCACAAACCTAAACAACGTATTTTAAGAGAAACATCACCTGTGACATGCATTTAGTATCCTCATCTTTCTAATAGCTGTCTTCTAACTTGGGAACTAAGTATTGTTTTCTTCTCATGTAACTTTACAGAATGTTTCTTTGTTACATAGTATAGTGCTTTTCTGTTGTAATTCAGGTACTTACTCATTCATTTTGTATAAATCAATGAAATATGCATGGCCATGTTTTAGTGTGTTTATGTGAAAATCAAATCTTATGTCTTAAGAGAAATAGCACCTGTGACATGCAATCATTGTTTACAGATTTCTAATAGTTGTACTTCAACTCGGGAACAACATGGTTTTTATTCCTGTGTCTATACAAAAATTATTTTCATTACGTGATATAGTGCATTTAAGCTGTAATACGGGTAGTTACACATACATTCTATACAAATCAATGAAGTAAGTATGCTTGGCCAGTTGGTACTATATTCATAAGAAAATAAACAAAATGTCTTAACAGAAACATCACCTGTGCCAAGCATTCAATGTTTTCTGCTTTCGAACAGTTGTCTTTTAACTCTGGAAAAACATATGGTTTTCTATTTCTGTATCTATACAGAAAGTTTCTACATTACAGAGTATAGTATATTTCCAGGGTAATACAGGTACTTACAGGTACATTCTACACAAAGCAATAAGATATGCTTCACAGGGTTATATTGTGTTTACGTGAAAATCAAAACAACACGTCTTATGAGAAACATAACCTCTGACATGCATTTATTGTTTACATCTTTCTAAAAGTTATCTTTTAACTCAGGGGCAGTCTATAGTTTGCTTATCGTGTATGTATAATGAAAGTTTCTTCACTACATAGTGTAGTGCTATTCAGCTGTAATATAAGTACTAACTTGTACAATCTATAGAAATCAATAAATTATGCATGGCTTGTTGCTACTGTGTTTATGCGTAAATGAAAACAACATGTCTTAATAGAAACATCAACTGTGACACGCATTCCATGTTTTCAACTTCCTAATAGTTTTCTCTTAACTCAGGAACAACATATGGTTTTCTTTCAGTTTATCTAAACTGGAAGTTTCTTTATTACAGAGTACAGTGTATTTCAGCTATAATACAGGTACATTTCTGCTGTAATAAAAGTAATTACTGGTACATTCTAACAAGTAAGTGAATTATGCACTGCCTATGTGGTAATGTGTTTATGCAAAAATCAAAACAACATATCTTAACAGAAACACCACATGTGACTTGCATTGAGTGTTTTCAGCTTTCTGATAGTTGTTTTTTAACTCAGAAATTCCATGTTTTTTTATGTATACATAAAGTTTTTTCATTACATTGTATAGTGCATTTCATCTGTAATACAGCAACTTAATTGTACATTCTGTACCAATCAATGAAATATGCAAGGCCATTTGGTATTGAATTTATACTAAAATCAAAACAACGTGTCTTAACAGAAACATCACATGTGACTTGCATTCAGTGTTTTCAATTTCTAGGAGTTGTCCTTTAACTTGGGAACAAATTATAGTTTTCTTTTTATGTATTTATACAAAAAGTTTTTTCATTACATTATATAGTGCATTTAGGCTGTGAAGCAGGTACTTACTCATACATCTTATACAAATCAATGAAATATTCATGGCTGTTTGATACTGTATTTATGCAAAAGTGAAAACAACATGTCTTAACAGAAAAGTTACCTGTGACATGCATTCAGTGTTTTCAGCTTTCGAAGAGTTGTCTTATAACTCAGGAAGAAAGTATGGCTTTCTTTTCATATATCTATGCAGAAAGTTTCTTCATTACATAGTATAGTGCTTTTCGACTGTATTATTGGTACTTACTTGTGTATTCCATAAAAATCAATGAAATATGCATTGCTGGGTGGTACTGTGTTTAGGTAAAAATATAAATAATATATGTTAACAGAAAAATCACCTTTGACATGCATTCAATGTTTTCACTTTTCTAACAGTTGTCTTATAACTTGGGTAAAATGTATGGAATTTTTTGTGTATCTATGCAGAAAATTTCTTCAGTACATAGTATAGTGCTTTTCAGCTGTAATACAGGTACTTACTTGTATATTCTATAAAAATCAATAATATATGCATGGCCAGGTACTACTGTGTTTTTGTGAAAATCAAAACAATATGTCTTAATAGAAAAATCGCCTATGGTGTGTATTTCTCTTTTTTTACCTTTCTAATAAGTTGTTTTTAAATCTGGAATATGGTTTTCTTTTTGTTTATCTATACAGAATGTTTCTTCATGGCATTATATTGTGCTTTTCATCTGTAATACAGCAACTTAATTGTACATTCTGTACAAATCAATAAAATATGCAAGGCCATTTGTTACTGAATTTATACTAAAATCAAAACAACATGTCTTAACAGAAACATTACATGTGGTTATGTGTGTCTTGCATTCAGTGTTTTCAGCTTTCTAATAGTAGTCTATTAACTAGGGAACAAACAATGGTTCACTCTTCATATATCTATACAAAAAGTTTCTTCATCTCCTAGTATAGTGCTTTTCAGTTCTAATATAGGTACTTACTTGTACAATCTATAAAAATCAATGAAATATGCATTGCTGGGTGGTACTGTGTTTAGGTGAAAATATAAACAACACATATTAACAGAAATATCACCTTTGACAGACATCCATTCAATGTTTTCACCTTTCTAATTGTCTTTTAACTCGGGAACAATGAATGGTTTTCTTGTTGTTTATCTATAAAGTTTCTTTATTACATAGTACAGTGTTTTTCAGCTATAATACGGGTACTTACTCATATATTCTATAAAAATCAATGAAATAAAAATGACAGGATTCTACTGTGTTTAAGCAAAAAACAAAACAACACGTCTTATCACAACTTCACTTGTGACATGCATTAAGTGTTTTCAGCTTTCTAATATTTGTCTTTTAACTCAGGAACAACATATTTTTTGTTGTTTCTTAAACAGAAAGTATGTTCATTACATTGTAGAATGTTTTTCAACTATAATACATGTACATACTTCTACATTCTATACAAATATATGAAATATGTATGGCCAGGTGGTGCTGTGTTTTAGGCGAATATCGAAAAAAAAAAAACATGTCTTAACTAAAACAACACCTGTGACATGCATTCAGTGTTTACAGCTTTCTAATAGTTGTTTTTTCACTCAGTAACGATGCATAAATTTCTTTTAGTGAATCTATACAGAAAGTTTTCCATTACATATTAAAATCCATTTCAGCTGTAATACAGGCATTACTGATACATTCTATAGTAATCAATAAAATATGCAGGCAAGTTGGTACTGTGCTTATGCAAAAATCAAAACAAAATGTCTTAACAGAATATCACCTGTGACTTGCCTTCTGTGTATTCGGTTTTCTAATAGTTGTCTTTTAACTCAGAAACTTCATATGTTTTTCTTTACATGTATATATACAGAAAGTTTGTTCATTATATTATATAGTGTATTTCATCTGTAATACAGGAAATTATTTGAACACTGTGTACAAATCAATGAAATATGCAAGCTGTTTGGTACTGAATTTATGCTAAAATCTAAACAACATATCTTAACAGAAATTTTACCCGTGACATGCATTCAGTGTTTTCAGCTTTCTAATAGTTATTTTTTAATTCGGGAAAAACATATAGTCTTCTTTTCATGTATCTATAGAAAAAATTTCTTCATTCCATATTATAGTGCTTTTCAGTTCTAATATGGGTACTTAATTGTAAAATCTACAAAAAATCAATGAATTATGCATGGATTTGTTGTACTGTGTTTATGTGAAAATTAAAACTGTATGTCTTAATAAAAACACCACATTTTACATTCATTCAGTGTTTTCACAATTATAATATTGTCTTTAACTTTATATCTATTAATGGCTTTCTTTTCATGTACCTATAAATACTAGGTTTTTTGTTACATTATATAGTACATTTCAGGTCTAACACGTGTACTTTTTTGTGCACTATATACAAAACTATGAAATATGCGTGGTCAGTTTGTACAGTGTTTATGCAAAAATCAAAAGAACATGTTTTAACAGAAACTCCACCTGTGACATGCATTCAGTGTTTTCAGCTTTCTAATTGTTGTTTTTTAACTTGGGGAAAATGTATGGTCTTCTTTTTATGTATCTATACACAAAGTTTCTTCATTCCATAGTATAGTGCTTTTCAGTTCTAATATAGGTACTTACTTGTATAATCTATAAAAATCAATGAATTATGCATGGCTGGGTTGTACTGTGTTTATGTGAAAATCAAAACATGTTTTAATACAAAAATTACATGTTACATTCATTCAGTGTTTTCACATTTATAATAGTTGTCTTTAAATTTAGAACTATTAATGGCTTTCTTTTTATGAACCTACAAAGAAAGGGTTTTATTTTTTTTTGTTACATTATATAGTGCATTTCAGGTCTAACACATGAACTTATTTGTACATTCTATACAAAACTATGAAATATGCATGGTCTGTTTGTACTGTGTTTATGTGAAAATTAAAACAACATGTCTTAACAGAAACTTCACCTGTGACATTCATTCATGTGGGGAGCTGACAGAAGGCAGCTATCATCTGTACAATCATATTGAGCCATATACTCGGACAAGAAAATTGATTACAACAGCCTACAACAGCTGAGCACACTCTGATAACATCTTGTTTTACACACCCAGGTTCTTCCCTTGGGTGTGTGAGACTCAAAGGTGTGATTTAGAGCAGAGACTTAAGGGCATGACTTAAGGTGTTATTTAGAGATAAGGCCTAAGGGCGTGTCTTAAAGGCGTGGCTTAGAAGTGAGACATATAAATGGTGAGAGGCAGACAGAAAAAATTATTAGGTATTAGGCACTTGGCACTTGGAGAAAGAACTTGGAATTAGACATTAGACATTAGACATTAGGTAGAAGACACTTGGACTAGAGAACTCAGAAGAAGTAACTTGGAACTTGGAGGCATTAGGGACTAGGAACTAGGGACTAGGAACTCAAGACTTGGGACTTGGAGAGAAGAAGAAAGACTGAAGAATAAACAGGATTGAATGACACTGTCTGGTCTCCATTCCTCATGTCCATCCTCACTCTCTCTCTTGCTGAACCCTGAATCGCAGACCTGAGCAGCCTGGGGCAGGACAGGCTCTAACAACTTAGCCTCCAAGGCTTTTGTCAGTGCGGTTCCAATGTTGATAGTGTGGTCCACAACATTGTTGCCCCCAAACATAAGGTAGCCCGGGCCACAACTCATTCAGTGTTTTCAGCTTTCTAATAGAAGTCTTTTAACTTGAGAAAAACGTATTGTCTTCTTTTTGTGTATCTATACAGAAAATTTCTTCATTACATAGTATAGTACTTTTTCCCATTTATTTATTTATTTATTTATTTATTTATTTATTTATTTATTTTGATTTTTGAGACAGAGTTTCTCTGTGTAGTCCTGGCTGTCCTGAAACTCACTCTGTAGAACAGGCTGGCTTCGAACTCAGAAATCCACCTGTCTCTGCCTCCCAAGTGCTGGGATTAAAAGCATGCACCACCACTATCCGGTGTACTTTTCCTTTTAATGCAGGTACTTACTTGTACATTCTATACAAATCAATAAAACATGTATGGCTCAGTGGAACTGTGTTTAGTCAAAAATTCAAACAACATGTATTAACAGAAATATTACCTGTGACATGCACTCAGTGTTTTCAACTTTCTAATTGCTATCTTATACTCGAGAAAAATGTATGGTTTTCTTTCCTTCTATCTACACAGAAAGTTTTTTCCTTACATATTAAAATCCATTTAAGCTGTAATATAGGTACTTACTTGTACAATCTACAGAAATCAATGAAATATTCAAGGGCAGTTGGCACTGTGTTTATGTGTAAAACAAAACAACATGTCTTAACAGAAAAATCACCTAACATGCATTCAGCATTTTCAGCTTTGTAATAGTTGTCTTTTACTGGGAAACAATATATGGTTTTCTTTTCATGTATCTATAGAGAACTTTTCTTCATTACAGAGTATATTGCTTTTCAGCTACAATATAAGTATTTATTTGTATATTCTATACAACAATTAAATATGCATGGCCAGGTAGTACTGTGTTTTTGCAAAATCAAGTTAATACATCTTAAGAGAAACATAACCTGTTACATGAATTTAGTGTTTTCAACTCACTAGTTGTTATATTTTAACTCGGGATCAAAGTATTGTTTTCTTTTCATATATTTATACAGAAAGTTTCTTCATTCCATAGTATAGTGCTTTTCAGCTGTAATATAGGTGCTTACTTTTATAATCTTTAAAAATCAATAAAATATGCATGACTGGGTAGTACTGTGTTTATGCAAAAAAAATACATGTCTTAAGAGAAACATCACCTGTGATATGCATTCAGTGTATTCACCTTTCTTATAGTTGTCTTTTAAATCAGGAAAAACTTATGGTTTTTTTTGTGTGTGTGTGTGTGTGTGTGTGTGTGTGTGTGTGTGTATACTTATAGATTACGTTTCTTCATTTTATAATGTAGGACACTTTAGGTGTAATATAGGTAGTTACTCATACATTCTATACAAATCAATGAAATATGCATTGCTGGGTGGTACTGCATTTTTGCAAAAATCTAAACAACATGTTAATAGAAACATCACCTATGACATGCATTCAATGTTTTTGGCTTTCAAATATTTATCTTTTAACTTGAGAATAACCTATGGTTTTCTTATTGTGTATCAACACAGAAAGTTTTTTTTTTTTTGCGTAGTATAGTACTTTTCAGCTGTGATATAAGTTCTAACTTGTAAAACATCTAGAAATCAATGAAATATGCATGGCTAGTGACACTGTGTTTATGCAAAAAATCAGAACAACATGTCCTAAAGGAAACATAACCTGTGACATGCAATCATTTTTTTCAGCTTTCTTATTGTTGCCCTGTAACTTAGGAACAACATATGCTTTCCTTTTAATGTGTCTATACAAAAAGTATTTTCATTACATTGTATAGTGCATTTCTTCTGTAATACACGTACAGTCTATAAGGTGTAATACATACATTCTATGCAAATAATTGAAACATGCTTTGCCAGTTGGTACTGTGTTCATGCGAAAATCAAAACAACAGGTCTTAATAGAAAAATCATCTGTGCCAGGCAATCAATGCTTTTTGCATTCTAATAGTTGTCTTTTAACTCGGGAGAGTTGTATGCTTTTCTTTTCATATTATTTATACAGAAAGTTTCTTCATTACATAGTATAGTACTTTTCAGCTATAATATAAGTACTAACTTGTACAATCTAGAAAAATCAATGAATTATGCATGGTTGGATGGTATTGTTTTTAAACGAAAATGAAAACAACAAGTCTTAACAGAAACTTCACCTGTGACATACATTCAGTGTATTCAGGTTTCTAATAGTTGTCTTTTAACTCAGGAAAAAAATGTATGTTTTTTTGTGTGTATCTATACTCAATGTTTCTTCAATATATAGTAGAGTGCTTTTCAGCTGTAACACAAGTACTTCCTTGTACATTCTATACAATTCAATGAAATATGCATGGGCAGGTGGTACTGCATTTAGGCCAAAATCAAAATATGTCTTAACAGAAACAGTACCTGTGACATGCATTCAGTGTTTTCAGCTTTCTAATTTTTGTTTATTAATTTGAGAACAACCAATGGTTTACTTTTTGTTTAGCTTTACAGAAAGTTTCTTCATTACATAGCATAGTGCTTTTCAGCTGTAATATAGGTAATTACTTGTATAATCTATAGAAAACAATAAAATATGAATGGCTTGGTGGTACTCTGTTTATGCAAAAATAAAAACAACATGTGTTAACAGAAACATCACATGTGACATGCCATCAGTGTTTTCATCTTTTTAATATATTTCTTTAAACAATGGAACAATATATGGTATTCTTTCATATACATATACAGAATGTTTCTTCATTACATATTACAATACATTTCAGCTGTAATACAGTTACTTACCGGTACATTCTAAAGAAATCAGTGAATTATGCATTGCAGGGTGGTACTGTGTTTATGTGAAAATCAAAACAATATGTCTTAACAGAAGTATCACCTGTTACTTGCATTCAGTGTTTTCAGCTTTCTTTTAGTTGTCTTTTAACTCCGTACAAAAGTTTAATCTTCTTTTCATGAATCTGAACAGAATGTTTGTTCATTTCATAGTGTAATGCTGTAATATAGGTACTTAATTATATATTGTATACAAATCAATAAAATATGCATGGCCAGGTTATATTGTGTTTATGTGAAAATCAAAACAACATGTCTGATCACAAACATCACCTGTTATATTCATTCAGTGTTTTCTGCTTTTTAATAGTTGTCTTTTAACTGGGGAACAATTCATGGGTTTTTTTCATGTATCTATAGGGAACTTTACTTCATTGAATAGTATAGTGCTTTTCAATTGTCATACAGGTACTTAATACTATATTCTATACTCATCAATGAAAAAACCACAACCAGATGTTACTCTGTTTATATGAAAATTGAAACTACATGTCTTAAGAGAAACATCCCCTATGACATGTATTCAGTGTTTTTAGCTGTCTAATAGTTGTCTTTTTACTCAGAAAAAATATAAGGTTTTCTTTTAATGTATCTATACATAAAATTTCTTCATTACACATTAAAATGCATTTCAGCTGTAGTACAAGTACTTACTTGAACATTCTAAACAAATCCATGAATCATTCAAGGCTGCTTGGTACCGCATTTATGCACAAATCAAAACTACATGTCTTAAGAGAAACATTATCTTTGACATTCATTCAGTGTTTTCTGCTTTCTTATAATTGTCTTTTAACTTAAGAGCTTCCTATGGTTTTCTTTTTGTGTATCTATGAATAAAACTTCTTCATTTCATAATAAAATGTATTTTGGCTGTATAAAGGTATTTACTTGTAAAGAAATCCGTAATTTTCCTAGAAACTTTAGCCTTTAAGAAATCTAAAGTTTCCTAGGCAGTCATCAATGGTTCAAAATTTAATTCCCAAATTCATATGATGTATATAGTTGAATATCTTTGAATTTAAGTGCAGCCTGTTTTCAAAGTGGTTTTCTGGACAGGCAGAGTTACAATAAGCAAAAGTGTACTAACACTACCCTCCCAAAACAAAACACAACCACACAAGAAAAAGAAAACCAAAAAACCTAAAATCTCACCTTGCAGTAAATTCTAAAATATTTTTATTACTTCCATTTCAACTAATTTTGCCTCTAATTTCTGGTGTTGTTTTCAGCTTCTCAGACTCTCTTTCTTTACTCTCTCTCTGTCTCACTCTCTCTGTCCATTCCTTCCTTCCACCCTATGTATTGAGTCATTGTATTACTTCAATCAGTGGCATACACTTGTGTATGTCTTTTTCAATATTTATCACATTCCACTCTTTTTCTATTCCTTCACCTATTTTACAGCAAATCAATCACTTGAACTTCAGGTCTCAGCTTTCATTTTAATTGTGAATGTGACAGAGTTTTTATAATTGTTTAATTGGTGCTGAAACACATAACCTGGCATAAAGATTGGCTATGATTATGCCTGGTTTTAATGTCTACTTGTAACAATAACTGAGTAGAGAGCCTCCCCTAAGTAATTGTCCATTCTATTACTCAAATACTAAGTAATCCCCCAAAAATGGTGCTGTAAAGTGAAGATCATTCCTCCATTTATTATTTATTTTTTTCTCTTGGCCCTCCCTCTAGGCACCCAGGTAATTTGCTCTCTTCCTGCTGCTGGTAATTTCTTTCTGTATATTAGGCCCATTGTTTTCAGGCTTTCATTTTAGAAGGGACATTTCAGCCTTCTATTTCCAAATTGGGACTATAGAAGTGCAGATCCTATTCGACTGAACATTTAAAGAACACCATCCCTCCTACATGCCTGCTGACACAAACATTGAGAAGCTACCACATTAAAATAAACTTTGTCAATTTAAACACACACACACATACACACACACACACACACACACATACACACACACACACATACACACAGAGAGAGGGAGAGAGAGAGAGAGAGTCATTAGCTTTAAATTTAGTTCACAATATCAATAATACTAATTCTATTTCTACCAAAATCTTAAGTGCATTATTCACAAATTTTGGTGAAATAGTAATAACAATTTATTACATATACCTATAACAATTTTCAAATAACAAAATTAATCAACAAAAGATTTGAAAATTATTAAATAGTTAATTAAAACTTCTACCATCTGATGGTCCTCAACTATCAAATGATTCTCTTAAATGTTTAACTATTATGTTTAAAATTAAAAACATGGGATAAGTGAGGTGACCAAGAGCCAATAGTGGTGCCCTTAGCACATCATTGGATATTTGTAACCTGAAGAGGCCACCATCTGTATCCAGACAGGAATACCAGTATAGTGATAGAGTAACCATCCCACCCATAAAAGTTTCAACACAAAATTTGTCCTGTCTATAATTAACGCAGGAATAAGTGTTGTAACATGGACTGAAGGGATGGATAACAAATAATTTCCAATTTGAGACTCATCCTATGTGCAAGCACTAACTAATCCCTGACACTATAAATTATATTCTGTTATTCTTGCAGTCAGGATGTTGTCCTCTGGGGCTCAATCCAGGAACGTACTCAGACAGATACAGACACTCACTGCCAAATAGTGGATGGAATTTGGGGAATCTTATGGAAAAATAGAAGGAAAAATGGTTATCCCTGAAGTGAATAAAAATTTCATGGGAAGACCTATAGAGACAACTAACCTGGACTCTTGAAACACTTAGAGTTTGAACCACTAACCTAAAAAGATAAAAAGATTGAACAAAGCAGATGGAGATGCAGATGAACCAGAACCAAGGGTATGAGTGTGGAAGAGCTGATTCTGATCCTTGCCTGTGGGGCAGTTGCTTGCGTGTGGGAATGGGTCCTGTTGGGCAGAGTTGTTGATCCCATGTGTCTGCTGTAGCTCAGGGAGGCAGAAGAGTGGGAATTTGACTGAGTTTAATCCACATGGTGCTGAGCAGATGCTGGACTGTGATAAGCCGCTGGAGCTCTGCCTGGGTGAAAAGAGGTCTCAGCCTGAAGTCCTGTAGAGAGACAGGGCTCCTGATGAGTGGGGGTCTCTAGGTCAAGGCAGTTGACCCAGAGGCTGATGGTCTCTCTCCTTGAGTTCCCAGATCCTGCTGGGAACCACTTAAGAACTGAGACTGGGGGAGTAAAGGCAGCTGAGAGGAGAGAGAGAGAAAGAGAGAGAGAGAGAGAGAGAGAGAGAGAGAGAGAGAGAGAAGACCTGTGAGGTAAGAGATTCTTGGTTACTGAGACTTGCTTGGCTGGGTTGGCTAGCTTGGTTGAATTGACAGGCCTCCACATCGTGAACTTAGAGAAGTCCTCAGCAAGAGATTAAGCAGTGGCTCGGTAGTCTAAGGCCTCCTCCACAACACTGTACAGCAAGCCCCAAAGACACAAGAAATTCCATGGTTTTACAAGGTTTATTGTCATGGCAGAAAGTGGATGAGCTGTAACCCCTGATTCTCAGGGCAGACCTGAGTTAAATAGGGAGGGAGGAAAGAGGAGGGTCTGGGAAAGAATGATTAATTGGCTATGTCATCTTGCCCTTTTGTATTTCATTAATATGGAGATCTCTTGAGACCTTGAGGCCTGTAGTCATGCCCTCTACCTGTGCTCAGTGACACAAACTTCTCTTTGGGAGTGGCTATAGGGGCATTGCCCTCATTAATGAAAGGTATGTATGTATGGAGGTCTTGGGCCACGTGTCAGGAGCCTGGAATCCAGGAGCGTGGCCGAAACCTTGCAAGGTCTCTGGGCATCCCTAGCCAGTGGTCCTCCAGAAATCAACCTATTCTTTCACAGTTCCACACTTGCCAGATATGGAATTGGAAGGCCAGGATAGTGCTGTTGGTAAAGTTACAGAAGATCTGGCAGCCATATCAGCTCCACTATCATTCAGGCCCAGAAATAGGATTTTCTGTTGGCCCAACCATTCTTTACCTTATATGTAAACTGGTGGAGTATATAAAGAGTCAACCTCTGTTGACAGAAAGCTACAGCATCTCCATGACTCATGCAATAACAGAGAAACCAAGAAACGTCCAAATGAAGAATCAATACTTGTGGGGCGGTGGGCTGTGAGAAGCTGCTGGGTGGAGCTGAGTTGAAACCCTAGAACCTTATTGGATGGCAGGAGTTCAGGTCTGCTCCCAGTCCCTGGTTCTTTTCATTTATCTTCAGCCCTTCAACAACCCCTCCCATGGAAAGTTCTATGATCATCAGTCATGAGAAACAGTGCCTCAGGCTCTCCCACATGCAGATGAGGTATGTCCAAGCTCTCAGACAAATCCAATTCACATTATCTGCTGCCAGAACCTAACCCACCCTGAAACTGTGTATGAGGGCTGTATTTAGGGGAAGTAGAGTACTCAAGAATCATCCTGGTGTTCAAGAGTTTCTGTCACAAGAGCTGTAACACTTGAGGAGAAATCTGCTTCCCTGGAACCTGCCTGAGACACCAAGCTGCCTCCTTGCCAGCTAGCCAGCTTCTTATCAGCCCAGCCTGGACCAGGACTGGCTCAACTCAGAGAGACAAGTGCAGCACCTGGGAGTGACTGGTCAGCAATACTGGGAGCAAGCAAGCAGAGGCAGTAGTGGGAACAGGCAATCTCCCCTCCCTGCTCATACTCTGTGTCCTTTGGCCCAGACCTCCTGCATCAGGCTGGGCTGGAGACCTAAAGATAGTGGAGACACAGGCCAGAGGCAGCACAGAGACAGTAGTGAACCCTCCCTGCTCTCAGCCTGTCCTCAGCTGGAAGATCATTGTAGGACACCCTCCAGAGCAAGGAACCAACAGCTGGCACCCCAATGTCAGGCTTGAACAGCCACACAGGCACAGGAACTGATACCATGGAAGGTGATCCCCTCAACACTCGAAACAAGCAACCTGTTATTTCCTCCTGTGTCTTTAGTCAGAGCAATCTCAGGGATTTAAATAAGCGAAAGGACCAACTGATGCCTCCTTGCCAGAGCTACTGTCTGGTGTTGGTTGAAGGTTCCTCTGGCCTCTGCTTAAATCCCAACAGCCTGTGACAGGCATTGGCAAAGACTCTCTATCTAGACTCTCTTTAAAATAGAAAGAAAAAAAATCTGGCAAAGCAGCAGCCATTTATAAGCCACAGAGTGGCTGCCAGTCCTTAAATCTGGGGGAATGCTTAGCATTCTTGGTTCTTTGTGGAATCCCCCAAAGCAGATAGGCTAAGGGAATATTTCCAATGAACAAAGCATTTCTCATCTTTTCTGTCATGGAAAACTCAACATAACATAAAAAAATCACCCCAGGACAGGCAAATATATGCCTTACTAGAGTCCCACAGAATAAAAATAGCCAAAAATAAGTCTCCTTGTTTTGGACGGAAGTTCTTCAGATAGCACCATGTATGGCTGAGGACAATATTTATAGTCCAGACTCATGGAGCAGAGTAGCTTCCCTAATCAAACAGAAAGATAAAAACAAAACAAAACAAAACAAAACAAAACAAAACAAAAAACACCCTTGTGAGTTTTATTTATTTATTTATTTATTTATTTATTTATTTATTTATTTATTTTTGATCTTAGGCACAATTCGGCAATGTATAGAACCATCTAAAGTTGGTCAGACTGAGAACAACACAGTTCCTGGGCCCCCTCAGTCAAATGAACCCAAAAATCAAGGTCCCAAAAATCATCCTGTTTCAGACCTCAAAGCCGTTTCCCAACTAATAAGAGAGATAAAAATCCATCTACTCACACTTCCCCCCTTATGCCTTGGAGGAAATGGCAATTAAACCATCTCATTCTTCTGCCCCTCCGTTCCCCACTCAAAGGTAAGGTTCCATTAAAATGTCAAACAAGCTATTCCTCTTTCCTTACACTACTCACTCCTATCCAAACAAAGATAAATCCCCTTCCCCTTCTCAAACCCAACCTTCAAATGCCATAGATAACACCCTGCCAAATTCCATAATGCCTTATACTCAACCATCAACCACTCAACAACTCTGCAATTTCAGGGACTCTCATAGAAAAACTAACCCTGCCTCCCATGATACTCCAGAGTCAGATAAAAAAAACTTGAAACCCAAACTGCTAGAGAATTCCCAGTTAATATCCACTCCACTCAAAGTAAACCACTTAACTGGTACCCACTCCAAGCCTCAGACCTGAAAGAACTCAGGCAAGCAATGAAGGAAGATGGCATTCATGTACCATGGACAAAATCTCTCCTACAGAGCCATATTCTCAATTTAAACAAGATTGGAGACATATTTGCCATTCTGCTTTTCCTAGCCCAATATTTCTAGAATGGGAAGCCTACTATCATGATGATTGTCTTCAACAAGTCAGGCAAAACCAGGAGAGGGGCAATGACACTCCATGGGGTTTTAAAAAACTCTTTGGACAGGAAGATTCTCTACTGGGGCACAAAAGGCCACTCAGCCATCAGTGTACTATGAGCTGGTCAGCCTCTTTGCCATTCAAGCCTGGAATAGGCTCTCTCCACCCTCACGGTCACAAAACCCGCCTACTCCCTGCTCTCCCTACACCAGAAACCTGGGGAATCCTTATCTGATTTTATTCTCAGAATGAAAATGAATTTAAAAAGAAAAATCTCCAACATCACACATAGCTAGAGACCTTCTTCTTAAAACCATTGATTGGGAAGGCATGACTTCTGAGTCTAGGCTAGCTTGCCCGTGTTTCTGGAGAGAGCATCACAATAGGTGGATTATGGCAACCTTATAATTAGAAAGTGCATCACAACAGGTTTCTTCCATAGCTCAGGCATTTGTGGCAGTGGGAAAAACAACATTGGAGGGATGAATGCCAACTAAACTCTCATTCTATAACAAATCCTAATCCCCCTAAGGGCCTCTGACCCCACTGCAGAAAAAGTTTCCACTGGAGGATGCACTGTACCACTTGACATGATAAAGACGGTAAACCACTAGAGCCTTTAAACTTCAAATAAGGCAACCCTCACCCCCAACAATAAGAGGGACAACTACTCCTGTAGAAGCCTTATGGGTGTCCAGAAAATCAGAAGGCTCTCATCCAAAGTTAACCATTAAAATAAATGATAAGCCATTCAAGTATCTTATTGATACTGGGGCAGATAGGACAATTTTAAGACAGAAAGAGATCCCACAAGACTGGCAGCTGACTCCTAGGCCCCAGCTCCTAAGCATAGGGGGTACAGCTCACGCATTCATCACCAAATAGACCTATATGTGGGAAGATCCAGATGGGGCTACAGGCCTCATATGCTCCCTAGTGACTCAAGTAAAGACCAATGTTTTAGGGAGAGATATCTTACAAGCCTTAGATGTGGTGCTTACAACCCAGCCATAAAGAGACCACATTAAGATAGAGAATATTACTTATGAAGAAAATAGTACCCAAGGAGACCCGAATAACCCTCCTCCAAATCACCCCCAATTCTAGGGGCCACTGTTAAATTTATTACTCCCTGCCTTGATTGTCTCTGAAACGAAGCCATCTGGGTTTCACAGTGATGTCTATCAAGGGAGAAGCTTAGAGCCCTCAGAGAACTCGTACAGGAGCAGTTATCTCTACAACACATCTACCCCTTCCACAGTCCATGGAACACTCCTGTGTTTGCTATAAAAAAGAGTTCAAGTGGGTGGAGACTATTTCAAGATTTGAGGGCAATTAACAAAACCATGCGAATCTGGGGCTCCCCAGAAAGAGGGTTAACCCACATCTCAGTCATTCCTGACAATGTTCACCTATTAGCAATAGACATAAAAGATTTTTTCCATCCTGCTCCACCCCTCGGACCATGAATGCTTTGCATTCCCTGTGCCCCCTCATTAGCAACTTTGGCTCAGCCTGATGATATTAATGGACCATTCTTCTCCAGGGAATGGCTAACAGTCCTAACATTTGTTAGGAGGCTGTAGCCACTGCACTAAAACCCTATTTAGACAAAGGACTCAACATCTATTATTACATGGATGACATCTTGGTACAGGGAGATGCTTCTACCTCCCCTTCCCAACTTAAGGACCAGCTAATAACTTCCCTATCTGCCCTAGGATTCAAAATAGCCTCTCACACAATTCAACTTATACTTCCCATTGCATTTTTAGGAACAGAGATCTCCCTTACTTCAATACGCCCCCTCAAACTCACCCTTTCCTTCCCTCAAAAATTAACTCTGGCCTCCCTCCAGAGCTTTTTGGGCAATCTCAATTAGGTTTGACCCTGGTTTCAACTTCCCCCAAGCACCCTTCAACTCCTCTTTAACCTCCTTAAAGGAGATAAAAGTCCCTCCTCCCCAAGAACATTGACCCCAGAAGCAGTCCAAGCCCTAAATTCTGTCAATTCAGCCCTAAAATATATTGCTCTTGCTAGGTATTACTCAATCATACCTGTACATATCCTTATCTTTAACTCCTTCCCTATGCTTGTAGGAGACGTTTACCAATCTCAGGGGGTACTAGAATGGCTCCATACCCTAATGTGTGTTGAATCCCAAATTTTAAAGGAAGTAGATGCACTTGCCAAAATGATTAAAAATGGCAGGGATAGAGTCCTACAAACCCTAGGCAAAGAGCCTGATGTTCTTGTCACCCCTTCTCCCTCTCCGACGTTCAGTGGCTAATCAAAAATTATTCCCACTTTGATATCAGTTTAATAGGATTCCCAGTGATTATCCCAATGATAACTGACAACCATTATTCTGATGGAAAATGGGTCTCTGCTCTCCCTCTGTTGTGATGGCTATCCCCCCAAATTATTCTCAAGAGAGCCCACAGCAGGAGCCCCCTCAATATTTACCAATGGGGGAGGGAGAGAGGAGCTACAGCAGTAATATACTACTTCTCTGAAATGAATGCCCTATCTTCTGATTCAAAGAGCTCCCCCACCAGTCCTCCAAATATAAAGAACTATATACTATTTACCTAGATCTAAAAGAAGTCAAAGACCCCCTTAACCTTTTTACAGAGAGCTTATATGCTTTCAATTTGCTTCCCTGGTTGTCAAGATCATTTATTAAACTAGATGACAACTCACTGTCTCCTCTATGCATACAGGTCTCTGCCCACCTACAAGAGAGAGCCTTCCCCATCTACATCCAGCACATCAGATCCCACAGTCCCCTGCCAGGTCCTATATCTGAGGAAAATGCACTCGCTGACCAAACTTCCTTCCTAAACAGGTACATTCATAGACTCCACTGAGCAAGCAGAAAAATTTCAGTCACAGACACACACACACACACACACACACACACACACACACACACACACACA